>JAXCHB010000235.1:12875000-13475000 GCA_036926305.1 Uropetala carovei
TTTACGATAAGTGATAAAATCATAATCTTAACCCAATTTGATGCGCATATTGGAACAAGAGTCGAACTGGCATTGCAGCTGGGACTTTCTGTGTCAACACTGAACACGATTGTAAAAAACCGCAAAGAAATTGAAAGATGTCATGCCCAGTGTGGACCTTTCTCCAAGCAGAGGAAATCTTTAAAAACTTCACCACTGGAGGAACTGGAGTCAGCTCTAGTTACATGGTTCAAGCAATTACGTGCTAGTAATGCAGCTGTAGATGGCACCCACTTGAGAGAGAAGGCCTTGCACATCGCTGCTAGGATTAGACAGATTTTCTGCTTCTAATGGTTGGATCGAAAGATTTAAAAGAAGACAATATTTCCTACAAAACTCTATCAGGTGAGAGCAGGAGTGTCGATGCAGCAACTGTCGAAGACTGGAATAATAAATTACTGCATGAAATTCAAGGTTATGACCTCTGTGACATATATAATGCTGATGAGACAGGTCTTTTTTTCAATCTACAACCGAGTAAAACTCTTGCTTATCGAGGGGATTCTTGCCATGGTGGTAAGAAATCTAAAGAACAAATTACAGTACTCCTTGCGTGCAATGCAGATGGCAGTGATAAACTTTCGCCTCTTGTAATTGGGAAATATAGAAACCCTCGCTGTTTTAAGAATGCTAAAACCCTGCCTACAAAATATGAAGCCCATGCAAATTCTTGGGTGACAACAAAAATATTTGAAGATTACCTCATACAACTAGACAGGAAAATGGGTGGTAAAAACCGCAAAATTTTGCTTTTCATTGATCAGTGTGCTGCTCACCCAAAGAAAATGTTTCTCAGAAACATAAAGATTATATTTCTCCCTGCCAACTGTACTAGCCAGCTGCAACCTTTAGATTTGGGTATTATTCATGCTTTTAAGTGCTATTATAGAAAGCTGTTGGTTCGGAAGGCTGTAGCCATGATAGATGGTGGACTGCTCCAGGATGCTACAAAGATTAAGCTGAATGTTTTGCATGCA
This sequence comes from Uropetala carovei, assembly GCA_036926305.1. Classification (NCBI taxonomy): domain Eukaryota; kingdom Metazoa; phylum Arthropoda; class Insecta; order Odonata; family Petaluridae; genus Uropetala; species Uropetala carovei. The sequence goes on from JAXCHB010000235.1 coordinate 12,876,017, forward strand.
ATGCACTTCATAGCAGAGGCCTGGCGGTTGGTATCACCCACTACAATTAAGAACTGTTTTGTGAAGTGTGGTTTTTGCATTGATCTCACCAGTGTCTGTGACGACAATTCTGTTAAATTAACAGAAAATGAAGAGGATTGGTATAGTTTACAACCTAATGGAATGGAGTTTGAGGACTATGTACTGTGTGACTGTGATCTAAATGTTTGTGCTGTCCAAACCATTGACCAGGTGTTAGATGAACAGTTGACTATGCCAGTTGAACAGGAAGAGGAGGACGATGTTGTAGAGGACAAAACCACCTTCCTAGATGCACTGAATGGATTGGAAGTAGCAAAAAAGTATATTTGCAAGTTTGAAGCTGAAGACGATTGTATTATTCTGTGCAACAAAGTTGAAAATGAACTTTATAGATTGAGAGGTCAAGAAAAAAAGAGACAAACAACCATATTAGACTGGTTAAAGAAATAAAATAGTATATTTTTTGCAGTTGGATATAAAAGAACAGAGATATATCAGTTTTATTATTTAAACACATTTAGACACAAGAGAAACATTTTTTTGTTATTACGAGATGGGAGGTATGCCTGTTTATTTTTTTCAAGCATATATTATTGTAGATGGCTTGCCAAAGTTATGATGTAAAGCAACCACATTTTTCTTTGTATTACATCACTTTCATTTTCCTGACTTTATTATTTTCTTCAATTTTACACTTGCCTCTATTTTACACTTTCCTCGATTTTAAACTTTTTTTAGGCAGTCCCTTCAAAAGTGCAAAATAGAGGTTTCACTGTAATTGTAAGACATCACTGAGGACTTCGAACCGTTTACACGCCTCCTTCTCTCGGAGGTTTTCTTGTTACGCTTGGCATGTGAAGGCAACCACCGAGAGAGTCCTTTTTCCGAGTTGGAATGGATGCCCTCGCACTGTTGAATGGGATTTGTATCATAGGCTCTGATTCCGTTCGTTTCTCCCTGCAAGCCTACTCAGGCTTCGAAACCCACCTCCTCATTCTTCCGCCCCTCCCTATCATTCCCTTCCCCTGCTTCCCCCCAAGCAATGGATACCAACATACTCGGAACTTTCAGCTCCGGCCTATGTGTGGCGTGACCGAGCCGTGTCGCTTGACTTTTCGAAATGACTGTACATGCAAAGGCATTATATAAGAGTTATTTGGGTAAAAAGTGAAAAACATTAATTGCCTAATACGTACAGTCCATAAAGACTTCTAAAATGATATACTGGGAGAAATGCCAATTTAAGGTTTAATATAATAATATTATTGTTTCCTATCAAATTATTCATTCCTTTTCCCTTACGAAACAACGTTTTGTGGACAAAGGGAATAATAACTCATTTACAATAATTTCTTCCTCATAGATTGTGCATTTCATTTCACTTAATAAAAGCTTGCAAAAAAATCGAATGTATTTACGTAATTATGGAAATTCTTATTTACATCGGTTGTTAAAAATACAGTTTCATGAATAAAAATTATGAAATTACCCAAGAAGATTTCAAAGTTTAAAGCATATTAAGAGTTTGGTTAGAAGTACTTAACCACTCATATGGGTATGCCGTGCATAGACGTCATGGCCGGATGCACCAGTGTTGGATATGACGGATTTAGACGTCATGGCATTTTTCATGCTGATTGCTATGGGTATGCCGGGATTTTCCATCCCGTAGCTTCTCGCACTTATAGCTTCGTTCTTCTAATTCGTCCTACCTACCATAGATGGCCTTGTATTCCTTTTTTTCTGAGAAGCAGGTCTTCATAAGGGAGTTCTGTATGTGTGTTGCAGGTTGCATTTCCGTTTATGCCACTTCTTGAATGACCGTTTATGACACACTGGATTTTTTCACACTCCCTCACGAAAACTCACACTTTTCTCTGCATGCACTTTTGTCTCAACGGTAATCCTGCTATTTATGAATGTTTTTCCTGTTAGTAATCCTAACGGTACATGTGAAAAACAAATGTATATGGAAAGTTCAGTTTGCTTCTGAAATTTAAAAGAGACGTTTCGTTTCTAAGAGAAGCATTTTTATCAGTTACTCTGTTTTATATTTGCGGAAACTGGGTGATATTTAACTTTATTTATTTAATTACCCACTGAGGGTGGGACTTGAAAAAAACAATTACCCAGTTGAGTGGTTAAAAACGGCTACTTCTATGATGAAAATATATTTAATATAAAATTTTCTTTTTTTAAATACCGTATTCACCTGAATCTAAGACGACCTTTTTTTCCAAATTTTCAGCTGTAAATATCAAGAGTCGTCTTACATTCGAATACGAAGTATATTTAAGCATTTAATCAATGGTTTTTACAACAAATGGTATATTAGAGTAAACAATTCACAACAGCAAATTCAAGTACGTACATAAAGACGTGAAATAAACAAATAGTAATAACAATAAGAAAAACATGACGGGAATAATAATTATTTAGACTAATAATCATCGTCGACGATCATAACACAGACGACGTACTTTCATCTTGCACGTAATGGCAACCGCAATGTCAAAACAAATGAGAGCGGAAATCATTGGGATTCCCCTTTCAAACGACGCACCGCGATTCACTAACAATAAGTGTGACAGTAATTTTGAGTTGTGCATTCTTGATTTAAATGCACAACCCTTAAGTTAAAATGACAGATCATGTTGAAGTACGTGGCACAAGTGCAAAGGGAAAGTTAACAAAGGAATTAGACGGTGCTAAGATACAAATTTTAAGCTGATTGTGATAAATTACGCCGAAAAAACTAATAACTGTGATGCGAGTAGAAAATTCGGTGTATCTGAGGCAAATGTGCGTCGATGGAAACTCTCAAAACAGGAACTAGAAAAAGCCAAAGCCACAAGGAAGTTGCTCAGTGGTCCAAAATTAGGCCGATTTCATGGCATTGAAGAAGAAGTAGTCAAGTTTGTGCGCACCATGAGGAAGAACGGTATGCCTGTTTCGACTGAAAGTATTATACTTAAAGCTAATGAAATTACTAGAGGACTTAATATATCATTGCAAGAATTCAAGGCCAGCAGAAGTTGGTGCGTGAGAATGATGCGACGAAATAATTTTTCTTTACGGCGACGAACTTCGCTGTGTCAGAAAATGTCAGAAGACTATGTTGAAAAACTTCTCGCTTACCAGAAATACGTAATTGGACTTAGAAAAACCAATAATTACCTTTTGAGCCAAATAGGAAATGCCGATGAAACTCCGGTTTTCTTCTACATGCCATCTAATTATACTGTGAACGAAAAAGGTGCGAAGTCCGTCCTAATTAAAACTACAGGCAACGAAAAAATGCGAGTCACGGTAATGTTGGCGGTTTTAGCAGGTGGGACTAAATTACCACCATATGTGATTCTAAAGCGGAAAACAATGCCTAAGAAACATTTGCCAAGTGGAATAATAGGTGTCAAGAAAAGGGGTGGATGACTAAAGAACTAATGAGAGATTGGTTACATGTAGTGTGGAATAGACGGCCAGGAGCTTTACTGAAACAAAGAGCAATGCTTTCACTGGATGCATTCAAGGACACTTATCTCCTGAAATTAAAAACATAATGAGTGCGATGAATATTGATCTTATTGTAATACCTGGAGGAATGACATCGCAACTTCAAGTTTTAGATGTTGCTGTCAATAAGTGTTTTAAAAATAATTTAAAGGTTTTGTATTCTGAGTGGTTACAGAGTGGAACTCACACTTTAACACCAAAAGGAAATCTTAAGAAACCTGAAGTAGCAATGCTCTGCCAATGGATCAAGGCATCGTGGCAACAAATAAATGCAAAAGTAATAGTGAAAGGATTTAAGAAATGCTGCTTATCTAATGCCATGGATGGGAGTGAGGATGATGTTTTGTGGGAGACTGATGATGAAGTTGAGAGTGATAAAGATAGTGAGCATGAGGAAAATAGTGAAGGTTGCATAGACAGTGATGATGACTAACACAATAAAATGATTTTATGCAGCACTTGGATTGAAATGTTTTTTTGTTGTCCTGAAATGAGTATATTCTTTCAATGTATTTACTTTATTTTTAATGTTATCTTAAAATGAATGCTACCATTTAATTTGTTTGAAAACCTGAATGGTTCTATTTGTGATGTGATCTTATGATTTTAAAAGGTTAAAAGACAATGACATTCAAGAAAAGTATAAGAGAAAATAAATATTTCACAAGATTTATAATTTTTGTAGTCATGAAGGTCAATTTGAGCTTTTTTCTCTTTTGGAATCATCAAAATGGGGGGTCGTCTTAGATTCAGGGTCGTCTTGGATTCGGGTGAATACGGTATTTGCAAAGGTCTAAAAATGGAGGCCAATGAGAAACCTGCACACGGGTGGCCATAAAGGCCCGCTTGACAGTAAAGATTGTCAACCCCTTAGTTGAAATCGATCGAAATTCTACAAGGAACTCTCTTACCTGAAGGCTTCCTTTCCGACACATTCGCCTCTTCCTTCTGGTATTTGGAGACGACCCTTTTCCTCTCATTGCACTCCTCCAATTCTCCTTTGCCATTGGTTCCCTCTTGGTTCGAGGCCATATTGGAGGCTGCGCCCCCTGACCCTCTTCCGCTGCCCCCTGTGTTGCCCTTGGGCTTCCTCTACGGGGTCTGAATTTCTTATGGCCAGAGGACGGTTGACGCCGACCGCACGTGTTGCTTTGCCAGAGCATTGTGGTGTGAGTGCCGCAGTTGGTGCAGCCGAGTCGCCTTCTGTGGTCACGCATAAGAAATATTTTTTTCTAATATTAGTCACGTCGATCCAAAAATCTGCTTAACATTTTTGACTGGCGCCTTCATATTTCAGCAAAATTATCTAATTTAAAATCTATGCAAATTCTTAGCGATTCAAAGGTTTCCTTAAAAAAACACTTTATTCGCAATTTCGTTATAGCAATCATCCAAAAGTCTTGCAAAAGTGAAGAAAAAATAAATCATAATAAAAGTAATGAAAATTTAACGCTTAAACTTGAATTAAATAGTACAAGAGCAGGTCGCAATAATTCTATCAAAATTACCACATAAAGAAACCCAACCAAATACTTTTACCACTTTCAAAGTAATTATCTTTTTTCATCAGTTGTATTTCCGAGAATGTTTTCTACTATTGAGTTTCCTTTTTTGCTAGTTTTATTTTTATCTGATTAATTAATTTTCTATTAGGTTAGTTGCCCACCAGTATCTCTTCATCTTTTTCAATAACCATGTATATCTATCTATATCTATATTTGCAGTTCACCCTGCAAGCCACTGAAATGGTGTGCGGCAGGGGGTGCAATAGCACCAAGGGAAAGTGTATAATTATCGAGTTTGCCTTATTGCTGAAAATAGATTCAAAAATAAACACTTGAAAATCACTTTAAAAATTGAAAAATGATGTACTAGTCTTTGCTATCTCGGATAAGCTTGTTATGACTATTGGAGACACCTAAGACAAGTACTTAATTTTTCAATTTTTATTTATAATGAAGTGGTTATTCTGAAATTTAACAAAAAATTCAATCTGGAGATTTTGATGGAAATAGTATACGTTTTAGGTGTACCTCAGTCCGAAAAAGTGGTTATCCCAATGCCGTCTGTCTGTTCACGTCTCTTGAGCCTAAACGGTAGAGTAAAAATCTCGTGCTTAGGCATTTTATCATACAGAATAGAAGCTATGAATAAACGGTGGACATTGCTCAATAATTAAGGGTTAGTCTAAGCATTTTTAACAACAATTTGATTTTCTTAAAATTGGCTCTAATGATTTTGATCAAATTTCGTATAATTACTTGAGTTTACTTCTGAAATAATACTACATATTTCATTTTTCTTGAAGAATGAACATAAGGCTAGTTTATTCTTGGGCAATTCCAATAACAATTGGACTTTCGATAAACTTGCTCATACGAATTCCATCAAATTTCGTTATTTATGTTGATGTTCATAACGATTCCACACAGTCCATTTTTTCAAAAGATAACTACATGACATATTAGTATATGAGAAAGCTTGTACATGTGTGTTGTACCGATTTTTTAATGCATTACCAGATAGAACCCTAGCTTTTCGAGGAAAAGTTTGCCATAGGGAAAAGAAAAGGAGTGGCTCACGGTCTTGCTATGCTGCAATTCAGATGGCAGTGAGAAACTTCAGCCTCTTGTGATTGGCAAATTTGTGAAACTGTGATATTTCAAGAAGGTGCCTTACAAATATAAAAAGAACTCCAAGGCATGGATTACATCAAAATTATGATATATTCTAACAAAAGGGCACAAATATCAGTTTTAGAGGCCATGGACTACGTTACATCAGCTTGGAATGCCTTCCAAGTTGACACGATAAAGAATTTTTTTAAAAAAGTTGGGCTCTTCAGTGAGGTTTTTGTTGAAGTTGAACATCAAAATGACCCTCAAACAATTGATATCGAAGAATGGGAATACAAGAACGCGAATGAAGTGACATTTGATGAGTTCGTTGACTTTGACGACAATGTTCCTACGTATGGTGTCCTATCAGTTAATGAAATCTGTTATTTGCAACATGACAATATTGATAACTGTGTTGAAAGTGGTGATGATGAAGATAATGATGTACTACAGAGTGAAACTCCAAGTTTTAATCACATACTGGAGGGGTTGCTTACCTTCAATTGATACCTATGGTCTCTTAATGCGACAGGTCACCTTCTTAAGGCACAATGAACTTGTGTGGCGACCAAAAAACAACGCCACAGTAACCTCTAACTAAATTTTACAGGAAATTACAACATAACACCAAACAAATGCTCTTGAGACGTAACAATAGTCTCGCAACATAAAACACTTCATGAATATCAAATTATAGTTACACTCTGTCCTCAGGAAACTTTCAGCACACACGACTTGCAAGGAAAATCTTTTGGACTCGTAGTATCCACTCCTCTCTCTCTCTGTCACTCGGAATCCTTACTCTCACCGCGACGACCCTCAACTGACGGGATATCTGGCCGACTCCTTTCCTCAAAAGCAGCGGTCATGTGATGGCGCGGATTAGGGGAGATTCAGCGGGTAGCTTAAAAGGGCGACTCCTTGACTTTGTATTGGTTAATTTCTTGATTATGTTATATAACCATGAGAGAAAGGAGGAAATGGGAAATAAAGCGCGTTGCTATGGGCAGAGCCATTGGTGGAGAGGCTTTTGCATTTCTGTTCGACGATTACAAAAGACGGTGATAACGAAGGAAAGGCGATATTCAATGGTTGGCGTTTTTCGTCACGTTTATTCGACAAGTGCTTTGTTAAGGGCGTAGGTGAGGGGAAAATCACTGCACTTGAAAGAGGAGTTTATGCTATTCGGTCAAAAGAAAAACACTGCCAAAAAATATCCAATTTTTTAAAACAAATTAAAATCTGTCATTATACCTGTAGTATTTTCTGTATATTTTTTTATTCGCACTTATTTCTTTTACTATTTTTTTTACTATATCGTCTTTCTGATTTTGAATGGCTCTATCTATCTATCTATATGTATATTTATATAAACGGCTTAGGTATGCATGCTTTGTTGATTACCGTTACCAAGTAACCATTTATTACCCCATAAGAAAAGCATTGAAATCGGTGCAAGGCATTTTTTAATTACATTTTAAAATTACTTCAAATTATGATACAAACTCCGGACTTGAAGTATTAAACAGAAAAAAGATTGAAAATAATTATTTTTGAAAACAGAATATGAATTCATGCCGAATTAGCTTAAATATTTGATTTTAACTGCATAAAAACGAGAAATTTTAAAATTTTATAACAATGGGATATTTTATCTACCATTTGAAATGTTACAACGCTTTTATATGGGGTTCTTGCCTTTTAATAGTACGAACATCTATATAGCTTACGAGCATAAAAATAATGTGTTTTATAAGCAGTTTAAATGAAGAGAGGGTAAGGGGAAAATGAGAGGGGGAGGGGAAAAGGAGAGAGGGGAGGGAGGGAAAGGAAAAGAGGTGAAAGGGAGATAGGGGAAAGCAGGAGAGGGGGGGATGGGGAGAGAGAGGGAGGAGGGAAATAGGGGAGAAGAAGGGTTATGCAGGAATGTAGTAATAGAGAGGGTAATGGGAAAAGGAGACAGGGTGAGGGAGGGGGAAAGGAGAGAGGGGGAAAGGAGAGAGGGGAAAGGAGAGAGGGGAAAGAGAGAGGTGGAAGGGAGAGAGGGGAAAGGGGAGAGACGAAGAGGGGATAGAGAGGGGGGAGAGAGAGAGAGAAAGAGGAAATGTATCAATAATGCAAGAAAACAGTAAAATACGTCTTTAATAGAATAGTTTTTTATGCAGATGTCATTTGCACAATTAATTGATTTACATTATCTACTATAATATATTTTGAAGCATGTGTTTGTTCATGAACTCCTCCTAAACGATAAAAGCTAGAATAACCAAATTTGGTACGATTCTTCCTTACATCCTAACTTAGTGAATGGTCAAGGTTTGGTCAACTGGGATTAATCAGTGCTGCCAATATAGGGGATTAACATTTTTCTATAAGATAACACGTATGAATCCATTTCTTGACTTGCAAGGTATATATATTCCTTCAAGCATTAAAATACGTAAATATGGACCGATTTTTTTCGTTTTTGCTTTATTCGACGAAATAAACTCTATACTATCTTATTCCTGTGAAGTTTACATGCTTCACAGTCGAAGTTTTCCGAAATACGATATTTGTTTCGAAATTTTGTGGATTTTTCGTACTCTTTCCGGGCGTTGCCAAGGCGGCCGTCGTTGTTACCTCCGATTCAACTGGTGTCAATTAAACATTCAAATAGACGTAAGTTTAGCGTTATTCAATTCGCACTTTTATTTAACACTAGAACGTCGGATGGGACAATTTTGTCCCATTCTGATGTTACGTCCCCTACAGTTTCTGTGATTCCGGTTTAATTTAGTTGAGATTTAGTGACTTTTCATCATTTCAGGGTTGCATTCCACTCTACACTTTTGAACATCCCCCCCTCAATATTAATGATTATAAAACCATTTTACCCTAGAACGGCGGATGGGACAATTTTGTCCCAAAATGAGTTACTTCTTTGTTTCACATTCTCTGTGATATTATTCTTATGCAGGCGGCTTTGTAACATTGTTGTAGACTATGGCATGCCCTTCCCCTCCTCCCCTATCATCTTTTGCCAGTCCAACTTCTAGCCCCACCCTTCCCCCCTCACACCTTCCACTTGCTCCTGCAGTGTGATGCAGATTAGAACGTGTTCCTGCAGCACTGTTTGTGGGCTAATTTACTAGAGCGTTTCAGTTGAGTACGGTGCAATGCTACATTCTACAGCATGCTAAAGTATGCAATTAGTAATGTAGAGAATAAAATGTTCATAAAAATTGAACCTGGTACTGCGACTATACGACTTTGTCGTATGGGACATTTTTGTCCCGTCTGCCATTCTAGGGTGTACACCATGTTCAGGCGTTCTTGTGTTAAACAACGAAACGATCAATGTTTATGGAGAGCAACATAAATAGATACTGATTATTATTCAGGAAGCATTTATTGATGAAAGTAATTGAACCTTCTTTCACCTATTGAATACTGGAATCTTACTTTTTTTGTAAGTAAAATCATTATATTCTACATTACTATGTTTATTAGCGTAAATAACCTCACGTATCTGGTGTACATTTACCAGTCAGTCTTCAATCATGTACAACTGTACGTTGCTTTTTCAAGACATAAAAGTAAATATTTCAGCGAGGCATAATTACACAAGAAATGAAGCTGGATTTGACGAAAGTAATATGATAGGAAATAAAATTATCGTTATGTTTGAATACAATAGGCTCGGAAATGGATTGTTACAAGCAAATATGATTAATTGTTAAGAAAAGTTAATTGTAATTTAAAAAGCATCTACTATATATTTTAAAGAGTTTGTATGTTGTGCTATAGTAGTTTCACTAAATCCGTTGAAATTCAACGGGAAATTCTGCTAGTTATTAATAAAGCAATTGAAAGAAATCCACGTAAACTTTACGTGGGTACAGCCGGAATGCCTCCTCATGAACTGAAGCCATTATCATGCACCTTAGAAATGTAATGCCATTGAGAGGACTATGTAATGGTACAAGACTTACTGTTACTCGAATACAAACACACACAGTCAAAGTTTACCGATGTTCAAAGAGCCCATGGTCCTGGTATAGAACCAACTCTGTGAGTAGGACCCCGCCAGTGGATTTATTAAGGGGGTCCTGATGTTCAAATAGCCCATGGACCGTCTGGTCCTGGTATAGAACCAACTCTGCGACTAGGACCCTGTCAGTGGATTTATTAAGGGGGATCCTGATGCCATGGTCCTCGTCTTCCAGATGGTCAGACCCGTCCCAGTGGAGTATGCAGGCCTGTGACCAGGGCCGGCCCAAGGTACAGGCGAGCCAGGCGGCCGCCTAAGGCGCCGGGACACTGGGGGTGCCAAGGGGATGCCTGGAAGGACAATATTATAAGGATAGTTCTCTAAACAATACTGAAACACGAATACTCAGAAACAATGTATCACTATTTACATTTAGAGTTCTAGTATAATGTGATATTTAGTTAATTATCTTGTATATCTTAACAGTTATAAAGCTACAAAAATCTAGATTTGGCTTTCTTGTCACTTAATAAAGACGAATTCAAAGTATTTCACTGTTGAAAGGTCACAATCCTTAAACCTGAGTACAATGAAACCTATTCAAAGAAAGTTCCATATTCTGGATCTGTAGGAATTCTGAGAAGGAGAAAAGGGATGTGATGGTTACTGGTAAACAATCCTTGACAGTTCTATGGATGAAACAGAATAGAGAGCAGTGTTCTTTAGTTAGCAGATTTTTACTGTTTAGTGTTCATTAGGTGATATTACGGAAGAACATCAGTGAAATCTATTGTGAAGTCTCCCTCCCTCTCTCTCACTCCCTTCCTATCTCGTATTAAAAGCATTCAAAGCACATTTACACCCATAAGGATTGATATAACAATAGGATTTTGTGGTATAACAATATAATTGGTAGCCAAGGCAACATCCCATTAAAATGGCAATATTTCCACTAAATATGTGAATTAAACGTATAACATGAGCGATTTCGAATTGTGTGCGGAAAAAGATGAACAGAATAAGAAACTTTGTAATTTTTTCTTCAAAATGTCTCAGATCCGAAGATCATAGGTTAAATCTTTCTAATAAATAAATAAAAGCCTGCATGCCAAAAAATGAATTTTTACATGTTACCTTACGGAAAATGGAAATGTCTTCCTTGGAGTCGAAACCAGGACTTTTTTGGAGATTTATTTTTGTCATTACCTTAAATTATGTTTATCAAGCATCCTTGCCAAATTTCTATCTTCTACCTATTCGGGAAGTTTGTTAAAACACTCTATATCAGCCATCGTGAAAGCGTTACCCACCAGACCTGGGCTATTACAGTAATAATACTATATACCAGAAGTCACCAACTGTATCCCCATTTACACCAAGGTTCCTGCAGAATAGTTTTCAGGTGCTTCAATGAAGTACAGTGTACTCTCGATTATCCGGGATAATGATGGAGAGAAGCACAAAAAATTGGAAAACACGGATAATCCAAAGTTTTGCTTTATTTTTCCAATTTTGTTGTATTACATGCTATTCAACCCATTTTCGCACTTAACATCGTTTACTTTTCTTTTAGTAAATAGTCCGTAATCTTACAAGGGGACGTTGTCAAGTCGATGTCAAGGATCCGGTTGAAACTTCTTGAGGTGAAACTAGAGACAAAATAAGCGGAAACGTGTCCCGGCTTTCTTCCCCATAGGGTTCGAGAAAAAATGGGCAAAATAGATTTACACGCAAAATGTATACCAGTACTTAACTCGGCCATCTCATCGAGCGTTGTGGTTGCAGTCGCTAAGGCGTTACCATTGTCAGCCTAAGGTCAGTGGTTCGATTCCCGCTGTCTGTGAACTTTTTTTTCGTTTTTATTTCCGTCTATTTTTCAAATACCAAGCTGGGTATGTTTCTCAACTTCGTTATTTGTGATTAAATGTTTTTTTATAGTATTTACGAGTTAAATAAAATAATTTTTGGGAAACTTATGAACTATTCTTCGGGTTTAGCAAAATTAGAAGCAACGCATCGTCGAAGCTTGAAAAACGAAGCCGACCTTGCTTTTCTATGATGAAAAAACAACGTGCAACGCAAAGATAGCCACACCACGCCGTTAAATGAGCATTTCTCACGGTGCCCGTGACGCCAAGCGGGGTGACGCGCATGCTAAAACTCTACATATTTCCCCGCGACAATGTTGCAATACACGTGCTATTGTGGATCGCTCTTACAATTAAAGGCCGCAGATCATCACCAATTCAGTTATTGCCGTTCGCTGCTTTTGCAACGTGCTTCTCTCGCTTTACTCCTTTGATTTGCTTTTTTGATATTGACCTCTGCTCTCCCGGATCACTTACTCTACCGTTAACGACCTCTGCGCTCTTTTTGGATTACGATTTAGCTGTTTGATCATTCAGTATTGCGATTTTTCATTTTTTTACGATTATCGTAATATTTTACGAGTCTTGATTACCTCCCTGATTTCGACTTTTGCCTTCATGAACCATTTCGCTTTATCGATGGAGATCGATCCAGTTGCTGGACCCTCCGGAAGTAGCTTTGCACCGGACGATGAAGACGTTGTCAATGCTTCGTTTTTATCAGATAATCACGATAAACAAAATATAACGGGGGCTGTTCGATTTTTTATGGGTAAGCAATTTACGTTAATATGGCATCTTGTGGCTGTCTTCACCCGCATTCCGAGAAATGCTCCAGAATGCATGGTATGCATCGAAAATAGCGGACACCAGAAGTGTTTTCATGAACGTTCGGGAGGATTGTTTTCCCCAAGACCTACGCAAACGGAAGTGCATATGTTTCGCAATAAGTTTCGTAAGATGCGCGTGGTGCAAGGAATATCTGTGCTTACCTTGTTTTTACGATAAATACCATCCAAGCTTAAAAATATTCAGTTGAATGGTTAATAGTGAGAGGACCACCTCTTTTTACCGCTGGCAAATAAAAAATGAAAGATTAAAATATGAAAAATTATTTTATTACTATAAAAAACATTTAATCACAAATAACGAAGTTGAGAAATGTACCCGGCTTGGTATTTGAAAAAATAGACGGAAATAAAATTGAAAAAGAAGTTCGCAGATGGTGGGATTTGAACCACCGACCTTATGTTAACAATACTAACGCCTTAGCGACCGCAGCCACGGCGCTCTATGAAATGGCCGCGTTAAATACCGGTATACGTTTTACGTGCAAATATATTTTGCCCATTTTTTCTCGAACTTGGGCCTATGGGGAAGAAAGCCGGGACACGTCCGCTTATTTTGTCTCTAGTTTCACCTCAAGAAGTTTCAACCGGATCCTTGACATCGACTTGACAACGTCCCCTTATTAGCTTGTTTTGTTGACTCATTAAGGTTTCTCTTCACTATTGCTCGGATTTTCCTTGCAACTATAATATCGCAGTATTGATAATTATACTGCCCCATGTAATCAGGTAAATTGTCATCGTATTGGAACGTCAACCTGTGACTCATGCGCTCACTGTTTCTTTCCTCTTCGCTCTCAACACAATTTTCTTGCATTTTGCTGCCATCTCTTCTGGAGTATGCACTTGAATACGACAGTGTGAGTGTATGACTTTCTGAGTGAATTACAATACAGTGGACTGGTAAACAACTACAGAGGGGAAGGGAAATTTTTGTATATGTGGGGAAAATCACAATGATAAAATTTCTGTGTTCACTACACTCTGTAAAAGATGTGATGTAATATAACCGGCAGTAAAAGAGAATGATATCATTTTACGGTCGCTTTACCTTAAAAAACCTTACGTACGATCTTTTTTACACAATATGTCTTCTTCGCATAAGTAAACGAGAGAAAAGTATTATGTGATTCTGCATGAATTGTGCAAAGCACAATTTTCATAAATGAAAATTTGTGAGAAATACGGAGAAACCATGCACTGATAACCCACAAAATGGATAATCTGCCCATGGACAAATGGGAGTACACTGTATGTTTGTATTATCAAAAATGTAAATGTACATATACTCATATGGTGTCTCACAAGACTGAGAAGATCCAATGTTAGAATATCCCAACTATATGCGCATCAATGCAGTATTGCTCCAGATTGTACCACTCACAAAGGAAGGCACCTAACAAGGGAAGGCACCCAAGTGCAAGTGGCGGATCACGACCAAACTTCACAGGATGAAAGAAAACGAAAAATAATTAGACACGTATTTTCAGAAAGGCGTCTAACGAGCCCGTGTTTTCGAGATAATTGGAATTGAAAATTGAAAAACAAGTGGCTTGTCCACTAATACCATGACGAGCGACGCTCTGACAACAGGTGGCGGTAGCCTAGTGATAAAGTGTCGGGATGCAGAAATTGTGTCGCGGGTTCGATCCTCGACATCGCCGAATTTTTTTTCTTCTCCAATCAATGTTTTATGACTTTAGTTTTATGTAAGCTGTCCAAATTACATCATTAATAATTTTCTTTCTTTTTTCAGGCCAGTATTTTAATTTTAAATCCATTCCAATGCACTTTTTACGACATACTCGGATTATATAGATACTTGATAAATATATACAACATTTTCTACGTACACCCTCCTCGATATTTCCACTGTAGAGTTGCATAGTTTACGTGCCGAATAAGGAGCACTTTATGCCACGTTCCGACAGTTTCTCGAGTCCTTTCGGTGCATCCTGGCGGTGGGCCCTACCGGGTGGGGTCGCTTTTCGCTCGCTCTCCTAGGGATGGATAGGAGTTGGCTGTATATTTCTCATCACTATCCCTTGTACTCCACCTAACCTAACTATATCGTAACACTTGTCATAAGCCATTATTAAGAACTGGCCTCAACGTCATTGACGTTGAAGAATACCTCGCAATCGTCAGTCAATTTTGCGGCGTACCAAGCGTATCGAATCATTTTTTGAAAAACTGGTGCCTGCAGTTGGTGATGCACAATTGATTGAATTTTAATGGCATCATTTCTCGTCGTCAAGCCTCTTTTACCTTCTAACAGAGCGGGACAGTTTTGAATTCGGCACGTAAACTATGCATCTCTACAGTGGAAATATCGAGGAGGATGTGAGTAGAAAATGTTGTATATATGTATCAAGTATGTATATAACCCGAGTATGTCATAAAAAGTGCATCGGAATGGATTTAAAATTAAAATACTGGCTTGAAAAAAGAAAGAAAATTATTAATGATGTAATTTGGACAACTTACATAAAACTAAAGTCATAAATCATTGATTGGAGGAGAAAAAAAATTCTGCGATGTCGAGGATCGAACCCGCGACAAAATTTTTGCAGCCTGACACTTTATCACTAGGCCACCGCCATCTGTTGTCAGGGTATCACTTGTTATGGCATTAGAGGAAGGCCACTTGTTTTTCAATTTTCAATTGCAAATATCTCGAAAACGCGGGCTCATTAGACGCCTTTCCAAAAATACGTGTATAATTATTTTTTGTTTTCTTTCATCCTGTGAAGTTTGGTCGTGATCCACCACTTACACTTAGGTGCCTTCCCTTGTCAGTTGAATTACATACTATGGCAAGTGTCATTATTTATCTTAACATATAAATCACTAAATAAATGCATTTTACATTGGCACATGCTGCCCTTTAATTATTGTAAAAAGCAGCCTGCAAATGTGGAAACATTGGTGGCTCTGTTATATACATTACTGCAGCATTGAAAAATAAAAATCACAAATGAACTACATCATTTATTGTAATTGCAGCTGCAAGATTTTCATGACTAGATAGATAAGCAGTTTTTACAAGCAAAAATATTTTTTAAATATTTAACAGTTATTCATTAAGAGAAGATTTTTATTGAAAAATAAATAACATCATAACTTTTATGAATGACATTGTCCATTGGTTAACCTTACTTCTGTTTAACATAAATCTGGAAGTTATGTCTCTTACTAAGGCAGTCCAAGTTGCATAGATACAAGAAAGATCAGTTTCAATGAAAACTCGTTTAGCTAATCCTTAGGAAACAAAGTCACTTAAATTAGGGGCGATAATACTTTACTATACATACACACCATACATACATTAAACTTACCTCTAATTTGAATGCCTCTAATGTCTTCTCATCATCTAAATGGTCCATACTGAGCACCTTTACAGCAACATCCCCATGCCAGTTCTCCCGATAAACAGTACCAAAGCGTACCATTCCAATAGGTTCTCCCATCTTCAACTCATCACAAGGTATATCCCACTCTCAAAGAGATAACTATTCAAAGAAGAATAGTTGCCATTTAAATCCAAAATAGCACATGTTTGAATAAGGAAATAATTTTTGCTAAACCAGAATATCAATATCATACAACACATTACCATTATTAACTCTAAAAAGCAAATGTCAGCAACAGACATGTTCAATTAGCTGATTTAAAAAGTTATTTTTATGGACAACAGGTTTTTTTGTGAAAAAATCACTTATTTATGTATTAGCTTTGTCTGTCTGTTCAGTCAATATCTCACAAATCCTGCAACTTAGATGAGCCAAATTTTCAAGAGAGAGAGAGCAGCTTACATGAGGGTTAGACATGGAACAAATTTGGGATCAGCTCCTGAGGAGTTTTCTTTCATTTCTACCCCCATAATAAGAAAAGCGTGATAGAGGTGAAGGGCATTATAAATTTGCATTTTGAATTAGTTACAAAATTTACATGAAAATGCTATGATTAAGAATGAACGCGATGTTTTTCTACCAACCGGTAAATTAACAGCTTCCTGGGGAGTGATATCGAGTGTGCGAGGAATGGCCAGTGGCTGATAGTCAGGTAGACTGCCAAAGGCACATCCCAGGCAGCTGGCCATGATTGCCATTGCCACTGGCTCTTGAACAACTGCAGCAAACACAAGCTGAGAGAGAGAGAGGGGGGGAGGGGAAGAGGGAGACAGAGACAGAAAGACATAGAGAGACAGAGGGAGAAGGAAAGAGAGAAATAGACAGAGAGGAGGGAGAGGGAGGGGGAGAAAGAGAGGGAGGGTGGGAAAGAGAGAGAGGATAATGAGAAGGACGGAGAGGAAAAGATAAAGTAAAAGTACTCCTTACAGGAGGCTGAACTGTGCCCTCAACACTCTCCTTCATGTGCTCTCTACTCCCATCCTCACCTCTTCTCCTCATCACCGATGAATTTTCCTATATTAGGGAAAAAGAAACCACGTTATTAGTATTGTGACATCTTCAAACATCATTTAATGGTTTTGTTAATGTTGACACTTCCCTATTAACTTGTGCACCAACTGAGGGAGAAATGGTAGAAGAAGTGGAGAATTTACCAAAACAATGAGCTAGCAGTCATCATGCTTTCACATAAGACTTACTTGTATCCCTTTCCTCTTCCAATCATACAATTGTAATTGGTTTTCTTGACATTTATTAAAGACATTTCTTTACAATTTACTAAGGGAGTCTAGTGTACAATTTTACAGAGAAGAAACAAGATGGAAATTGATGTTAATTATGTATACTATGAGGAAAATACATTTTTGAATGAGGAGACAATCACTAAATAATATAAAAGAATGCAATGTTGCTGATGAGACAACTTTTGTTTTCTTTTCAAGTGAAATTTTCACAGGTAAGTTATTAAGCTCCATCTATGCATTTATACTCACACTGCCCCCTGGGTCATCTGCCTACTCCCCAGAATGTTTTCCCCTGCCTTGGGCTATATAGATGTTCATAACCTCTAACATTGAAAACACGGTAAATAATGTTACCTTTCAAATAACACCTATTAGTTAACATGTAATGCTGACACATACAAAAATAAAGTAACAAAACTTTGAAGGAAAATTAATAACAAACTATGTACATACATGTTTTTAAACCTGATGACCACATAGTCTTCCATGTTAAGCATCTTACCACATAATTAATTTGTCCATGTTAAATCATTATCTATTAGTTCTATAATTCATAATATATATCCAAATGACAAAAAAAATATTCATCAACGATGGTAGTAAATAACAATATACTATTTTAAATTCTATTCCAATGAAATGCACATAAGCAAATGCACATTTAGCAAAAATTTTATACGTTGAGTTGTTTATTATATTGTACATAACAACCAAGATTTTTGTTGTTAAGGACGGAAACATACCCAAGCCTTTTAATATATAGACACTTAAAAGGAAGAATAAATAGCAATGGATGCCTTGATACTTAAGATTATGAAAAATGTTTCAATACTTTTAAATAAAAGATAACAGATGGAATCTAAATTTTAACTGGAAACTAAATCTTCTATCCTGTAATAAATACTTTTAATATCATCGAAACAAGGCTATTTATTAACTCTTTGAGTTTTAAGAAAATTCAGAGAAGATTATTTTTTACTATCATAATAATATCAGTGAAATGAGACGGCCAGGTTAGACTGGTAGACAGTGTGCCTGCCTTCTAAACCAAAGATCGCAGGTTCGAATCCCACTTCGGGCATGGATGTTGTGATGTATGTTGATTTTCTCTAAAAGAATTTGATGGTACAAAATAACCTTTGCTGTTGGCGCACCTAAAAACCTAATTACTACTACTATCGGTGAAATGATAATAAAATAGATTAATGCACAGATTATTATTATTTCTTATTAATTTTTCTGATTAAACCTGCAAATAGTTTTCATTAAAACAACTCTAATAAGTGTAAAAATTAAACATTGTAACATTACATTTAAAGGTGCTTACAATGAAAAAGGAGTCTATACAATGTTGTATCACAAAGCAACATTTAGATATTACTAGCAGAACTTCCCATTGAATTTCAACGGATTTATTGGATCTAAAACTTCGACCGCGTAACATGTAAGCATCGTAAGAATATGATAGTACACAGTTTTAGCCATCGAATAAAGCAAAAATAAAGAAAACCTGTTCGCAATTACCTATTTAGATGAGTGTAAGAAGAAAATCTTGCACTCTGAAAAATCGAAAATTACGTGTAAACTTATGGGAAAATAATTATTGAATTAAGCACACCCCACCCCCAATTTTTTTATCGCCGTATAGCCTATGATATCCACAGAAGTGTGAGGTTGGTTTATATTTTGACTGTTTTATTTATTATATCAGTTTTTATGTTTAATGTTATAATTGACAATTAAATAACCTTATTTTAAAAATTCAATGAAATCTGATTATATTTAACGTAGCTAGCGCATGTAAAGTAAAACCCTGCACAACATCTAAATTAAAAGAAAAATCCTCCGTCCTGGGGTTATTTAAATAGGTTTAAATCCTCCAAGCCTGAAGGGTTAAAGAAACAAGAGGAACTGAAAGTAACTTCTTAAGGCACCTTTTTCTGCAACTAATTCTTTTTTCGTTTACTCCAAATTAAATATGCAATAAGATTTCATATGGATTAGACAATCTTAATAAATTTAGTATATCGAGCTAACTCCATTTTTCCAGAAAAAAATGCGATTTATGTAAATTATGTATGGGACATAAAAGAGGTAATATCTAATAATAAAAAATAGAGTAGGTAACCTTTGTGCGATAAAACTTAAATTTTATGGAAATATATTGTTGATTCTGTTTGGGTTCACGTTTCTTTATATGTTAATTAAACATTTGCCATGAATGGATATACCATATACATGCCGACTCCATGTATAGTACGACCCCTGATTTTTTGGTGAACAAACCTGATTTTTTCATATATCTTGTTTATAGTACGACCCCAGCTTTCCACCAGGGTCGATATATTTCGTTTCGATAGCTCGATGGTTACGAGCGAGATATATCGAACGACCTTGATTTTCCATACCACCATAGAATATACTGTAAATAGTATTTCTTGCGAGTACACTAACATCGGATAAGCATCTTACTCCTAAAACATTTAATAAAAAGTGATATGAATCATGATTGCACAAGATAAAATAAAATCGTTTCAATTCTAGTACGTCTTGATTACGTTCTGTGTACGCTCATCTATTTAATAGGTAGGGATAACGGATAAAAAGAAATTACTTTGTAATATTCCACAGTCTTTATTGTTTCTTCAATCACACACCGACCAGTTTTCACTACAAATCATTCTAATGGTGTTACTAATCGACGTAACACCTTTAGAATGCCTTTGTAGTGGAAACCGATAGGTGTGTGATTGAAAAAACAATAAAGACTGTTGAATATTACAAAGTAACTTCTTTTTTCCAAGATGTCGAAATTCCATAAAGTTACGCTGTCTATGATACTTTTAGTCCAACTCGTTCCAATCCATCCCTTGTAAAAAGATGCAAACAAAGATGTACATACATAAAATTCAAGAAAGGAAGTGCCCGTAAATTGTCACTTATATAAAATATTTGTGAATTTGAAGCTGTACATATGAAAAAGATTCTTCTCTTCACGAAGCAACATAACAACGATAAAGGACCTCACTGTTAAGGTTAGCCTACCATTAGAATGCGTGCGGGTGGCATAACTTCACCGAAAATGCCCGTGAAGATAGGTACATGAATTTTAAATCCTCAAATGCATTACTCGTGTATAGTACGATCCCCAATTTTTGCAATAAAAATTTGGTCGTAAAAACTCGTACTATACACGAGTATATACAGTAGATGAGTGAAAGAAGAAAATCTTGCACTCTGAAAAATCGAAAATTACGTGTAAACTTATGGGAAAATAATTATTCAATTAAGCACCCCCCCCACCCCTAATTTTTTTATCGCCATATAGCCTATGTTATCTGCAGGATAAAATTATTTACCTATGCGAAGTTTTGTGACAATATCTTCAAAGGTTTGAAAATCACAATTTGTGGAAAATCTATGTCTAATTATATAAGTTACTCATGTACGTAGTTTAAAAAACAGTTTGCTTTGGAGAACTCTATGCCACACTTTGTGCTTCTTTCTTTGCTACCTTAGTTTATATTAGGTATATATTATTTTCTTTAGTTTATATTAGGTGTATATTATGGCGTTACCCCATTTGCCCTAATCCGTATGCCCTAATCCCACTTGCCCTAATTTTTATATGCCCTAATCCCACCTGCCCTAATCGCAATAAAGAGTATTTAATGAAATAATAAACGAATTGCGGTCTTACCAATTTGATTTAAGTCAATTAAATGTAATTATGTAACAGCGATATTAGCTGCGCTGTATTACCTTAATTAATTAACATTGTATTACGTCTTTGTCAGAAAATGTTTCATTTTTGACAAAAAGAAGTACATTGTGATACTTCTTTGAAAATTATTGAAAAGAAGTACATGTCAAACAAAGCAATAGAAAATCATTACTTTACTTCCTAAATCAGTACAGCTGGCAAGCCTACCTACTCAGGCATCTTCAGAGATTGCTGAGTGTAATATTTTGTTCGAAGAAATGTACGCTCAAGTGTCTTATGGGTTATTTGGAAGTGAGTCCTATTCGGGAGAGTGTACGTCGGAACCTGTCTTCCTCTTCATCGTTTTAAATTATCAAGTAAGTAGTCTATATCAAATGGATATAATATTTTTTACTTAAGCAAATCTTAACGAAACGCTTATTTTTTCTTTTGCCATCACTGTTAAAAATGTGACAAGTAGGTCCTGTAATATTTTTTATCATTTAAAATAGGTCCATTAAGATGTCATCGGTCGAGATTATTAAATCCAGGAAAGCAAACCCGGAATATTTTATCAATGGCTATATCTACCAATATAATGCAAAAGGTCAAAAGGACGTCCTTTATCTTCGATGCAGTCGAGCCCGTCATGATGGGTGTTTAGGACGTGCGACAATTGTCAAAACGGTGGATGGAGTCATACTGAAATCGAAGAGCGGCAGTCATAATCATGAGCCTGATATTCAAGAAGCAATGAGAGCTAAAGTGGTGGAACAGATGAAAGAGAAAATCTCGACCCAGCCGGAAGCTTCAGTAACTTCAGTTTATAAGGAAATACTAAACAAAACGTTGGATCCTGAAGATATAGAATTTACTTCTGCTATGCCCAGCTATGAGAACGTACGTACAACGCTGTATAGAGCTGCTTCTAAATCTCGTCCTGTACTTCCAGATTCATTATCAGACTTGATCATTCCGGAAGAGTATAGGAAGTTAGAATATGAAGAATTTCTGCTATTCGAAGATGGAGAAGACGAAAAAATTCTTGGATTTGGAACTGCACAGTTCCTTCAGATTCTGTGCAAAAATCCTGGCAATGTCATTTATTTGGATGGAACATTTAAAGTTGTTCCTCGACTGTTTCATCAGCTATATACTCTACATGCCATGCATAGAGGTCAAGTATTTCCATTTCTTTATATCCTTCTTCCAATCGCATGTTCATGTTAATTCAACAGAAGGCATCTCAAATAGGCACAACGTTTCAACCAAGAAAATTTCAAGTTGATTATGAGTGTGCAGTTATCAGATCTATAAAGGAAACTTTTCCTGATGCGGATATTAAAGGCTGTTTATTTCATTTCAGCCAAGCAATTTGGCAGAAATTACAAACTTTGGGACTCCAATCAGCATACATCGAGGAGCAACTTGTTAGAAAATTAGTGAAGTCAATGGTGGGGTTGACATTTGTTTCCTTAGATGAGCAAGGGGAAGCCTAAACAGGAATCATTCGTGATGGTCCATCACCAGATCATCCAGCATATGATAAGTGCGAAGAACTTATTAAATCCTTTGAAACAAATTGGATTGGACCCAATTCTCGCTTTCCACCACTATTGTGGAATCACCACGCTAATTTTGGTCCTCGTACCATAAATCATGTGGAAGGATGGCATTATGCCTTAAATAAATCTATAGGGCACCATCACGTTAATGTGTGGACGATGATAAACCACTTAAAGAAACAGCAGACTAATTTTAAGTGTATGCTAAGTTTAGTAAACATTCGAAATCTTCCGCCTCGTAAAAACCGTAAATACGAGGCCATTAACAAAAAACTAATGAAATTAACTACAGATCGACAAAACGGGGATATTGATTTACATGATTTTGTGCAAGCAGTTGGTTACTTCCTTCCACTAATTGATTAATGTAATTCAAAACGATCTATGTATAGAGCCAATAAATGGTTGAGCAACTTAAAATTTGTATTAATTTCTTTATTTGGTTTTCAAAAATTTGTAACTTCAAATCTTAACCCTTAAAAGATCGCGCGGTAGTTGTGATGCCTGGGGTCGCACACTGCCATTTCGACCATGTTTGATAGATAGGGAAAAATAAACAAAAATAAATGTTATGCATTTTTTTATTTATAAGCATATTTTTGTTCAAAAAGTGTTTTAATATCGATAAGTGACTGTTAAACTAATAAATTGAAATCCATTTTCAAAGCTCACAGTGTGGGCCCTTCAGGCCCATTATATGATACACAATGAACTCTAGGTAAGGAATTGAGAAAACCAGAGTTGAAATGATACTAAAAGAGTATAGGTTTAAAATAATGTAAACACTCGGTCTTATGGACCGTGATGCGACCTCTAAAGGTAGAAATTAGGGCATATGAGATTAGGGCAAGTAGGAATTAGGGCATATAAAAATTAGGGCAAGTGGGATTAGGGCATATAAAAACTAGGGCAAGTGGGATTAGGGCATACGGATTAGGGTAAATGGGACCTAACCGTATATTATTTCTTTTAGTTTATATTAGGTATATATTACTTCTTTTAGTTAATATTACGTATTTTATATAATAATAGCCGTCATCCGTTGGTTGGTTGGTTAATCACGCTATGCAAATGCTAATAACTCGAGAAATAATAATGATAGAAACTCGAAATTTGGTAGAGATGCTTGATTAACACTTTTTCAGGTGATGACGAATTTAAATCGGGAAAAAATTCCTTGGTTCGTCTCCATGAGAGGCATTTCCATTTCCCATTACTTAACATGTAAAACGCGATTTTTCGACGTGCAGGCTGTTATTCATTTGGAAATTAAAATTAGAAGAAATTAACAGACAACCTTCGGATTTGAACCATTTTGAAGAAAAAGTTATAAAGTTTCTTATTCCATTTGTCTTTTTTCGCCCACAGTTCGAAATATTCCATGTTAAACGTTTAATTTGCATATCTGGTGGAAATGTCGCCATTTTAACGTGATGTTGCTAAGTCGACCATTATCATTGTTAGCTTCAATACGAGAGAGAGAGGAAGGAAGGGGAGAGATTGGCGTGTTTTGTGGAAAATAAGTAAATTAACGTAAATATAAAAAAATTTAAGTATCAACAGTGTCATTTTAGAAAAATTGGAAAAAAAAAGCATTCTTAAATTAAATTCTTTGTAAACCATACGTGCTTATGAATTTATATTGTTATTCCTCGAATTAATTTCGTAACAATGGCTGAAGTTTGGAAACGAATATAAATTAAAATTAAAACTGCATTTAAAACTGTTAACAGGCAATTTTCGAAGAAACAACAGTGGATCTTTTAATGAATTGATTTGTTTTTATAAAAGGAATTTTGGTGCTTATTTAATACAGAGTAAGTTCTAAGGCTTATAAACCATTTAAATCTAATAACAGTGGCTATTATAGTTTAAAGAAAGAACTTTATTTATTCACTTTACGGAATGAATTAATTTTAGGCTAGCATTGTCTATTATAAAAGGAGTTACTTTGGAATTTACAGTATGTAAAGTGGAAGTTGTACTGAATTGACTCAAGTATTTTGGGTACTTTCCTGTTAACGGGAATACCTCAAAAAATAAACACGTATTGTTGTGATATGTTACGACGTATTTGTTTGTTAACAATGCATAACAATGGGGGAATTACTTAAAAATCACACTTTTTTGAAACTTATTTATTATTATATTTCCAAAATATTCTGTCCCAGAAGCAAAGTTTCATAATATGATCCTTCTTGCACATTCGCCCTTTAGATAAAATACCACGGTCTTGAAGCAAAGATACAGCTTCTTCTTCACTCCTCGGCAAGCTCCACAAATTCATCAATAAGGGATCAACGTAAATATCTTAACGAGATTTGTTATGCATTGTTAACAAACAAAATATCACAACAATATATGTTTATTTTTTGAGGTATTTCCGTTAACAGGAAAGTACCAATTCAAAGCAAAAATCAATTTAAAACTATTGAAAGTTGTTGTTTCGGAAACTGAGAAGTCCAGAGTGGTGAGCGGACGCTAAACGACATTAAGGTACATTTTATTCCTAAATCTATTTAAAGTATTATCAGAGGCAACTGAAGATTGAACAAATTTTTTTGTTACCGGAATTCTGCTTATTTCATGAAATTGACATGCTAATGCATTAATCCATTAAAATCTGTTAAGAGTGGCTATTTTAGGTGAAAGAAATATATGTACCTACATGGCACTTTTATTCACTTTTCAGAATGAATGAATTCTAGGTTAACACTGCATATTATAAAAGGATTTTCTTTGGAATAAGAAGTTTGTTATGTGGTTATTTTAACTGAATTGAATCAAGTTCTCTTCAAAGTTTGAAATCCATATAAAACTGGTGAAAGTGGTTGTTTCGGAAAATGAGAAGGCAAGAGTGCTGAGCAGACGATAAACGATATTGAGGTATATTATATTCCAAAATCTATTTAAAGTATTATCAGAGGCAATTGAAGACTGAACCAATTTTTTGGAACCGGAATTCTGCTTATTTAATAAAATTGAAATCCTAATGCTATAATCAATTTAAAACTAATAACAATGTCTATTTTAGTAGAAAGAAAGGTACTATTTTATTCACAAGGAATTTCTGTGAGATTTTAGTTAATTAATTAAAACAGACTTATAATATAGAAATATTCGATGGTTCAAACAGTGCACAATTTTATTCTTGCGATTTTTACATGTTGCATTGACGAAAATTTAGATTCATTAAACCCATTGAAATTCAATGGGCACTTATGCTAGTTGTTTATAACGGTTGTCACGTGAATTGTTAATCCAAAAATACGCTCATTCCCGTATTATTTAAATGTGAAAAATTGAAAGAGAAAAACATTCTTAATATAAAAAATGTAGTCCAATTCACTTTAAAAGCCCTCCCATTTTCCTTAACTTTATATTGCGGTTAAAATTAGAGCTGGAACTATCCGGATTTAAAAACTCCGAGTATCCGGATTTTTCATGAAAAGGATATTCATAATCCGAATATTCGGATAGTGTCGTGAGCAAGAATTAAAATCCGCTAAATCCGGACTATCCTCAAATCCGCTAAATCCGGATTATCCGAAAATCCGCTAAATCTGGATTATCAACTGCTATCTACTGATTGTTGATAGTAACCCTACAATGAGGTATTTCTTTGTTTATATTGAATACCGTATGCGAAGAATTTATTTAGTCCTTAACTTAATAATTCATTAGAAAGTATTATTTGACGTAAAAAACAGATGAAGAGGCATATCATTTCAATCGATACATTCGGTAGGTAAAACTTTGATTCGTAATAGTTATATTATTATGTATGATTATAAGATCGGAAACTTTATGTAATATTATTAATATAAATCAAAATATTAAGTTAATGCGCTTCTATACGTGTTTTCGAAATGCATTCAAAATTATGGTAAGACATTTACTCAGCTATAGTAACCGTAACAAATGAAGACGCTCTTGATCTCAATAATCAAGTACTTAGCCATATTGATGGAACTGATGTGGTCTTTAAAAGTGTGGATAGTATTGTGAGTGATGATGCTTCTGATCAACTTGCATTCCAGGAAGATTTCTTAAATAGCCTTACTCCAACCGGAATGCCTCCTCATGAACTAAAACTAAAAGTAGGAGCCGTCGTCATGCTCCTTAGAAACCTAATGCCATTGAGAGGACTGTGTAATGGTACAAGACTTATTGTAACTCGATTACAAACAAACGTAATCGAAGCAAAGGTGATCGGTACAGAAAACTCGGATACAGTATTTATTCCGAGAATCCAAATTATTCCATTTGATACAAATCTGCCCTTCTGTTTCAAACGAAGACATTCCTCCTACGATTGTCTTTTTCAATGACAATCAATAAATTACAAGGCCTAACGTTCGATAAAATATACCTGTATTTAACTAACAAGGAGAATAGGGAGGCTAGTACCCTCGGATTTTGTTCAAATTTCACATGGTGATATCCGATGTGTTCCGATTTAACGTGTAACTTGCCATTTGTGTGAATAGGCCTTGGTTGCCGAGATATCGCAGTTTGAAATTTTCGGAATTTCGGCCGATTTCCTCATCGTCGTCGTAGCTGACAATGAGTTGGTATGGCGTTGGGCTAGTAAGCCATACGTCCGGGGTTCAAGTCCCCGTTGTGGAATTTTCTTTTTTGATTTTTATCTTTTTTAATGCTGAAAAAATTACAATTCCCATTATTAATTTATTACGACTAAAAATTTAATTTGTACTATTTTTCTTGATTATAAGAATATATTTTTTTATCTTATAGTTGCAATTCAGCAATCTTTTTAAATAAATTCTTACTCTTTTTATTGCTACAAAATAATTTACATAATTATTTTGTATTATACATCAATACCTTATAAATTAATTATTCAGATTCTTCATTTGAAAAAATCTGTCATGCGTGCCGGCAAATTGGGAGATGAAAATTGTCATAAAAACAAAAAAGCACAAATGCTTCTAGCACCAGGAACACACAACAAACGCAATGTTTTCGCATTCACATTTCCTCTTACGCAGGCTATCGGGGAAACAAACTTCATTTACGTTCATAAAAACACTCCTTGTGCACACAACTGATGATGAATGATGGAGTGAATTTTCAATGCGTCATCTCTTGTATTAATTTGACTATTCTCTCGCAATAAATACGTACTGTTTTGCAGGCGCTTTATGAAATTTTTGACTTGCCTGTAAAAATAGACGTCGCAGGGTTGGCAGAAAGGCATACAATTATCTTTACCTGGCAAGTTGGAACATTATCGTCATCGATGAATTTTGCATCGAAGACGGAATAATCAGTTTGCCCTCCCCAAGAATCAAGGATCAAAAGAAAATTTTCCTTTGTGACATATGGATTTAAACATTGTCGAGGAAGAGGTCATTGTCAAGAAAGAGGTCTCATTATCACTAACATACTTTCCTTGCATTCTAAACTGGGGTTCTAGATCAGTTTAACTGCATCTCTGCAGAAAGCAGGACGCACACGCCGGGAGAAATTTCTCCTGTAGTTATGGAAGTCGATCCAAGTACTTCGAAAATTGAAGATCCAGTAAAGATAATTCCGCCGGCTTGTACGCCTTTCTGCCAACCTTGCGATGTCTATTTTAACAGGCAAGTCAAAAATTTCATAAAGCGCCGGCAAAACAGTTCAGTGGTAGAATATCTGCCTGGCAAGTGGAAGGCCTGGGTTCGATTCCCGGTCATGGCAGATATTTTCACCTGTTTTCTCATTTCTCATCATCTATGTAGTAGATTCAATCTTTTCATTGAGATTTTGGGATAATATAAAAGACTTTAATATACAAATATTCCTGTATTTTCCCCGTTGAATTTCAACGGGCATTTCTACTAGTAGTTTGTTATTATTCCACATAGTTTATTATTTGTTATAAAGTTTTAGAGTTTATTATCAGCAGAGTTTATTTTTTGTTAAGTTGTGAGGCTCAGTTTGTGTCGCACGTGGTAGACAAGATAAAGAACGGATGACAGGAAGCTGAATTTGCTTCTTCTGAGCGGTATCTTTTTGATGCTGATTAATCAAGCACATTTTCTAAATCTAAGTTTGCACTTTTAAGAAAACTGTATTTTTTGACAAAATAAAAGAAATTTATGAATTTATGATTTTCACGTTTCATTTTGAAGCATTTTTCTGTGTGCCAATAGCCCACTATGAACTTCCAGGTTCGCGATTAGTTTTATTTTGAGAACTACTACTTTGTACCAGTGTATATGAACCACCGGTGGGTGGGCCGCTATCGGCCCCCAGAACAATACCTTTCCGTTCGCTGAATTATATTTTCTGCAGTAAATAAAGAGGAAGACAATTTTCATGCGATACAAAGTAACACTTAACGAAATGCACACTATGCGACCAACGCAGTGTAGTGGAGTATTTGAATTTAATAATAAAGCAATAACAGCACGGCCCGGACCGCCCCGAGTTGTCCCTCAGCAGTGCAGATCGCGCTAACGTCATAGTGACTACGGGCACTGCGATATGGGCCTTTCCTTTCGACCACTTCACCGTCTATACTTGATGCTCCACGGTCCACCAACGTCTCTACCAATTGGAGCAGCGAGTAGAGCCGTGCAATGCGGCTCTCAGACTCGCTCGGACTCCACTTCGAATCCGGTCGACACCGACTATCCGCAAATCCCCGAAACCCAGACTATCCGCAAATCCGAAAAATACGGACTATCCGCAAATCCACAAAATCCGGACTATCCAAACCAGCACTGGTTTAAAACCGAAAATCCGGATTCCAAATCCGAAAATCCGAATAGTTCAAAATTCTAAAATCCGGATTATTCATAATCCGGATATTTTTTCCAGCCCTAGTTAAAATGGCACCTTCTTCTTGCTTCTATGTTTTGTTGTTGTTGTGCTATTAACGCACAAACACTCTTCAAAATATTTATGGTACAAATTAGAAGATAATTCAATTAAAAACAACATTTGGTTTCCATGTAAACTAATTAAAATCGTATGCAGAAACTGACAAAGGATATTACGTTAAAATTTTTCCCGTATAAATGCATTGAACTCTCAATTTCGGTGGCAGTGGGAGTTGCCATGGTAGCTTATATTTGGTATTATAGTAAAACTGATAAAATCATGTATTACATTGATTCTAACCACATTTCTATGCAAATTCGACCAGAATTCGGAATCTGTCTTCAATAAAAAAACTCAATTATTCAGAATTAAAATAATAAGCACTTTAACAATAAAAGTATTTATTCCATAAAAAGGTTATTTATTTATTTTATAATGCTATGGCTTTGGGACACCTAAAATAAGTATATATTTTAAATTATGCTTATAATATAACTTTATATTAAAATTAATAAAAAAATAATTCCTTTATATATATATATATATATGTTTCAATGTTTGTTTAACGGTGAGGGCCATCCGCGCCCTCCCGGACGACGCTTCCGCCCCCCAACTCCGTCAATGGGAACTGGCCCATATCCAAATCCTAAACTCTTTCTCTCCTCCCGGCCTCAATATCCGTTAATATTTCCTTCTTTCCACCCTCTCTTTCCCCTCTCCCCCCTCCCCCTTCTACATCCTCCAATCCCCGACCTTTCCACGCTCCCTTCCCTTCCATCCCCACACCTTCACCCCAGTGTCACTGCCATATCAGTTGTGTCTCTCTTGTGCTGACGAAGGGATCATCCCGAAAGCTCTAACCACTACAAATGTGTCTCTCCAACACCCCAGCGGCTCTACTTCTGGTAAGTGTTCACTGGGTTTCCTTCAACACCTAGTTGCCCAAAATATCCTTACTTACCTTTCCTCTTCCTTAGTATTTATATATATATATATATCCCTTCCAACTGCCTCAAAGTCGGCGGAAGGGTGTAAACGGAGGCTAAAGGGCGAAGAACAGTGGTGTCCTCGGACACCGGTAGGTTCAACCATGCTGTGAAGTCTTTCTGCAATATCTCCGCCAAAGTGAAAGAGGTACTCACCAACCCGCTCTGGGCCAGCGTGGTGTTTTAAGGCCCACAATCCCCCCATGACATGTACACCCATAAAAAACGGCCCTCATTCTCCGGAGGCTGGATTGCCTCTGACCATGGCAGTGGTCAGGAACAAGGCAGGAAGGCAGAGGGTGCTAAGAATCCCCGGAGGTTAAACGCCCACTGCCACTCTTTCTCATCCTTACCCAATTCCTTTAACCTCAACCTAACTACCTTTAACTGCCGGACTTTGTCCAGTGAAGATAAACTTCAAGAGCTCCAAGAACAACTGGAGAAGATCAAGTGGGACATTTTAGGACTTAGTGAGGTAAGAAGAAAAGGTGAAGGCCTATTGGAGTTGAAGAGTGGACATATTTTTTATTACAGGGGAACTGACACAGGAAGAACAGGTGTTGTATTCATCATCAACAAAAAATTGAAGAATAATATCGTGGAAATGGAAAGTTCATCCGAGCGGGTAGCTAGACTAGTGCTTCAAATAAATAAAAGATATCAACTTCAAATAGTCCAAGTTTATGCACCAACGTTATCATACTCGGATGAGGAAGTGGAAGATTTCTACCAAGAAGTTGGAGAACTGCACGACAAAGGAAGCTGCCATCTAAAAGTGGTCATGGGTGATTTCAATGCCAAGGTAGGAGAACAAAAGGAAAACGACAGCGCAGTTGGAAAATGGGGCTATGGAGACAGAAATGAACGAGGAGACCGACTTGTAGACTTTGCTGAATGTACTAGTCTATATATAATGAACACTTTCTTCAAAAAGAATCCCAATAGAAAATGGACCTGGAAAGGACCCAATGGTACCAAAAACGAAATTGACTACATACTAGTCAATAAGAAGCAATTGGCTGAAGACTGCTCCGTCCTCAGCTAGTTTAAAACTGGAAGCGACCATCGCTTGGTGAGATGCAGAATAAAATTCAACTCAAAGTTAGAAAGACTGAAGCTTTTAAAGAAGAAGCCTAAGTCTATTATCAACACGCAGGTGCTAAAAGAACGAAAAGAAGAATTTCAGCTCCAACTGAAAAATCGATTTAGTGCACTGGAAGACCAAGAAGTTGAATCCCAATTTATAGAGATACTCAAGGAAACTGCTGAAGAAATAGGAGGAACAGTTAAAACAAAGCCAGAGAAAAAGTTGACTGAAAAAACAAGACTGCTGATGGAAAAAAGAAGGAAAATGTTAATTACTAATGATCCTAAAGAAATGATCCATTTTGCAGAACTAAACAAAACTATAAGGAAGTGCATCAAGGAAGATGTGAAAAAATATAATTATGAGCTAATCGAGAAAGCCATAGAAAACAACAGAAGTTACAAGAAAATGAAGCAACATCTCTCCATCGGAAAGAGACAGCTGATGGCCTTGATGCTAGAAGACGGCTCCATAACCCATAGTAGGAAACTGATCCTGAATCGGGTACAAGAATTTTACACCAAGCTGTATGAGGATCCTCTAGGAAATGATGATGCAAACATGCCCACCGAAGAGGTCCCAGGTATCCTTCCGGAAGAGGTGAGACACGCAATCAGAAGTATGAAGAATGGAAAAGCAACAGTGGATGGTATCACAGCGGAAGTATTCAAAGCAATGGGTAATCATACGGAGACAATTCTCGCTAAGATTTTTAATTCCTGTCTGAGGAAGAAAAAGATACCAGAAACATGGAACCACGCATGTATTATCCTTCTGCACAAGAAAGGTTCCAAAGAAGACTTGAATAACTACAGACCGATCAGCCTACTCCCAACAGTCTACAAAATATTCACCAAAATACTCACTATGCACCTTCAAAACCATCTTGATGCTGCCCAACCCAGAGAGCAAGCTGGATTTCACAGTGGGTATAGCACGATGGACCACATCCAAGTCGTGAGAGAGGTAATCAGTCGGACTAACAAGTATGAATTACCTCTATGTATGTGCTTTATCGACTACGAGAAAGCATTCGACTCTGTCCGAACTTCGTCGGTGTTACGTGCACTAAAGAAACAAGGAGTAGAAGAAACGTACATAACCTTGATCAAGAATATCTACGAAAATGCGACAACATCTGTCCAGCTTCATGAAGAGACGAGTGCCTTTAAGGCCGAAAAGGGAGTGAGACAAGGAGATACTATGTCCCCTAAGTTATTTACAGCAGCTCTAGAGGAAGTATTCAAAACGCTAGACTGGGAGGAAAAAGGCATAAATGTAAATGGAGAATATCTGAGTCACCTGCGCTTTGCAGATGATATCATACTGTTCGCAGGAAGCCCAGAAGAGTTCCTTAGAAGAACTGAAGAGCTTGAGCAAGCAAGCCAAGAAGCTGGACTTAAGATGAATCTTAATAAAAAAAAGGTTACGTACAACTCCACAAATTCTGAGAAGATACATATCAACGGAGCAGAACTTGGAGAAGTAACCAGCTATGTTTACTTAGGTCAACTCATCACTACTGATGGTTCGCTTCTTGGAGAAATCAACCGGAGAGTGAAGATGGCATGGAGTGCTTTTGGCAAGAATGCGAACATCTTTAAATCAAATATTCCAGTCTTCCTAAAAAGGAGACTGTATGACCAATGTGTTCTGCCTGTTCTGACATATGGTGGTGAAACATGGACCATGAATGCCAGAATGATACAGCGCTTGCAAACAACACAGAGGGGCATGGAGAGATGCATGTTAGGGATCACCCGAAGAGACCGCAAGAGGAACGACTGGGTAAGAAAGAAGACGGGAGTCTGTGACGTGATTAGAAGAGTGAAGGTGTTAAAATGGCAGTGGGCGGCCCACATTGCTAGAAGAAATGACCAGCGTTGGACGTCCAGTGTCATCGAGTGGATCCCAAGAAACCAAAAAGAAGACCGAAAGACAGGTGGGACAGAGAGCTTGTTAAGTTCTTGGGGCATACTTGGAGGAGGGAGGCAGTTGACAGGGAAAACTGGAAGTCTGGGGGAGGCCTTCGTCCGTCAGTGGACTGAAAAAGGCTGATGATGATGATGATATATATATATATATATATTATATATATTTTATATATATATTATTATATATAATTATATATATAATATATACATATTTAATAATATATATATATAATATATATATATATATTAAAAATTAGTATTTGTATAAATAAACGAATTCAGTTATGTATTTCACGTAAATTTAGAAAAAAATCAAAAACTCTCTTAAGTTATCGGTTTTACAAAGGATTTTTTTTTAACTTGTTAAAATTACGTTATCTATAATTTCGATAATGGCAAATAGTTCAATAATTCGAGTTCATACGGAGATATTTAGAAAAAACGGGAAAATGACAATAATAAATAGTAATTTTCAGTCAAAACCTTTTCACTAATAAAAATCTCAAATATAAAGTTTTGCGGACACATCAGAATATTTAAATTAATAAAAACAATATTGAAAAAACTCACGACGTGAATTCTTATTTTCATAGATTACCTTTTCACCATTTTAACACACATTCACACTGTCTATTCTTGTTTCATCATAAATATAGTTCGTACCTCCATTGATTCTTTTACTGCTAACGCCTCCAAAGATTGCTTCAATTTCCCATTGTCGGCTGAATTCCTCTTACAAATCCTGTCCTTCCTTTTCCCTTCTTAGCTCTTCCAAAAAGTCTTTTCCGATTTTATTGGCTTTGGAAGGTATAACTAATTCTTCTTTTGGTATTTCTGCTGTGTTAACAAATGGAAGGCAAATATTATACTTCAAGAATTACGCAGAAACATATCCCGCGAGAACGAATCTTAAGATGTAGCTATATTACTCTTACACCGTTGGAATGATTCTTAAAATCCCTATAATATGTAATGAAAGTTTCTGTAGGTAAAAAGATTCAGAATTACTTTGGATGAATGACAACAATCAAAATAAACATTTTATTTGTTGGATTATCAACATTAGAAGCAGTTACAAAAATGACGTTAGTTTTCGCGATTGTTCAATGATTTGCATTGTTATTAATTCCTGTATAAATGGAAACTAAAACCGAATTAAAATTTTTATATTAAAAATAAATTTACATGACCCAAGAAAACGGCAATACTGAAATATGGTTATAATATAACACGTTTATAATCACAGGTCTTTATTATGAACATCGGAAATATTAAAACATACATTACATTAATAAATAAAACATGAAGGATACATATTTCGACACGAATTCCAAAATTTTGTGTCAAAACTTCTCAGAATATGAGCTAAATATTGCGAAAATCACACTAAAGGGGCACATTATGCAACTAAAGGGAAATTTCATGTAAAAAAGAAATCATAATTAGCAGTTATGAATGTAAAGGTCTCGCTATAAGGAAAACACAAAGAATAAAACACATTATTAGCAGAAGAGCCCGATTAATTACAACGGATTTCTTGAATCTACAACTTCGACCGTGTAAATGTAAACATCACAAATAAAAGATAAACAGTTTTAACGGTCGATTAAGGAAACATGAAGAAAACCGCTTCGCATTTACCTATTTAGATGAATGAAGGAAGAAAATCTTGCAATGAAAAATCGAAAATTACGTGTAAACTGATGTAAAGTTATGCCCCTTAAATCTATTTATTAGGTAGTTGGTTATATCATTACATGTTGTATTAATCTGTACTCAACCTAGATGAATCCACGCTTTCTTGGGCATTCCAAAGTTTTCCTTTGAGGATTCGTCGTTACTATTTCCGTTTACTGTATATCTATGCTAGAAATGGTTGTTGATGGTACTACACCGGTTTCACACGCCACCGGAATTTTAGGAGTATGGCGGTATTGGGCTAACTTCACAGTTGTTTACATTATCTGTATTATTTACTTTTTCCCAATGTATATCACCTGCAGTATTCTTTAGTTGATGGTTTTGAAGTTCCCTTAGTCTTTGGTTGACGACACTAACAGACACCACTTGAGTCTCGTCTAGCGGTAATCCCGGAGTACTTTCTTATTTTAGTTTATTAATTTTGCGAGTACATAAGTTATTATAGGATTAGTTAGCTCTTTCTGTTTTTAGTTTTTTAACTATAATTTAGGATTAATTCGCTTAGTTAACCGTTACTGTCATCGTTTTGTGTTGTTTGTACTTCGTCGTTTAGCTTTTCATTACTTGATGATGATGTATTTACAGCGCCCAGACCCATTTAGTATATACTCACAATCAGGTAAGCTATTTAGGAGAAGATATAGATTTTCAAAAGCTGGGGTAGAGAAAATTTACGAAAAAATAGGGAATAAGCTGAAGCATGGAGCAGTGGGCTACCTGTTTCACCGATGCTGCAATTACTGACTTTGCCTGCATTTATTTGCAGAAGAAGCTTCTCAGGAGAGTGTAGGGGAGTTGCATGGAATCAGCCAGCCTTCAAAGAGCCGTATTTTGAAAAGTTTCTGTGGCACTGGCTCTGCTGAGACCCGAAACCATCAATTTTCCGAATTCCTTGCCAGAGCTGAGAGAAGAAATGGCTGTATTTTATGGTATAAGAAGATTTCCAAAAGTTATTGGATGCATAGATTGCACCCACATCAAAATTAGCAACCATGGTGGGAAAAACGCTCAAGGATTTATTAATAGGAAGAACTTGTTCAGCATAAATGTGCAAGTAAGTACCACTTTTTATGTTCTAATAAATCTCTTTAATCTGAAATGTATCTAATTGTAAGTTGGCATATGTGGCTCTGCTGTGTAGAAGTATCATATGATGTTAAGGTATCCTATGAAATAATAATTTAACTATATCTGTGTAGATTGTCTCTGTAGCTAACTTAAAAATATATCGTGGCCAGATGGAGATGTAGTACTCGTGACTCCAGAATTTTCAATGAATCAATTTAAAAGCAAAATTTGATCTAGGATTGTTCAGAGGAGTTGTTTTGGGGGCAGCTGCTATGCCTGCCGACCATATTTACTAACTCCAGTTCGAAATCTTCAGGTATGTATAGTTTGAGGAAATGTTAACTGTGTACATATGTGATGTTAGGTATTTAATGTCATATGGTAGCTGCAGTGAATGTATTCATCAACAGAAATACATAGTAATCTATCATGAAAGGTATGTAATTATGTAAACTTTGCCTAATTTTCCAAGTGTAACTTTGCATTTATATTCTTTTGGCGTAACTTATTGTTGGTCAAGTATATGCATTCGAACCTCCCAATAACGGGCACCAGCAGGGAATTGAATTTCTGCCCACTATTGGGAGGTGCCCGTTAGTGGGAGAGAAGCATCTCCCCCAAACAAGAAAAACTTTGAGGTGTTCTGCGTAAAAGAATAATTTTATTTATTTATTTGTACTTATTAAATAAACATTTACATAAACGTTTTAGGAACACATATAAATATGTGGACGTGTTCATTGTACATACTTGGTAATTTTAATACATATTACATTTTTTAATTAGTTATAATAAAATAATCATCATAACATTTATTAAAAAAAGCAACACAATCCGTGGCTTGTCAGTTTTTTGTAAAATTCATCGATATGTTTTTGCACCATTTTATTTTGAAGCGTTGTGTTTTTCAAAATCAGTTTTCACTTCACTTAATAATTTCAAACTATGAGTATTTTCTTTGTTTCGAACAAACGTTTCTAGTTCATGAATTAATTAAAGGTTCTCGAATTCTCCAATCATATTTACGCAAAATAAAACTGTTACTCTCTGCTTCACAGCTTTTCCTCCACAGCACGGATCTTTTCGCTCACACAAAGTTTTACTTTGTAAAGCTTTATGAAAGAGACCTGTCTCATCACAGTTGTAAATGTCTCTTTCCTCATATCCCTCACAAAATTTTCTAAGCTTGCTTTGCCATTCAGAGACTTGTGTCTTCGCAAACATCGGCCGATTCTCCACTGATTGCCTTACAGCTAATAATGTGCCGTGCTAATATTTTTCCAACCAGCCATTAGACGCCTTGAAGCTGCTTTCTAACTGTAATTCTTTACGGACTTCCAGCGCGTTCTCTTGAATTATAGACCTGATAGGGGAAGATTTTTGTTTCTGGTGGCACAAAACCACTGGAAAACGATTGAATCTATTTCCATGTTACTTTTGAGCTTCTTTTTCGCATGGTGATTTCCGTTTTCATGCCAGAGTTTTAAAATCTCCTCCCTGTCCTTTAAAATGTTCGCTACCCGTGTTTTCCCATTCGCATATCTGGAAGAATCACGAAAAGTTAATTTAGTGCAAAGTGAAAATTTTACTAACTCCATTCAAGTTTTAAAAAGTGCACATGAATACAAAAAAATAAAAAAAGACGACTTACCTTTGACTTAACTGGCGATGACTAGAATTCGTTCTCTCGTCATACTCCAAAATCTTCACTTTTTCTTTGAGTGTACGCAACTTACGTTTGTTTGCCATGTTAACACTCACTTGGCCATAAACTAACTGCAAAAGGCTATTTGAAAGTAGGGTAATTTATACCTGGACCATGACTCATCTCAGGTGACTGACCGCTATTGAGAGGGTCAAGGGTAAATGGGAAGTGGAAATCCCCTGCCCACGCCCGCTATTCAGAGTGACCGTTAATGAGAGGTACTTGTAGGGAATTTAGG
The DNA here is from genome assembly GCA_036926305.1 of Uropetala carovei. Lineage (NCBI taxonomy): Eukaryota > Metazoa > Arthropoda > Insecta > Odonata > Petaluridae > Uropetala > Uropetala carovei. Next base: position 12,914,333 of record JAXCHB010000235.1, read on the forward strand.
GAATTGCTGGACCTGAAGAATCTGCCCTTTATCAAGAAGTTCCCGCTAGTGAGAGTGCCCGTTATTGGAGGTTCCACTGTATTAGGTTTATTCTTTAGAATGAACATTTTCTTACCGACAGCAGCAAAGGTTGCTTAAAACACTGCACACATCCAAACAAGGAATGTTGTGGAAAGGTTATTTGTGATGTGGAAGATGACTTTTGGGGCCTTGTACAGAGGAATAACTGTACATTTGGAATCCTGTGAGGCGATGATAGTTGCAACTGCAGTTCTCTACAATTTAAGAACAGAGTACAAGATGGAAGGTATGAGGTCTTTGTGAATGAACATACTTGTTCCCTCCATTTATTACATGATCTATGAAAATATCTTACTCCAAAGTACTACGAAGTTGGCTTTGCTTTCATGGTGCACTGTAAAATGTTTTTCTCATTACCTATGAATAATGTGCTATCAGAAGTGCAATGAAATGGTTGTGATTACAAAGATCACTCAGACCTTTTATTGTAAATTTTGTAATTATAGTTTAAATTAATATGACTTGGGTTTTATTTTGCAGACTGAGATAGTGATAGTGGCAAGGAAAATGAAGATGAAGAACAGGAGAAGTTCATCTCCCCCAAACAAGAAAAACTTTGAGGTGTTCTGCGTAAAAGAATAATTTTATTTATTTATTTGTACTTATTAAATAAACATTTACATAAACGTTTTAGGAACACATATAAATATGTGGACGTGTTCATTGTACATACTTGGTAATTTTAATACATATTACATTTTTTAATTAGTTATAATAAAATAATCATCATAACATTTATTAAAAAAAGCAACACAATCCGTGGCTTGTCAGTTTTTTGTAAAATTCATCGATATGTTTTTGCACCATTTTATTTTGAAGCGTTGTGTTTTTCAAAATCAGTTTTCACTTCACTTAATAATTTCAAACTATGAGTATTTTCTTTGTTTCGAACAAACGTTTCTAGTTCATGAATTAATTAAAGGTTCTCGAATTCTCCAATCATATTTACGCAAAATAAAACTGTTACTCTCTGCTTCACAGCTTTTCCTCCACAGCACGGATCTTTTCGCTCACACAAAGTTTTACTTTGTAAAGCTTTATGAAAGAGACCTGTCTCATCACAGTTGTAAATGTCTCTTTCCTCATATCCCTCACAAAATTTTCTAAGCTTGCTTTGCCATTCAGAGACTTGTGTCTTCGCAAACATCGGCCGATTCTCCACTGATTGCCTTACAGCTAATAATGTGCCGTGCTAATATTTTTCCAACCAGCCATTAGACGCCTTGAAGCTGCTTTCTAACTGTAATTCTTTACGGACTTCCAGCGCGTTCTCTTGAATTATAGACCTGATAGGGGAAGATTTTTGTTTCTGGTGGCACAAAACCACTGGAAAACGATTGAATCTATTTCCATGTTACTTTTGAGCTTCTTTTTCGCATGGTGATTTCCGTTTTCATGCCAGAGTTTTAAAATCTCCTCCCTGTCCTTTAAAATGTTCGCTACCCGTGTTTTCCCATTCGCATATCTGGAAGAATCACGAAAAGTTAATTTAGTGCAAAGTGAAAATTTTACTAACTCCATTCAAGTTTTAAAAAGTGCACATGAATACAAAAAAATAAAAAAAGACGACTTACCTTTGACTTAACTGGCGATGACTAGAATTCGTTCTCTCGTCATACTCCAAAATCTTCACTTTTTCTTTGAGTGTACGCAACTTACGTTTGTTTGCCATGTTAACACTCACTTGGCCATAAACTAACTGCAAAAGGCTATTTGAAAGTAGGGTAATTTATACCTGGACCATGACTCATCTCAGGTGACTGACCGCTATTGAGAGGGTCAAGGGTAAATGGGAAGTGGAAATCCCCTGCCCACGCCCGCTATTCAGAGTGACCGTTAATGAGAGGTACTTGTAGGGAATTTAGGGAATTGCTGGACCTGAAGAATCTGCCCTTTATCAAGAAGTTCCCGCTAGTGAGAGTGCCCGTTATTGGAGGTTCCACTGTATTAGGTTTATTCTTTAGAATGAACATTTTCTTACCGACAGCAGCAAAGGTTGCTTAAAACACTGCACACATCCAAACAAGGAATGTTGTGGAAAGGTTATTTGTGATGTGGAAGATGACTTTTGGGGCCTTGTACAGAGGAATAACTGTACATTTGGAATCCTGTGAGGCGATGATAGTTGCAACTGCAGTTCTCCACAATTTAAGAACAGAGTACAAGATGGAAGGTATGAGGTCTTTGTGAATGAACATACTTGTTCCCTCCATTTATTACATGATCTATGAAAATATCTTACTCCAAAGTACTACGAAGTTGGCTTTGCTTTCATGGTGCACTGTAAAATGTTTTTCTCATTACCTATGAATAATGTGCTATCAGAAGTGCAATGAAATGGTTGTGATTACAAAGATCACTCAGACCTTTTATTGTAAATTTTGTAATTATAGTTTAAATTAATATGACTTGGGTTTTATTTTGCAGACTGAGATAGTGATAGTGGCAAGGAAAATGAAGATGAAGAACAGGAGAAGTTCAGGCAGGGAGGGATACAGAAGACGTTTCATAGCAACTTATTTTAAATATAAAGTACTAATTAAATTACTTTACTTTAATTACTCTTTTATTTACCAACCGTCCCAAATTTGGAGGGACAGTCCCTCTTTTTCATCATTCGTCCCTCTTTGTTACTTGTCCCAAATTTCGTCCCTCTTTCTGAAAAATTCTTTCTTGAAATCCATAATTCTCATTAAAATTGTCCCGGAACACCATTACTCGAGTGAGAGAAAGAAGTCCAATGGCAGTTAAGGGTGTGGAGAGAGAGAGAGAGAGAGGGAGGGTGCGCTGCTGCCAAGCGGGACCGAGACCACGTGAAGACAAAGGGAAGGGGCTTGTTCCGCTGTTAGTATTGTTTTCAGTGTTTACCCATAAAGTCCTTCCGTCTCCCAGAAACATGGAACGACGAGTTAAAATGAAAGGCTAACTCAAAACCGTAACATGACTGATATTTGAGTGAGTCAATAAGTATGTTTTATCGATATTTAACGTTAGGGAAAACTAAATAAAACAGCGCATTAAGATAAATTTTTGACATAAATATACATTTTTTATTTATTTATTAATAATAATAAGTGCAATTAATGGACAACCTATAATAATAATAATACACAGTTTTTGTCTTTCTTATTCTGTTCATCTTTTTCCGCCTACAGTTTGAAACTGCACGTTAAAGTTTTATTTTAGATATTTTGTAGAAATGTTTTCATTTAAACGGGATGTTGCCTTGGCTACCAATTATATTGTTAGACCTAAATCCTTGTAGATGTGTGCTTTGAATGCATTTAGTATGAGATAGGTAGGGAGAGAGCTGGATGTTAACAGAGAGGGAATGAGGGGGAGGAGAGGGAATTGGGGGGAAGGGGTGGAGAGGGAAGAAGGGTGAGGGAGGGATGGGGAGAAGGGAAAGAGAGGCTGGAAGGGAGGGAGGAAGAGGGCCACCGTTATTATCTTCTTCCTCAAAGTATTCGTAAATCTTCACTACAGTTTTGCGAGTTTGCAAATGCAATTTTGATCCGCGAACACCTTTTTGGAACTGTTTCTGATTTTTAAAAATCACCAGACGACTTGTTACGCTCTGCAGCAAACTCAGCTAAACGAAAACGAGCGCAAGCAATTCTAAAACAACCACACCATTTAACTGTCAACACCGGACTCAGAGGACAAGAGCTCAGAGAAGGTGGAGAGAGGCGATCAGACAACAGCGTGTAGTTTAGAAGGAGAGGGGATGCCATAGGGCTCTCGCCATTGGTTGGTGCGCATCCACCTCCCCCAACCCTTCTTTCACTGGCTCGACAATAGTAATACTCGACTGTTTTCAAGGATTGCAATTAATTCATTCTAAATTTTATTCCAAGATAATCAAATTCAAGTGATGGGATTTAAAGGTTATTAAATTGTACCGTTTAGATTTTATAAGCATCCTTAGAAATTGTTACAATATTTTATAAGTTATAATTTTGATGGGTCAAGTAAAAGATTGTCTATTGTTATTGGGCCCCAGAGAAAAAAGTTTGAAAAACCCTGGTTTAGAATATGTTATAACTGAAAATGAGATAGAAAGTTAGATATTTGGCAAAATAATTCATTTTTCTAATCAAACCCATAGGAAAGTCTTTGAAATTTTGATTTACAAAATAATTAAGCATTAAAGTTCATACTTGTATATCTTGTAATAAATACAGTGAAACCTCAATTTTACACCATTGAAGGGACCGCCTAAAATAAACGTAAAATCGAGGAAAGTGTGTAATGGGAGAAATGAAGATTATGTAACATAAAGTAAAATGTGGGTTGCTTTATATCATAACTTTGATTGTTATTGGAATACAGTAGCAATTAAATTGCAAATAAATTAACTTACATAACATTTTATTTCCTTATCCAGTCAAAAAATTTGATACGTGTTCCATCAAGTTGAACTAAGATATTAATTTTATCACTTATCGTAAACACTTTCCGTATAGCTTTATTATCCATATTTCAAGCGAAAAATTAATTAATGGAATGCCACATTTATAAACATTGCCAAGCATCGTGTAGATGTCGTCAACTTCCTACTAAAATGACCGATGCCTAAATGGTTATGCCCGTGCTGCAGGAAAAAACTCTCAAAAGTAGGCAAAGTGAATATGCCGACTAACTGATAAATATAGTTCATTGACTACTGAGGGTTTGCCAGCTTGAGAATAGGTAGGTTCAAGTTTGGTCCATTTCCCTCATCCAATTCAAGGAATTCGGAATGGTGAAATTTTGTTGCGAATGAAAGATTTCATCGTTCGAAAGGAAGACACAGCTCAAGTGTTTGGACTTGTTTTTTTCCTAATCTTCCAATATTTATTCACGAGATGATATGCGAAAAAACTCCCTTTCTGCGTATGGAAGTTCTCGTTCATATATGAACAAATAGTTCATGAAGTTCCGCATTGGTGCCTAATATCGCGTCAAAAACAGTGAAGTGGAGATGAAGCTGCGCAATATTACAACGAAAACTGTTAAAGAGGTTAACAAAAGGGGACTATCGTTGAGGAGATTTCTGCTAGTATCGTCATAAAGAGATCCAATAAGCTGCATCACATAGAAAGGAGAAGATGGGGAACTTGTTTCAGGGAGTGGGAATCGGTGTATTAAAAAAAAATATTGTCTCAAATTAATTTTTTTTCCTTTGAACCTGCCCAAAAATAGGAGTGCTCATGATACACGAGTGCGTGGGTTGCAGGAGCAAATACAGATATACATAGCCTAGGGTTGTGTTGATATAAACTTCCTACAAAAACAAATGGCTGCAACTATGCAAGTGTAATGGTGAGCATGAAGTGTGTTCGTTTTTTCGATTGGCCGATAAATGTATTGCCACGCGGGGTTGCAAACACTTCTTACGTAAACACATTCCCATCTAAACATGAGTTTCACAAATTTATGACTAAAACTATTGAATAAAGCCTATTTTTAACCTTGAATACAATAAGAACACCTCCGGTGCTTTTTCGCATTTTCCGAAATAGAAAATTGAAAACATACAATCGGGTGAATTTCCGTTGTCAAGACTCGAAAAATAAGATGCATATTCGGGGGAAATGTAAATTCGAGGAAATGTAAAATTGGATAAAATTTGACATTGTTCTTATGAGTATTTGGCCAGGACCAGGCAAAAAGTGTACAAAATAGGAAAAAACATAAAATCGGAGAATGTAGAATCGAGGTTTCACTGTACATATATATATATCTGCTGGCAGCGCCTTCTTTAACATCAAGAATGCCTAGTGTTCATCCTCACCAAACGTAACTGTCCGACCACTCTTTAAGAGATCACTAAGAGGCTTGGCGATCCCTGCATAGCCCTCAATATACTTCCTAATATAACCAGCTGGCCCTAAAAAACTCCGTGACTGGTTCTCCGTCCTTGGCTGCGGAAAGTTGATCAAGTCAGCAATCTTATCAGACAAAGGCCGAACCATACCGTTCTCCACGAATGGTCTAACCACCACCTTGTTTAGCGGTTTATAGTTCATGCTGACCCGTCTTTCTTTCTGGCAACCACCACCATGTAGTTCTCTTCCGGCCATACCTGCATCCCCTTTCTACTCAAGTGAACTGAGGCAGCTCATTGCCAAACAGAGCCCTAGCAAAGGGGATAGTTGCAGACGGCATCACTCGGTGTGTCAAAGGATGTGGGATTCCGTCGATCACCGTCGTCGTATTAAGTCGTCCCAGCATCTTGATGACTTCTCCACCAGTGGCTTCCAATGTCTCTCTAAGTCTACTGCAACCAGCTCTTTGCAGAGGCCTTGGGCGATAACACTGTAGTCTCACCCACTATCCATCAAACAATCAACCCCTGATGGGGTTTTTCCAATATTGTCTAAAAACCACATTATTTTATTTTCTTTTTTAAAGAAAGCAAGTGTTATTGTCCTGACTGAGAAGCGTGTAAGTCCCTGTTTCAATATTTGTCATACACCACAAAACACAATTTTGCAGTGTGATATCTGCTAGTATATAATGACTTTTTGTGATTGTGTAAATAAATTAATTTCAAAATTTGCTTTTGCTTTTTTATATGCTTCTTTTGAGGTCCCCTGAGTACATTTCCACTATTTTCTTGATGGCTGTAGGTGCGTTTGTGTGCAAAAAACACGGCACTATAAATAAATAATTAATACTGAAAGAAGTACAGAACTTGGTATTTAATACCTTTATCAGTAATTCATGGTCTGAAAAGTTTTTGGCTTAAAATTGTCATATGGAAGTGTAGGTTTATTTTTGTCGTTTTAAATTTTTTCTCCTTTACAACATTATTTATTTTAATGTGTTGATGTTGCACTGCCACATGTAAAAGCATAGAGCTCGTTGCCATGGATGGATTTCCATTGTTTTTATTCGGAAAAATTCCCACTTCTGATAAAAACAAAAAGTTTATCCTAAATATACACTTATTTTAATTCTGTCTCAAAAATAAGAAACTACAAACTTTTATCTTTCTGATAGTTCAAGTCCCGAGTTTGAATCTTGACAGGAGATAATTTAAAAAACCAAATAGTATATAAACCTCTGTACGTTATTTACGTGCTTTTCTTATTGGGCAATAATAAAGGGGAAAAAACATCCCATAAAAATTGGAACATCAACAATTTAGGATTTTTTCTATTGGTTTTGCCAAAACTCTTTAATTGTGCCAAATTTCAAGTCTGTATCCCATCCATAAGTTCCTTATGATTCTTATCCTATGTAAGAAGCGCTTATATATTATAGATAGTGTCTTTCATTTTTGACCATTAACAATAATTCAAATCCTTGTGAAATTTCACGTGCCTACAGGTTCTATAACAACAGAACTGGAATAGGGAACGAATGATTTTGACGCTACGTCTGAGGTGAGGCTAGCCGTTTTAAGGTAAAAAAATACATTGGGTAGAGTCTTTGGGGGAAGGCCCAAATGTACTCAAATTATTAAGGCATAATGGAGGCATGTTGTTATAATTGTATTATTGCGTAGTTTTTGTCAGTGCAACACTTAAAAATTATGTGGAATTTTAGTGAATTACCTATAAACGGTTTAAATAAATTTCAAAAGTAATGATCACAGGTGGATTATTTTACAGGTAAAATCTTGTTGGGCTGTTGAAAAATTAATTTAATTGAATATAATCGAATTTACTTTCTCCATGCATAGTATAAGGAAAGTATTGTGAAAATTTTGGGGGTCGGCCTCTATTTGGGCAGATGTGGTGTACAAAAATCTTTCTTTTTATTAAACCAATTATATTTTTCGCTAGACAAAACATTTTATCATTTCTGATTTAGCGTAAAGTTATTCACAATACAAATCAATATTGATTTCACACTGTAATATCCCCCATACCATACTTTTATCCATGCATCTAGGGACCACATGTTATTCATACTAGAGAAAAGTCACTCTACTGGAGTTGATTCTCCGTGTAACGAGAATACATATCCAATAACATTCGTTAGACTGACAACTGAAATATTCTGTTCGAGAAAAAGTCTAAAAATCGGTACAAAATACATTGTACAAAATTTCATATATAGGAATGCGTCGTTTAGTTATAATTAGAAAATGAAAATCTTATGAATGGTCGTAGCCAAGCTCAAGCGCAGGCTGCCTCAGCTCATAGGGACAGAGCTCGCATTGTTGACTTCTCCACCAAAGGACAGAGATGTGAGCCTGAAGGTAAATTTCAGTTTGCTTAATTTTAATTTCCAGTTTATTTTGTTTTTAAATATGTGTCACAAAATGGTAGATTCTATGCTTATTCTTTAAGTTTGACCAAATTCTTTATAAATAGATGGAATTGATGGATCATTGGATTAAAAATCGTTATCTGCATCACCACATTCATTAACATCATAGAAAACAAAGCTGCAGTTTGTAAAACAATTTTTGATACAGGCTTGTTATACACACTAAGGAACGACTGAGAATTGTATGTAATTGCATCTAAATCATTGATTTTAACCATCAATTCCGATCCTCACTTACATTGATATACCTATACAGTAAGACCTCATAAACCCGGCAAACTCGGGACCTAGCATTTGCCGGGTTTTTGAAAATGCCGTATTTTTGAAAATTTATAAAAAATCATTAAGTAATGTACATTTTTGGTAACTGATTATATTATTCAAATGATGACTAAGAATTAAAAGGGAACCCATTATCAATAAAGAGTATTGCTTATGCATGCGCTAAAACGAGGAATTATATAAGAACCATTCAAAGTAAATAACGAAATACACATTTACATTATTTTCATCACACATCATTCTGAGGATTTTTTTTAAACAGATCAGGCAAACTAGCTTGCTTCGTGCATTTTGATTTTTCCTTCATAAGTTTATCTTGTATTCGATAGCAACACGTAATCTCTTGAAAATCAATGAAAGAGCGTTGTTGTAAACAGATATTGTATCTGTGACGTCACTTTCATTTTCTTCATCTTTTTCATGCTCATGTCTCAAAACCATGTCCAGAATTTCACATCAGCTGAAGTATGACAGGCGCAACATTGTCGATATCAACCCAGTTTTCAATGTCATCTTCTACCACTTTTTCTACTATTGTGAAAAATGTTCGCTTGTTGTATCAGCATTAGGCCTGAAACCATTTTGCAGGAACCTATCCCTACAGTTATAATGTAAACATAAGGCATAAACATATCTTTGGATTGGGTATCCGTGATGTTTTTGCAGAACACATCCCTCACAGATACTGGGGGAGTAGTGTATTACTGCAGCACACTTGTGCCTACATTTATACTCGCAGAAGACAAGAATTGTATGATTTATAAGCTGAGGCAAATGTTTAGGGTTTAAATGCATGATTTAGACTGCCATTGGTGCATCTTCAATATCACAATGGACATTTTGACAATTATGATGACATTATCTTATAAATATTTTAGTGTGTATATGTGTGTGTATGTATGTTCTTTATACGTTTTTACACCGTTGAAGCTATCGAATTCAAAATTTTCATGGGCCATCCTATGGAGCAAAGGGAGAACTTGGGCTAGGTTTGCAGACCGTGGGGTCCCTTATACCCCATGGGGCCAACACAATACTATTTCCATAAGAATGCATGCGAAATGTTGTGGAGAAACCCCAAAATGCCATGCAGCCCTTCACTGATGTGGATATCAATATACCTAAATATTAAAGAACGATCACGGGAAATGGCTTATTTTATGCACAGAAGACTGAATATTTTAATTCTGTTCATGTTTTGTCGTATTACATGCTAATTCACTCAAAATTTTTCTTTAAGCACAAAATTTATCCATTTCTTCCAGGCAGCAACAAAGCTAAATTTCTTAATTTTTGTCATCTTCAAATGGAGATGGCCACCCACCTAAAGATTAATGCAAGGAAAATCCAGGCTGTGGTGCGCCGTAGAGGAAGAATAGCTAATGCCAAGATAAAGGGTACAAATGGATTCTTGCCTAAATATAGTCTATGAATACTTTTAAAGTGAGTCAAATGATTTTTAAGGAATATTAGAACATTGTTATCTTTTACCATTACATAATTACATTTGTTTGGTAACCAAGATGTTGTTTATTGTTTACTTTTGGCTAATAGTAGTGACATAATCCACATAATTTTATTACTGCCTTAAAGGCTTCAGTGCATCTATCCATGTGAATATTAAGTAAGACGTTAATGCGTAATTATATTGAATGTTGTATTTAATAAATAGTGATATATATTCATATGAATGTGATATCTAATATTATTTCTTTTGCATTAACTTTTTATCTTAATGTTTATCGTTGAAACTGAACATGTTCATATACTGTATTTGACCGAATATAGCCCCCCTGTTTTTGGACAAAAGTGAAGTGCAAAAGTTGAGGGGGGGGCTATTTTCGGGCACTAAAAATTAGGTGGGTACAAACGAGTGTGCAAAGCTTCAATAATGATGAATTTCATTCGAGTCAGTAAGTGTTTCTATCCATTGTACGACTAAACTACTCCGGTTGCGAATATTTATTTGCAAGGCTGATTGACGTCACCATATAGGAAGGATTTTTCAATTACCTGATCGCTCTCATTATCTTCAAATTGCAAGTTTTACCGTATTTGCTCGTGTAAGCCGCGCCCCCGTGTATCCCGCGCACCCAGGTTTTTGGGCCAGCTCTAGGGAAAAAAATTTGAGCCGAAAAAGGGTTTTTTAAATCACCAATTCCTATTTCTCAAAAATGCTACACTCAAGTTAAGCATCTTCGCACTCCTACGTGACGAATTTATTGGGTGATCTCTTTATATCGGTACTAGCAGAAATATCCTCAGTAGTCCTCTTCTGTTAAACACTTAACTGTTTTTGTCGTCATATTGGTCATGTTCGGCAGAAATCGCTCCGGTAGCGATCATTCTGCTGTACGTAATTTTCCAGCCATATGGTCACTGATCCCTACCGTAGCGGTCGTCATTTTTTTGGCGAACTAAAATTATGATCAGTGATCATTCAATGATCACCACGGTGGCTATGACTTTCATAGACGTATCATAGAATAAAGGAAGCATGCCGTATCTGAACATGGTAGGCGTCGTCTGCCGTGAGAACAAACCCCCACCAACCCAAACTGGTCGCGCATGCGCCGTGGCCTCCGTAACGATTGTAGCAGAAAGCCGTCGAGTTTGGGGAGCACACGTTTAAACTTAAAACTCATTTAAAATTTTTATACAATGAATGGAAATGACTAAATACACGGAAATTTAGAAATAGAATAATAGATGCAGCATGGGTGCTAGCTTAACGTATATTTGTTTACCGACACGACATTTTGGGAAAAAAGGTGAGCGGCAAATAAAAGAATTCGTGTAAGACGCAACCCCTTTTTTCCACAGGCGTTTTGGGAAAAAAGTTGCGCAGCTTACACGAGCAAATACGGTAATACCAATAAAATTAACCCTACCCGAGAATGGACTAATTGCCTGGCTAAGCTGGAATTGTTAATTACACAAACGAAAGAAAGATTAGCATTGCGCATCGAAATATGAGCAAAGTGCGAATTTATATTGCTGCATAAATTGGTATGTTATTTCGACTTGCTAATATTGCTGCATTAATTATTATGTTATTTCGACTTTTTAAAGTTTATTTTTACTCCCTAAAAATGTATTTTTGTTCATTTCCTTGTCGAATATCTCTTTCGTTAGTATACCCTCTGAATTCTGAGGTACAAATCTGAAAACCTTAAAATTCCAATTAGCATGGCGTTTTATCACTCGCTAATTGGTACTTTTTTATTAAATGAGTGCAAGTTTGATATTTCTTCAAATTATACAGCATGTTTCATGACATTAAGTCCTAAAAATGATCGTCCTTTCAGAGTATTAAAATATTTTCTAGATATGTGTGAGAAAAATGGGTAGGGGGGCTATATTCGGTCAAATACGGTAAATGAAATTTTTAGAAATTGTTCCATCACATCTAATTTTATACTTCCCATTCATCATATCACTTAAATTAAATGTTCATGTTTTCAACAATGATTAGCCGAATTTGTATTTTGTGTTTAATAATTGGTAGATAAGCTGTAAAAAATGTGCATGATATCTTTCTTTCAGTACAAACAATATCTCCATATATTATTCTCTATGCATTTCATTTATATTAGTCATTGATTTTTTGAACTCAGGTTGGCTCTATGACATCACAGGAAACTATGACATTTCCTTCTACCTGGCCGGGTTTTTTATTGCAATATCTGGTGTGATACTAGTGATCTTGCCATTGATCGAGCGAATTGGAGGTACAAAGTTCGGTCGCTGTGCATCCAGCAGTGGAGAAGATGAAGGTGATGAGGAGGGTATCCTAAAAGATTTCAGGCTGTGTCAGCGTTTCCCATGTGATTTAGGTGAGAATGGAAGATAAGCAGATGTGAAACCAAACAGACCATGATTACATAAAGCTTTTGAGTGTTTAATGCTGGAGAAATTGTTCCTTGCATTATGTCCTACAGCTTAATGGTTTTTTCACTGTATCTATATGAATGATATACAATGCGAAAGAAAGAAAGAAAGAAATATATCATTAAATTGTTTAGATTGTGGTGGCATTCCTTGCTGAGTATCCAAAATTGTTTGTCATGTTCTCTTTCAAGTAGGCATTTGAGTGGATTATTGCTCTTGAATCCAAGTCACTGCTCTTTTTCATATTAAAATTGTTCAAGTGATAGCCCACGTATTGCTTGATTATAATCAGAGCTTTTAGGAGAGATTTTTGAATTTTTCTTAACTAATCATGGAGTAATAATATAAAGAGAAAGGATAAGAGAGGGGGAAGCCCTTTGTCTTTGCAAAGATTGTTGAGAATTTTCCCAAAGAAAATGAGCAGCATTAATTTACCTTATTCTTAGAACAGTCACTTAAAGCAATGATAATCCCAAATCCGCATTTTCCTTGAGAGGGGGCTGATTTATAGGAAGAATAACTTTGCAGGAGAAAGGTTAAGTGATTGAGTGCCTTGTAAATTGTTTCTCAAAGAGAAAATGCTTTTTAAATGCACTTGGAGTGACTGTATAAGCAACAGCTCATAGTATCTGTGCAAGTGAGATATAAAAATATGTATCCTTCACCACGTTTTTTCTTTTTGCCCGAGCTACCACTGGGAGTATCCTTCTCCTGCCTGGAAGCCTTCATAAAGGCATCGCGAAATGAAAGCCATCGCTTTTGAATATCTTTTCCTGAAAAGCAAAATATTATCGTATAGTAAAAGTTATATTGGCAAAAATGAATGAATTAAAAATTAAATAAGTATATAGGGCATCATACGACGGTGCGAGGAAGGCTAAAATTTGATGCATTAATGTCTTTTCCAGGTATCTTGCCTCTGGATGTTCCTTTAGATCCAAATCGGCATTTTGTTATTCTCATTGGAAGATCAACGATTTCACCCATTGTGAAAAGAACATGTGAGGCAATGTGGGAGTAGCTGAGAAATGTATACATGAAGCAACTCAGCACAGATGACTGGTTAAATATTAGTGAACAGTTTCAACAAAGGGCAAATTTTCCGAACTGCTTCGGTGCTGTTGATGGAAAACACATCAGAATTACGGCCCCCCCTGACAGTGGTTCAAATTACTTCATCTACAAGAAATGTTATTCCATTGTATTAATGGCAATGGCAGATGCTGATTATTGTTTTACGTATGTTGACGTGGGTAGTTAGCGAAAGAATTGTGATTCCAACGTATTTGAAGACTGCGCTTTGGGGAAAAAATTGCATGCAAAGCCGTTAAAAATCCCAGAGCCAAGACTCCTTCCTGATGATGACAAAGGAAAGCCTATGCCGTTATTTTTTGGTATGAGATGCATTTGCGGTGTGCATTAACTTATTGCGACCATATCCTGGTAAAAATCTTACACATAAGAAACATATTTTCAACGACCGTCTGACTCAAGAGAGAAGATTTGTGGAATGTACGTTTGGCATACTAGCTAATAAGTGGAGAATATTTCACAGACCAATAGACATTAGTCCAGAATTTGCTGATTATACAGTAAAGGCATGTTGTATACTTCAGAACAATGGCTTCAGATTTGAAGATTCCCTAACGTGCCCTCTTCAAACTGTCAAACCTTTAGGGACAAGGGAAAATCAAGAAGGAGTTCTCATTAGAGATTATGTTGCAGACTACTTTTCAAGTCCTCTTGGTTCAGTTCCATGGCAGAATGATTCAATAGTACATGTTTGTGCATTCATCCATTATACTTATGTTGCACTTGTACCTCATTAGGAAAAACAGGCGTTTATATTAAGAATGTGTATACACAGATATATATATATATACACACACACACACACACACACAAGGTGTAAGCTGATGAATAATTTCATGCCCAAGTGTAATCTGTATCTTTTAAGCATTTAAATTAAATTCCACTTACCTATTTCATTTTATTCTGCATCAGAAATATCTTCCCAGTTGCTAATAACAGCTCTGCTACCTTCATCCCAGGCACTTATCTTCCTGCTCCTGTCTTTGTACTCTGCGCATGAAAAATCGTACAGACACGGACTTTTCTCCACTTCAGTAACCTGGTGCTCGCTGTTTACAAATTGCATCTCCACTGCACAACAACCAACGAGAACTGAAAACACGACAGTGGCGGCGTCCTAGAAACGCACGTATGGCCACGTATATGCATTAAAAATTCGGATGTGACATGCACCCTGACCCATTGGCTCTGAGGATGACCTTGGCGACCCATACTCGCTAGACGGCCACACGAAAAAAAACGTTCATGTGGCTAGGTGCATTAGAACACCGGTGTACTATTCCTTGCGCATTTTATGCGTTCGTTCACTTAGCGCAAAAAAAACGTCCGTGTGGCAGTAGCCTAAGTGAGGGCAACAGTGAATTAGATAGTTACAATAGTGATGAAGAAATTCTTCTTGAAGATAATGCAAGTGTAATGAAGAAAGAGACAAGTGTCTGACAATTGGGAGAATGTTGGCAGCTTTGTATCAAGCATTTAGTTTTGGTTGAATGTTATCCTTTTATCTTTTTTCTTGATGATTTTTTGTATATTTTGTATATACTGATTTATATTTGCTCCATTGGAGGTATTAAAACCTGATCTGTGAAAGATTTTCTGTACAAATAGGCAAACTTAATTTTTGAAGCTATCATTTGATAATTTTAAAATTATACTTTCAGATACTTTTTATATAAATTCTGAGGAATCAATTTTATATAATTTTTCTGATCGTGAATGAACTCAACCATTTTGGTGTGAAATATTTATTCCAAAAAAGTTATTATTGCTAAGAGGATTTTGTTAGCATTTCATATTCATCATAATTTAATCTTGAAATTTAAAATTCTTCCTTTATGTCACCTATTTTAGGCATCTTTATGATCATTCTATGATCTGCTCACTGAAGATTAGTACAGTAAAACTCCCACATTTGCGTGCTTGGCGGTTTTGGTGTACTGCTGACATCTTTGAAGTGAAGAGAAAAAGCACTAAACAAATGAATTTCCCCGTCCGCAAGGTTTTTTTTATCACGCTGTGACCCCGTACTCCGAAAATGTCTACCAATAGGAAAGCAAGTGATAATACATAAAGCAATAGCAAAAAGACGATGCTGACTTTAACCAGTTGAGTGGGTATGCCGTATATATTCGAAATGGCCTGTCGTAATCTGTATGTCATATATATCCGTCATGCCGTTTTTCGGGCCATCCGCTACGGCTATGTCAAAATAGTCCAGTACCTAGCTGTGCCCTTCTAGTACAAGTTAGAGCCCATAGATGGTGTTTTATTCCTTTTGCCGAGTAAAAAAAATGCTTTATCCCCCAAGGATACGATACTTGCCGCTGCGGAAAAATCTCACACATTTCCATTGTATTTTAATGTGCATTTAAAAGTAGCTGGTATTAACGATGTAGAGGCAGAATATGTGATATTGTAACCAGTGTTCCCATTATGTGAAAAGACATGTTTAATTGATATCACCATTACTATATTGTGGCTGTTACGGTCTTACAACGCATTCAATCCGCGGTGGTGATGTTGACCTAATCTTTGTGCCTATTGTTATAGACTTCAAATTGATATACAAAGAACAACGTCTCAACAAGAAATTTAGAAATAGAATAATAGATGCATGGGTGCTGCCTTAAGATATATTTGTTTACCGACACAACATTTTGGGAAAAAGGTGAGCGAGGTACACAAATAAATGACTCCTCATGTAAGACACGCATCCCCTCTTTTCACCGGCATTTTACGGATAAAGGTGAGCGGATTACACGAGTAAATACAGTATATTTGCTTGTGACACTTTCTTCGAGCTCTTCAGTCATCAAGCCATCAGCAATAGTTAGGTAATTTGAAACATTAAAAATTATATGTTTCATGTAAATCATCAAAAATGTTCACATAGATGCAAATAAAATGTAAAAAGTTGTAGATATTTTAAAAATTTTGAATTATACTCGTCGTTCGTTTAAAATCTCCTTTCACCCTATAAGAGGAGATGAGTTAATATCCTCGGTGCTTGAGAGGTTACTACGGAGGTTTCAGTTCTACTTCTCACCTAGGATATAAGTGGTTGGGTGAATCCCTGTTTACAACCCATAATATCAGATTCAACAGAATGTGGTAAGCAGCATATGTTATACAATTGTTGGTGAACATTTACCAAATATAGGACATGATTTTTATATTTATTTTGAGATGAAATACTGAGTAAAATTTGAGTTTTGCCAGCGAGCGTGGAGTTTCAAGCCTTTCAGATTAAGCTGAGGAAATACTAAATATTCCAAATTACAACAAATTATTTTTTTGATACCTTCTGCTTCTCTAGTCTTCTTTATATTATAAAATGTGTAATTCATATAATAACTTGTGGATTGTCCTTGAAAATCGACGGGTTTTAGGAATATTTAATCAAAGACAGAAAATTTCCATAAACGACTTGAGCTTTCCTTTTCATATTGTCTTTATCCTGTCACAAACTAAAAAATTATTTTCTAATCCAAAACTCAAACATCTTAGGATCATTATCTACTCCTGTCATTTATTTGGTTATTGCTGTATGTTTGATGATATTCATAACATACAAATTTAGTGGTTATTTTCCTACTTTATTAATATCTACATATTAAAAGGCTTAGGTATGTTTCTGCGAAAGAGATACTAGGTATGTGTGTTGGTTTAAGACGTGAATGTTTAGGTACAGTAGGGTCTGGATTATCCGAAGTAAAGTGGACCAAGCTATCCTCGGATAATGATAAACTTGGATAAAATGGAAGGTTCATTTTTAGATATTAAAAATAGGCCTATGTATATGTATGTTCAAAAAATTTATTTTACACATATGTAACTAAACTAAAAGAACAATTTATTGATATTACTTAAACAAAATAGTGTTTTAATGATTTCTGCCCAATTTTGGTAAATCGCTTTTTGGCCGCCATGTTACGCCGCCGCTGCCGCCTCGGTTAACCCGGAACCTCGGATAATCGAGACTTTACTGTACTTGTAGAAATGCTAGAAACTTGAAATTTGAGGAGATGATCAGTCATGGGTCACAACCAATAGGAAAAATCAAAAATCCGAACATTTTCCATTTTGAGGGGGTCTTTTTGATCCCAAACTTTCAATTCATAGACCCATAAGAAAAGCATTGAAATTGGTGCAAGCCATTATTTAATTGTATTTTAAAATTATGATACAAACTCCGGACTTGAAGTATTAAACGGAAAAAGAGTGACAATAATTATTTTTGAAAAGAGAATAGAAATTCATGCCGTATTAGCTTCAATATTTGTTTTAACTGCATAAAAACGAGAAATTTAAAATTTTATAACAATGGGATATTTTATCTACCATTTGAAATGTTACAACGCTTTTATATGGGATTCTTGCCTTTTAATAGTACGAACATCTATATAGCTTACGAGCATAAAAATAATGTGTTTTATAAGCAGTTTAAATGAAGAGAGGGTAAGGGGAAAATGAGAGGGGGAGGGGAAAAGGAGAGAGGGGAGGGAGGGAAAGGAAAAGAGGTGAAAGGGAGATAGGGGAAAGCAGGAGAGGGGGGGATGGGGAGAGAGAGGGAGGAGGGAAATAGGGGAGAAGAAGGGTTATGCAGGAATCTTATATAATAAAAAGCAATTCTCTGTCTATAACGCCAACTTAAACGCTAATAACTCGAGAAGTAATGAAGAAAGAAAATCGAAATTTGTCAGGGATGCTTGATTAACACTTTTTCAGGTGATGACGAATTAAAATCGCAAAAAAATTCCTTGGTATGACTCCAATGGAGGCATTTCCCATTACTTAACATGTTAAATGCGATTTTTCGACATGCAGGCTTTTATTCAATTGGAAATTAAAATTAGAAGGAATTAACCTATGACCTCCGGATTTGAACCATTTTGAAGAAAAAATTATAGAGTTTCTTATTCTGTTCATGTATTTTCACCCACAGTTCGAAATATCCCATGTTAAACGTTTAATTTACATATGTTATGGAAATCTTGCCATTTTAATGGAATGTTGCCATGGTGACTAATTATATTGTTAGACCTCAAAATCCGATTGTTATATCAATCCTTATGGGAGTATAAGTGCGCTTTGAATGCTTTTAATACGAGATAGGGAGGGAGGGAAGGAGAGAGAGAGAGAGAGGAAGGAGGGAGTGACGGAGAGAGGGAGGGAGGGAGACAGACAAATGACTTTATTGAGAGCAAAATTGACACTTACATTTAAGAGGGAGGGGGAGAGAGAGGGAGAGAAGGGAAGGAGGGAGGGAGAAAAGGGAAGGAGAGGGTGAAAGGGAGGTGGCAAGATATAGGGAGAGAGAGAGAGAGATGGGGGGAGGGAGGTAACTAATTTAAGGTCAACTAAAGATATACCATCATACTGGTGGGCAATTACGCTAGTGTAGTAATAGAGAGGGTAACGGGAAACGGAGATGGTGAGGGAGGGGGAGAGAAAGAGAGGGGAAAAGAGAGAGGTGGAAGGGAGAGGGGAAAGGGGAGAGTCAAAGAAGGGAGAGGGGGGGGGAGAGAGAGAGGGACGTGTCAATAATGCAAGAAAATAGTAAAATACGTCTTTAATAGAATAGTTTTCTATGGGGATGTCATTTGCACCATTAATTGATTCACATTATTATTAATAAATTAATTGAAAGAAATCCATGTAAACATTACGTGGGTACAGGCGGAATGCCTCCTCATGAACTGAGGCCGTTATCATGCTCCTTAAAAACCTAATGCCATCGAGAGGACTATGTAATGCAGTGGTTCTTAACCTTTTTTGGCTGCGACCCAAATTCAGGTCACGGCGACCCATTTCCTCCAATATCTCACTTGTAATAAGTAATAAAATTAACAGTAATTTAATAAATAAATGAAAATAAGCTCTCAGGACATTAGCATTGAACGGATTGTTAGGAGGAATGATATATATGGATATAGAAAGCAATGGAAAATCTTTGACGGTCCAGTCAAAATGGTTTGGTGACTCAATTTTGGGTCAGGACCCAGGGGTTAAAAACCACTGATGTAATGGTACAAGACTTACTGTTACTTGAATACAAACACATAATCAAAGAAAAAGTGATCGGTGCAGCAAACTCAGACACGGTACTTATTCCAAGAATCTCATTTATCCTATGTTATATTGCATTCCCTACTTGAAGAATAACATTTAAAATTTTCCACATATATTTAAAATATCTCTTAAAAAATTAACATATTTTAGGTGCAAAATATTATTTCCAATCCATAAAAATTCCATATTATCCTGAGGTTAGTGACGCATGACGGTCTGAGAATAATGGGATGCAAAAGTTTAAGGGTGCTTTCTATATCGTGTTATGCAGCAATTTATTATCTGAAAGACGCCAAGCAATTGAACACGGATTCAGTCGTCATTAATTATATTTAAACACATAAAATAAGAATTTAATTATTTTACAATATTATCTTCCTTTTTACTGAAATCTCGTCTAATTCCTGCAAAGATCAGATAACGCGACCTTTAACTGGCACATAATTTTATATTGAAACTGATGGAGAATATGTATTAAAGAGACGCTTTAATACTATTAATTAAATGTAATATTCATAAACATTGTATGGAGAAATTTTAATATGGGAATATTTTAAATTTATTATGGAATGCTTGGCGATAATAGCGACCCGTTTGTTATATATTTGGCAGCACACCCCTGGTCAGGGGCGGTTTCAGTTAAAAAATATGCGTAGGTGAGGTAAAAATATGCCGCCCTTCTGGATATCAAAGGCATGAAATAATATTAATATAATATAAAAAAATAAACTTATTTCATCGGTCATTATCTAAAAAAGGAATATTCAGCCAAATACTTTCAGAAAATAGAAATAAAACATTCACTGACCTTATAAGAAAACATGGAGAGTAATTTCTATCCAATATCTCGGGGAAATGCCAAGGCGCAATAGAGAGGCATTTGCTCCGGATTTTGACTACGGATAATTCATTCATTCGCACCAAATGCAGTCTAGTATTCAGGGGCAGATCCAAAAACTTCTCAAAGGGAGCGGGGTGATAGCCCCTCCACCTATCAAATCCGCCCCTGCCACCGGCCCTATATTTTGAAAATACCTACCCCCCTCAGAATATTTCTTTCCCTTGATATAAAGACCTGATCTGTGGCGTATAATTGAGGAATACTGCGCGGAATGAATTTAAGAAATAGGATTATCCAAGGAGGGCCGGTCGGCCCCTCTCCCTCCCTCCC
The DNA here is from genome assembly GCA_036926305.1 of Uropetala carovei. NCBI lineage: Eukaryota > Metazoa > Arthropoda > Insecta > Odonata > Petaluridae > Uropetala > Uropetala carovei. The sequence continues at coordinate 12,935,187 of JAXCHB010000235.1, forward strand.
GTTGATACGCCACTCCTTATATTACACATAAGTTGGCAATCCATCGTACAGAATGCACATTTCATTGCAAGCAGCAGTTATTGGAGATTTGCAAATTCGATGAGCTGTTAAATATGATGACAGCACGGTATCACAAGCAACATCTCCGCAAATGCCGTGAAATTATATTTAACATACATTCATGGAAATCAAGAAATTGCATTCACACTTCTCACGTTAATAAAAATAATTGTCATGTCTTCCACCGAGATGCAGAGTTGATGGATGAAATTTGCATTAGATGCACTTTCGTGGTGGTTGTTGATTTACTCAGCGTAAGTGGCCTTTGTTAATAGCATAGCTGCTGTCAATCTTATTAATTGTGATGAATTAATCCTTACGCTTTGACATATAATCGAATTAGCCTATGCCCCTAAGCTGCGACATTCCAGTTTAAGCCACGGCCCTGAAAAAACTTTCTCCTATTACTGCCGCTCAACAACACACACGGACCCCTGAATGCTCTTCAAGTTGTAAACATGGGCACCATTTGTCACATGTAAATATTTGTTTGAAAATTTTCGTATTTTTGTCACTATATTAGCATTAATTTTAGAAGATTTGAAGTCAGTTATTTAATTTAACTCGAATTGCTCTATTTTTATTATATTTAATATGTCTCATAGATGCTTAAACACTTTTACTGCTATAAAAGTGTTGTAAAAGTATTAACATTATTATGATTTAGCAATATAATCCTGACTTTATTATGCATTATTCTAAATGTGGATATTGAACATTTTTTGGATGTATCTCCACTATATAAAAAGAAAATTACCTACCAGACGAAGTTGAATATTACCTGGATGGCTGTCACGGTTCGGATATTAATTCCGTGACGAAATGGGTTAAATCGAATGGTGTGTAACAATATTAAAATCGGCTGATTGTTTTACAATATGTTTCATACATAAATAAATAGAACGCTGAAAATGAATCGCAGATATCAATTCGCGAGAAATTGGTAATGTCAAGGAATTTTGAGAATTACCTTTCTCCGTATTTATAGATTCGGTGGGGTTTTTTTGGCGTTTTTCATTGATACGGTGGGTTTTATGCAGGGTGTAATTAATGCTGGTATTATATTGATAATTTAACGACAAAAATAATGTCACATGTAAGAATTCTCAGGGATAATGTTTAATTTAGAGCTCACTATTCCCTATGTCATATCGCACTTCAATTTCGACATTTTCTCTCGCGTAAAAATAGATGTCAATTTGTCGTTTAAGGAAATTACTGTTTATTTAAAGAAAATTATTATTGTTATTATAAAATATTATTTTTAAATAAAGAAAACAAGCATATTATTACAATTTTATGTTAAAAACCATTTTGTATAATAACTTTAATGTATTTAATGTCATTACAAATGAATTTCAACTTTCTACTATTAGACAAATGACTATCGCTCTGAGCTGCTATCGCTAGACCGGAACTAAGGTTCTTCATTCGAGGCCCGATGTTCGACGAGCCCACTTCGGAGTGTCCAATTCAACACTTCGAAGGTCAGTAAGTTTCTTGTAAAATTCACTGCATTTCTTTAAATGTTTCGCTTATCAAGTCTAGCTCGGCGTACGTGAAACCACGGCCGTTTATTCTCGATTTTTGTAACTTTTCATATATTTCCGTGAGTGAATTTTTCGTGACGTACGCCGACCAAAATCCTGTCTTCCCTTTCGGTTTGAAGCTTCACATCTTAGTCTCCGCGATTTCTCGCCGACATTAAGACTAAATATTGCAGTAATATATAGAAATGTTGCCTTCTGAATTTAGGCCTTTGTACGTATCATTTCCGACGGCATATTAATAGGCATAGTTTATCGTAGTGTGGTTATATTGTCACCTCGCTTCCAAAAAGTGAACGTTTAATGTCTTCAAAGGAAATGTGTGCGAATATGGTGGCATGCTTCCCAATTTAGAAATTAACCTTAGGCTAAGTAATTTCTCCGACAATTTTCGGGGATTATATTAGAGGGGGCTGAGAGTTGTTGCATTGAATGCAAGTGGGATGACTTTAAAGAACCCATTGATTGAAAGCGTTGTAACATTCCAAACAAGTTTTTAATAGTGTGAGTTGGTGGGATAAGTGAATATTCCAGCACATGCGAGGTACTTTCTCTATTATAATAAGGGGAACGAGGTGGTAATGTCTTTTTCTTTTGGTCGAACGGCTGGGTATTGGAACAGTCGTCCGCGATCGCTATTTAGATTGGCCATCGCATATTAGAGTACACATTCCTGCCCGGCCGCGAATCTTTTCAGGCTTTAAATTGAAAAAGTGATTTTCAGGTTTTCTCTACATGAGTGGCACTTGAGGACCTTTTAATATGAATACCATTTGCACAAGAATTCTAACTAGTTTTCATCCATCATATATTAATATATATGGGGAATAGTTTAAGGTTGTGTGTGTTTACTTTTTTATAGGATTTCCGTTTGTTATTTGATATTTTAAGTACGTAACTACCGTTGATGAAAGTTTCTTACACCACATATATATCAATGTGTAGTTTACGTGTTCATTTACTGTTCGTCGTTTTCCATTTTTACCGCCATTCTATATGTACGATTGTGCTTATTATACGCTGAGATAGCGATGGGGATTGACAGAGGGAATAGGGAACCGTCTTAAATTTAATTTATTCATGTATACCCGTCATTTTAGACGGGCAAATTACACTAGCCTTTCTTATATCGTTGTATTTCTATTGATTTCAGGGGCTCGTACGCACTGGTCAAGAAGAGGATTCTCCAAAACAAGGCAATACTTCCCCAACTCCATCCTAACTATATTTTACCCATTCCCGATTTCCCTCTTCTCCTTATTATTTTTAGTCCTATGGTATAACACTTGTGCACTTGTCCATATTTGTATTTACATTATTTGCTTATGTATACACTGACATTCCATTTTTTACAACCATCGCATTACATATGTGCATTTGTCGATATTTTTTAATTCGTATGCTTACGTATACAATTCGATCTATTTTTCTATGGCATGCCACGTACCCATTAGAATAGCATTTTAAGGTGTTTACACAACACAAATGCCCGGCCGTGGCATCCAGAGAGCTCTCTGAAACGTCCCTTTCCCCCGGAGGTCGACCTCACTGGCCAGTCACACAAAATCCCTAACGACACTTTTATGCGAATATACACATACATGATCGATGTTCTATGCGATTGATACACTTGCGAATATACTCTATTGAATTTTTTTGCCTTTATGTATGTACCATTAACCTCTTTCCTCCTCAAAAGGGTTGACAGGTGCTGCAAATTTCTTTTATAGGCAAAGGAGACAAAGACTCCCAGGCAACTACACTGATAAGTAAGTCTCTATGATGTTATTTGATTCGCATTGGGTTACTTTCTATGTTTAATTGGTATTTTTGTTTTGCAGAGCCATTTTCCATGACAGGGTGCCGCGTCCCTACATGTGTGCAGTGGACAGAGGGCCGTGGGACCGGAGTGCCGATCATAGTGGGACCAAAGGGCAACGCGGCTAGGGTCACACTGCTAAGGAACGGGACAACGAGGATGCTGGAATGGGTAACAGGTTGAGGTATACGATTTACGGTGTTAAATTCTAGTTGATATTTTACGATTTTTATTATTTATGCTTAATTTACTCGCATTTCTATCTGAAATGCTTTTTGTCCTTTTGATGCTACTGTCTGACACCCATAGCGCTATGTGGTTTGACAGCACAGGCCTGTGCAGACGTGACAATTCCATTGACGACCATTGATGGTATTGCGTGACGAGACGGTTGTTGCTCAGGATTGATTGTATTGTTTGATCGATTTCGAGTGTCTTAGTGCTGTTTGTCTAATGTGTTTCTATGACATGTTGAGTGAATTGGTGTTTTTTTGTATTTTATGCGTTTGCGTTAACAAATTGCATTTCTGATGAAAATTTATATGTAGAAATTTATTTGTCTATGTCCTGTATCCGTATGCCATGTTTTATGTCTATGCGGACAGTTTTGTTTGGTGTGTTATGTGTTATTACTGACGTTTGTATTGTATTTAATTTTTGTGCATAATTATTTCAGATTTATGTGCGTTTTGTGTATGTGCCTAATGAATAATTCATTCTTTTCTTTGTCCACTGATTTTACTCTTATGGCTGTTTTTCTCAGAGATGTAGGAGGAAAATGTTTCATTTCTTTTCCATATATGCTATTCTAAATTTTTACTTTCTTATACGAAGTATCGAGAAATATTATTTTCGTGAAAAAATTCGACCGCGAGATTTTGACGGAAATGTGCGTTTTAAGTGTAGCCGAGTCCGAAAAAGTGGTTTTTGCAATGCCGTCTGTCTGTCTGTTACTGGCTCTGGAGCTTAAACGGTAGATCGAAAACGAACAAAATCTCGTACTTAGGCATTTTATCATACTGAGCAGAGTATACCTAGAAATGGTTGACATTGATCAATAATTAAGTGTAGTTTAGTCTACGCATTTTAACAATAATTCGATTCCCTGAGAAGCGGCTTTAAAGATTTTGATCAAATTTCGTACAGTTACTTGAGTTTACGCCTTCAATAATACTGTATAGTTCATATTTCTGAAAAAATGAATATAAGGCTAGTTTATTCTAGGCAACTTTAACAATAATTCGATTTTCTCAGAAACGGCTCTAACGATTTTCATCAAATTTTGTACATTTACTTAAGTTTACATCCTCAATAATACATCGTAGTTCATATTTCTCAAATAATGAATATAGGCTGGTTTATTCTAGGCAACTTTAACAATAATTCCATTTTCTCAGAAACGGCTTCGTTGATTTTGATCATATTTCCTACAGTTACTTGAGTATACGTCTAAAATAATACTACCTATTTCATTTTTCCCAACGAATGAATATAAGGCTAGTTTATTCTTGGGCAACTTAAACAAAAATTGTATTTTCTAAGAACAGGCTCATACGATTTTCATTTTCTAAAGATAACTAAATGACGCATTAGTACGTATATGAGAAAGTTTGTACAATGTATGTTGTACCGATTTTTTATTAACGTTTAGCAGGGGTCTCGTGAATGGAATAGGCCTCGATCATATCGGGGGAAATGCCATTTCAAAGAAAGGTTAACGAATGGAGTGCACTACCCCATCGGGTCATTTGGAAACGTGCACAAACTTGAAGTCATTCGGCTGCTTTCATTTTCAACAGAGAGTGTGTGGTGGAAGGCATATTATGTGAAGACTCGGAAGCAGCTCCTCTGTCTGGCAAGTGAATTTTTTCTCTGATGGATGTCAAGTTCCCTATGTATTTCTTGGAAATCGCCTTTACGATTTCTTGCAATCATTCATTGGACATTTGTAGGACTTAATTTCATTTCTCATCTTATATGTATCTTTATGGTTTATAAATGGTTTATTGCGACTGTGACAAGGGTAAATGTTCTTTTTATGCGTATATGTTTTTATTGAATGAATTGGTTCACTGTGCCCAGGAAGCTTATTTCATCCTTTAGCAGCATCATGTATTCAGTTTGATGGAATTTTAACATAGCTCTAGCAATATAGATGTGTAATTTCAACGGCTTATGGAAAAAGAATTTATTTGCCATATTCATAAAACAGAATGAATTGAAGATGTCTAATCAATTTGAGGGTGCCAATTATTGGGAAAGTAGCAATTTAATTTTAAGTGGTGCCGCCAACTTGAGAACGCAATAACGATGGATTCGGTCCTCCTTAGTCATCGGTTATCTTATAATTTTTTAGATTTTTCCAGGGCATTGGCTATGAAACGCAAACGCCTATATCTAACCACCCGAAATCTCTCTGTATATTTAAAAAATTTCGCATGACGATTTTATTTGGGATTCATAACACCGTGAGTTTTGCTCTTTCGTTTATTAGATTAGAGGAAAATAAAATCCTAAGCAATAATTTATAAATGTTGAGAAAGATATGCTCCTGTTTTGTTTCTGCCAGAATACTACCATTTAGTTTCGTGCTGGGACATTTTTTGAAAGCAATTTCGAGTGATGTTCTTAGTCTTTCAGGAATAGAAGGCTGTGCATATTTTTATTTATGTGACGTCGATGTTTCGGATGGATGCCTCCTCAGATGTATATGTAATAACGTTTCGCTTTTTTCGCAACGATTTCCCGAATTTTCCTGCGTAGGGTCAAAGTGGCTTGGACGAAACGGGTCTACCGTCCCCTTTCGAAATCACTGCAGTTGATATTAATGATGAAGGGGTGTCACACCGACCCTTTTTCACTCGATCCATAAAATCGTCTAGTGGCTGCGGTGCTTCGTGTGTTCCTACCTTATCCGTTCACATTTTTATTTTCAGGACATGGGAGGGATACGACCCATTCTGGCTGGCACCATCACCACCATCGAATACCGAAGTAGCTTTCACTATTCAGATTCATAATGGTTGCTCTGGCTTCATATCTATTTTCATTTATAGTTAACCTTAGCTTTGATTTTTTTATAACAAGCAATACACGCATAGAAAGGACGCGTTCTGCAATCTTCTTAGAGCATGGCATCTTTCTCTTTAATTATTACTAAAATCGCAGTTCGCGTCCGTTTCTATGTATTACAATCAGGGAGTGGTAGGCGAAGAGTTAATAAATTACCTTTAGAATCAGGCGCATTCTGGTTAGCAGTAGATTACCTTTACTAACACTAACACACCAGTTTGTGCCTGTTTCTAAATTTGACTCGTTAAGAGGTTTCAGTAGCCGCGAATTTTCTTGTTCTATTCTCTAAATTCAGCAGGAGGGGTCATCACCCTTCACTGGAGTCCGCGTTCCACGTGTATCGTACTAAAAGCGAACGAGGCAACGATCTAGACTTCTTCCTTGGGGAAGTCTAAACAAGCTATCCGTGGGTAGAGTAGTGCGTTACACTTGGAATAGAATTCCGTGTTCGGCAGATGATTCTATCGGTATTCAAGTAAGAATCCTTTGTTTTTCAAATTTTCATCTACTTCCATCGATGCAAATTGCCTTAGTAGTGTACTGTAGACTAACTGACTAACACTAGGCATTTTGCATAGATGATCATTTTAAATTTCTTGAGTTTGCTAAACTCCGTAAATTTTACGTTGAAACTTTTCGGTTAGATACGGTAGTTTTTCAAAGATATGAGGCTGGAACAATTTGTTCTCAGATAGGGAGTTGGTTTGCTAGCAGCGACAGTTCAGGATGGTGTGCCAGCAGATCCTTTGTGCCTACCGGAAAACAGCATCTGTAAGTCAGCTGGATTTCCCATCACGATGTATTCCCATGCAACTTACCCCCAATGTGACTTGGTATATACGCGTTGCCACAGAGCAATAATTCAAGCAGTCTTACTTCTGGTATCCGTGTTGAAGTTATGAGAAAAATTTGCAGGATGTATTTTAACTTTACATACATCTGAAAATTTACTCAATTTCACTTAAATCAGGATTCTTCTCAGGTTTGCAATAGCGAAAAATGCGAATATTGGAGAGTTGTTCGGGCTTATAAACGTTCAGACAAATTTCATTTATACATCTGACATATTTGTCCTGCACGGACAGGCAGCGTTCCAGGGCGTTTCATGAATTGAGTTTTACATATAAAAAGCTAAACTATGTTGAAGTGTAAGAAATTGGTTTACAGGCGCCACTGTACCTCTGTGCAGTGGACAGAGGACCGTGGGACCGGAGGGCCAATCATCGTGAGACGAAACTGCAATGCGGGACGGCACAGGTTGCTGAGGAACAGGAGGACGGGGAAGCATTCACCTGCCAGTTACTGCTTGGTGCTGGAATGGAGGAGTGATGCAGGCAAGAGGTGGACAGGAGGTTGAGGTATACGGTGTACCTACAATGTTAAATTCTAGGTAACAGGGTGCCGCGTCCCTACATGTGTGCAGTGGACAGAGGGCCGTGGGACCGGGGTGCCGAACATAGTGGGACCAAAGGGCAACGTGGCTAAGAACACCCTGCTGAGGAACGGGTCAACGAGGATGGTGGATTGGGTAACAGGTTGAGGTATACGATGTACGGTGTTAAATTCTAGTTGATATTTTATGATTTTTATTATTTATGCTTAATTTACTCGCATTTCTATCTGAAATGGTTTTGTCCTTTTGATGCTACTGACTGACACCCATAGCGCTATGTGGTTTGACAGCATAGGCCTGTGCAGACGTGACAATTCCATTGACGACCTTTTATGGTATTGCGTGACGAGACGGTTGTTGCTCAGGTTTGATTGTATTTTTTGATCGATTTCGAGTGTCTTAGTGCTGTTTGTCTAATGTGTTTCTATGATATGTTGAGTGAATTGGTTTTTTTTGGTATTTTATACGTTTGCGTTGACAAATTGCATTTCTGACGAATTTTTATATGTAGAAATTTATTTGTCTATGTCCTGTATCCGTATGGCATGTTTTATGCCTATGCGGACATTTTATTTGGTGTGTTATATGTGATTAGTGACGTTTATATTGTATTTAATTGTTGTGTGTAATTATTTCAGATTTATGTGCGTTTTGTGAATGTGCCTAATGAATAATTCATCCTTTCCATTGTCCACTAATTTTATTATTATGGCTATTTTTCTCAGAGATTTAGGAGGAAAATTTGTTTGCCTTTATGTATGTACCATTAACCTCTTTCCTCCTCAAAAGCGTTGACAGGTGCTGCAAATTTCTTTTATAGGCAAAGGAGACGAAGACTCCCAGACAACTACACTGATAAGTAAGTCTCTATGATGTTATTTGATTCGCATTGGGTTACTTTCTCTGTTTAATTGGTATTTTTGTTTTGCAGAGCCATTTTCCATTACAGGGTTCCGCATCCCTACTTGTGTGCAGTGGACAGAGGGCCGTGGGACCGGGGTGCCGATCATAGTGGGACCAAAGGGCAACGTGGCAAAGAACACCCTGCTGACGAACGGGACACGAGGATGGTGGATTGGGTAACAGGTTGAGGTACACGATGTACGGTGTTAAATTCTAGTTGATATTTTACGATTTTTATTATTTATGCTTAATTTACTCGCATTTCTATCTGAAATGGTTTTGTCCTTTTGATGCTACTGACTGACACCCATAGCGCTATGTGGTTTGACAGCATAGGCCTGTGCAGACGTGACAATTCCATAGACGACCTTTGATGGTATTGCGTGACGAGACGGTTGTTGCTCAGGATTGATTGTATTGTTTGATCGATTTCAAGTGTCTTAGTGCTGTTTGTCTAATGTGTTTCTATGACATGTTGGCTGAATTGGTGTTTTTTGTATTTTATACGTTTGCGTTGACAAATTGCATTTCTGACGAATTTTTATATGTAGAAATTTATTTGTCTATGTCCTGTGTCCGTGTGCCATGTTTTATGCCTGTGCGGACAGTTTTAGTTGGAGTGTTTTGTGTTATTAGTGACGTTTATATTGTATTTAATTGTTGTGTGTAATTATTTCAGATTTATGTGCGTTTTGTGAATGTGCCTAATGAATAAATCATTCTTTCCTTTGTCCACTAATTTTACTGTTATGGCTATTTTACTCAGAGATGTAGGAGGAAAATTTTTTTGCCTTTATGTATGTACCATTAACCTCTTTCCTCCACAAAAGCATTGACAGGTGCTGCAAATTTCTTTTATAGGCAAGTAAGACGAAGACTCCCAGACAACTACACTGATAAGTAAGTGTCTATGATGTTATTTGATTCGCATTGGGTTACTTTCTCTGTTTAATTGGTATTTTTGTTTTGCAGAGCCATTTTCCATGACAGGGTGCCGCGTCCCTACATATGTGCAGTGGATAGAGGGCCGTGGGGCCGGGGTGCCTATCATAGTGGGACCAAAGGGCAACGTGGCAAAGAACACCCTGCTGAGGAACGGGACAACGAGTATGGTGGATTGGGTAACAGGTTGAGGTATACTATCAAATTCACCCCTGCCACTAGCCCTATATTTTGAAAATACCTACCCCCTCAGAATATATCTTTCCCTTGATATAATGACCTGATCTGGGGCGTATAATTGAGGAATACTGCGGGAATGAATTTAAGAAATTGGATTATCCAAGGAGGGCCGGTCGCCCCCTCTCCCTCCCTCCCGTTGATACGCCACTTCTTCTATTACATATAAGTTGGCAATCTATCGTACAGAATGGACATTTCATTGCAAGCAGCAGTTATTGCAGATTTGCAAATTTGATGAGCTGTTAAATATGATGACGGCATGGTATCACAAGCAACATCTCCGCAAATGCCGTGAAATTATATTTAAAATACATTCATGGAAATCAAGAAATTGCATTCACACTTCTCACGTTAATTAAAATAATTGTCATGTCTTCCACCGAGATGCAGATTTGATGGATGAAATTTGCATTAGATGCACTTTCGTGGTGGTTGTTGATTTACTCAGCGTAAGTGGCCTTTGTTAATAGCATAGCTGCTGTCAATCTTATTAATTAGGATGAATTAATCCTTACGCTTTGACATATAATCGAATTAGCCTATGCCCCTAAGCTGCGACATTCCAGTTTAAGCCACGACCCTGAAAAAACTTTCTCCTATTACTGCTGCTGAACAATACACACGAACCCCTGAATGCTCTTCAGTTTGTAAAAATGGACACCATTTGTCCCATGTAAATATTTGTTTGAAAATTTTCGTATTTTTGTAATTATATTAGCATTAATTTTAGAAGATTTGAACTCAGTTATTTAATTTAACTCGAATTGATCTATTTTTATTATATTTAATATGTCTCACAGATGTTTAAACACTTTTACTGCTATAAAAGTGTTGTAAAAGTATTAACATTATTATGATTTAGCAATATAATCCTGACTTTATTATGCATTGTTCTAAATGTGGATATTGAACATTTTTTGGATGTATCTCCACTATATAAAAATAAAATTACCTACCAGACGAAGTTGAATATTACCTGGATGAATGTCACGGTTCGGATATTGATTCCGTGACGATATGGGTTAAATCGAATGGTGTGTAACAATATTAAAATCGGCTGATTGTTTTACAATATGTTTCATACATAAATAAATAGAACGCTGGAAATGAATCGCAGATATCAATTCGCGAGAAATTGGTAATGTCAAGGAATTTTGAGAATTACCTTTCTCCGTATTTATAGATTCGGTGGGGTTATTTTGGCGTTTTTCATTGATACGGTGGGTTTTATGCAGGGTGTAATTAATGCTGGTATTATATTGATAATTTAACGACAAAAATAATGTCCCATGTAAGAATTCTCAGGGATAACGTTAATTTAGAACTCACTATTCCCTATGTCATATCGCACTTCAATTTCGACATTTTCTCTCACGTAAAAATAGATGTCACTTTGTCGTTTTAAGAAATTATTCTTTATTCAAAGAAAATTAATATTGTTGTTATAAAATATTATGTTTAAATAAAGAATACAAGCATATTATTACAATTTTATATTAAAAACCATTTTGTATAATAACTTTACTGTATTTAATGTCATTAAAAATGAATTTCTACTTTCTACTGTTAGACAAATGACTATCGCTCTGAGCTGCCATCCCTAGACCGGAACTAAGGTTCTTCATTCGAGGCCCGATGTTCGACGAGCCCACTTCGGAGTGTTCAAGTCAACACTTCGAAGGTCAGTAAGTTTCTTGTAAAATTCACTGCATTTCTTTAAATGTTTCGCTTATCAAGTCTAGGTCGGCGTACGTGAAACCACGGCCTTTTATTCTCGATTTATGTAACTTTTCATATATTTCCGTGAGTGAATTTTTCGTGATGTACGCCGACCAAAATCCTGTCTTTGCTTTCGGTTTGAAGCTTCACATCTTAGTCTCCGCGATTTCTCGCCGACATTAAGGCTATATATTGCAGTAATATATAGAAATGTTGCCTTCTGAATTTAGGCCTTTGTACGTATCATTTCCGACGCCATATTAATAGGCATAGTTTATCGTAGTGTGGTTATATTGTCACCCCGCTTCCAAAAAGTGAACGTTTAATGTCTTCAAAGGAAATGTGTGCGAATATGGTGGCATGCTTCCCCATTTAGAAATTAACCTTAGGCTAAGTAATTTCTCCGACAATTTTCGGGGATTATATTAGAGGGGGCTGAGAGTTGTTGCATTGAATGCAAGTGGGATGACTTTAAAGAACCCATTGATTGAAAGCGTTGTAACATTCCAAACAAGTTTTTAATAGTGTGAGTTGGTGGGATAAGTGAATATTCCAGCACATGCGAGGTACTTTCTCTATTATAATAAGGGGAACGAGGTGGTAATGTCTTTTTCTTTTGGTCGAACGGCTGGGTATTGGAACAGTCGTCCGCGATCGCTATTTAGATTGGCCATCGCATATTAGAGTACACATTCCTGCCCGACCGCGAATCTTTTCAGGCTTTAAATTGAAAAAGTGATTTTCAGGTTTTCTCTACATGAGTGGCACTTGAGGACCTTTTAATATGAATACCATTTGCACAAGAATTCTAACTAGTTTTCATCCATCATATAGTAATATATATGGGGAATAGTTTAAGGTTGTGTGTGTTTACTTTTTTATAGGATTTCCGTTCGTTATTTGATATTTTAAGTACGTAACTACCGTTGATGAAAGTTTCTTACACCACATATATATCAATGTGTATTTTACGTGTTCATTTACTGTTCGTCGTTTTCCATTTTTACCGCCATTCTATATGTAAGATTGTGCTTATTATACGCTGAGATAGCGATGGGGATTGACAGAGGGAATAGGGAACCGTCTTAAATTTAATTTATTCATGTATACCCGTCATTTTAGACGGGCAAATTACACTAGCCTTTCTTATATCGTTGTTTTTCTATTAATTTCAGGGACTCGTACGCACTGGTCAAGAAGAGGATTCTCCATAACAAAGCAATACTTCCCCAACTCCATCCTAACTATATTTTACCCATTCCCGATTTCCCTCTTCTCCTTATAATTTTTAGTCCTATGGTATTACACATGTCCATATTTGTATTTACATTATTTGCTTATGTATACACTGACATTCCATTTTTTACAACCATCGCATTACATATGTGCATTTGTCGATATTTTTTAATTCGTATGCTTAAGTATACAATTCGATCTATTTTTCTATGGCATGCCACGTACCCATTAGAATAGCATTTCAAGGTGTTTACACAACACAAATGCCCGGCCGTGGCATACAGAGAGCTCTCTGAAACGTCCCTTTCCCCCGGAGGTCGACCTCACTGGCCAGTCACACAAAATCCCTAACGACACTTTTATGCGAATATACACGTACATGATCGATGTTCTATGAGATTGATACACTTGCGAATAAGTCTCTATGATGTTATTTGATTCGCATTGGGTTACTTTCTCTGTTTAATTGGTATTTTTGTTTTGCAGAGCCATTTTCCATGACAGGGTGCCGCGTCCCTAAATGTGTGCAGTGGACAGAGGGCCGTGGGACCAGGGTGCCGATCATAGTGGGACCAAAGTTCAACGTGGCAAAGAACTCCTTGCTGAGGAACGGGAGAACGGGGATGGTGGATTGGGTAGCAGGTTGAGGTATACGATGTACGGTGTTAAATTCTAGTTGATATTTTACGATTTTTATTATTTATGCTTAATTTACAAGCATTTCTATCTGAAATGGTTTTGTCCTTTTGATGCTACTGACTGACACACTTAGCGCTATGTGGTTTGACAGCACAGGCCTGTGCAGACGTGACAATTCCATTGATGACCTTTGATGTTATTGCGTGACGAGATGGTTGTTGCTCAGGATTGATTGTATTGTTTGATCGATTTCGAGTGTCTTAGTGCTGTTTGTCTAATGTGTTTCTATGATATGTTGAGTGAATTGGTGTTTTTTGGTATTTTATCTGTTTGCTTTGACAAATTGCATTTCTGACGAATTTTTTTATATAGAAATTTATTTGTCTATGTCCTGTATCCGTTTGCCATGTTTTATGCCTATGAGGACAGTTTTATTTGGTGTGTTATGTGTTATTAGTGACGTTTATATTGTATTTAATTGTTGTGTGTAATTATTTCAGATTTATGTGCGTTTTGTGAATGTGCCTAATGAATAATTCATTCTTTCCTTTGTCTATTAATTTTACTGTTATGGCTATTTTACTCAGAGATGTAGGAGGAAAATTTTTTTGCCTTTATGTATGTACTATTAACCTCTTTCCTCCACAAAAGCATTGACAGGTGCTGCAAATTTCTTTTATAGGCAAAGAAGACGAAGACTCCCAGACAACTACACTGATAAGTAAGTCTCTAGGATGTTATTTGATTCGCATTGGGTTACTTTCTCTGTTTAATTGGTATTTTGTTTTGCAGAGCCATTTTCCATGACTGGGTGACGCGTCCCTACATGTGTGCAGTGGACAGAGGGCCGTGGGACCGGGGTGCCGAACATAGTGGGACCAAAGTTCAACGTGGCTAAGAACTCCCTGCTGAGGAACGGGACAACGAGGATGGTGGATTGGGTAGCAGGTTGAGGTATACGATGTACGGTGTTAAGTTCTAGTTGATATTTTACGATTTTTATTATTTATGCTTAATTTACTCGCATTTCTATCTGAAATGGTTTTGTCCTTTTGATGCTACAGACTGACACCCTTAGCGCTACGTCGTTTGACAGCACAGGCCTTTGCAGACGTGACAAGTCCATTGATGACCTTTGATGTTATTGCGTGACGAGACGGTTGTTGCTCAGGATTGATTGTATTGTTTGATCGTTTTCGAGTGTCTTAGTGCTGTTTGTCTAATGTGTTTCTATGACATGTTGACTGAATTGGTGTTTTTTTGTATTTTATACGTTTGCGTTGACAAATTTCATTTCTGACGAATTTTTAAATGTAGAAATTTATTTGTCTATGTCCTGTATCCGTTTGCCGTGTTTTCTGCCTATGCGGACAGTTTTATTTGGTGTGTTATGTGGTATTAGTGACGTTTATATTGTATTTTATTGTTGTGTGTAATTATTTCAGATTTATGTGCGTTTTGTGTACGTGCCTATTGAATAATTCATTCTTTCCGTTGTCCACTAATTTTACTGTTATGGCTATTTTACTCAGAGATGTAGGAGGAAAATTTTTTTGCCTTTATGTATGTACCATTGACCTCTTTCCTCCACAAAAGCATTGACAGGTGCTGCAAATTTCTTTTATAGGCAAAGAAGACGAAGACTCCCAGACAACTACACTGATAAGTAAGTCTCTATGATGTTATTTGATTCTCATTGGGTTACTTTCTCTGTTTAATTGGTATTTTTGATTTGTAGAGCCATTTTCCATGACAGGGTGCCGCGTCCCTACATGTGTGCAGTGGACAGAGGGCCGTGGGACCGGGGTGCCGATCATAGTGGGACCAAAGCGCAACGTGGCAAAGAACTACCTGCTGAGGAACGGGACAACGAGGATGGTGGATTGGGTAACAGGTTGAGGTATACGATGTACGGTGTTAAATTCTAGTTGATATTTTACGATTTTTATTATTTATGCTTAATTTACTCGCATTTCTATCTGAAATGGTTTTGTCCTTTTGATGCTACTGACTGACACACTTAGCGCTATGTGGTTTGACAGCACAGGCCTGTGCAGACGTGACAATTCCATTGACGACCTTTGATGGTATTGCGTGACGAGACGGTTGTTGCTCAGGATTGATTGTATTGTTTGATCGATTTCGAGTGTCTTAGTGCTGTTTGTCTAATGTGTTTCTATAACATGTTGAGTGAATTGGTGTTTTTTTGTTTTTTATACGTTTGCGTTCACAAATTGCATTTCTGACGAATTTTTATATGTAGAAATTTATTTGTCTATGTCCTGTATCCGTATGCCATGTTTTATGCCTATGCGGACACTTTTATTTGGTGTGTTATATGCTAGTAGTGAAGTTTATATTGTATTTAATTGTTGTGTGTAATTATTTCAGTTTTATGTGCGTTTTGTGTATGTGCCTAATGAATAATTCATTCTTTCCTTTGTCCACTAATTTTACTCTTAAGGCTATTTTACTCAGAGATATAGGAGGAAAATTTGTTTGCCTTTTGTATGTACCATTAACCTCTTTACTACACAAAAGCATTGACAGGTCCTGCAAATTTCTTTTATAGGCAAAGAAGACGAAGACTCCCAGACAACTAAACTGATAAGTAAGTCTCTATGATGTCATTTGATTCGCATTGGGTTACTTTCACTGTGTAATTGGTATTTTTGTTTTGCAGAGCCATTTTCCATGACAGGGTGCCGCGTCCCTACATGTGTGCAGTGGTCAGAGGGCCGTGGGACCGGGGTGCCGATCGTAGTGGGACCAAAGGGCAACGTTGCAAAGAACACCCTGCTGAGGAACGGGACAACGAGGATGCTGGATTGGGTAACAGGTTGATGTATACGATGTACGGTGTTAAATTCTAGTTGATATTTTACGATTTTTATTATTTATGCTTAATTTACTCGCATTTCTATCTGAAATGGTTTTGTCCTTTTGATGTTACTGACTGACACCCTTAGCGCTATGTGGTTTGACAGCACAGGCCTGTGCAGACGTGACAATTCCATTGACGATCTTGACGGTATTGCGTGACGAGACGGTTGTTGCTCAGGATTGATTGTATTGTTTGATCGATTTCGAGTGTCTTAGTGCTGTTTGTCTAATGTGTTTCTATAACATGTTGAGTGAATTGGTGTTTTTTTGTTTTTTATACGTTTGCGTTCACAAATTGCATTTCTGACGAATTTTTATATGTAGAAATTTATTTGTCTATGTCCTGTATCCGTATGCCATGTTTTATGCCTATGCGGACACTTTTATTTGGTGTGTTATATGCTAGTAGTGAAGTTTATATTGTATTTAATTGTTGTGTGTAATTATTTCAGATTTATGTGCGTTTTGTGTATGTGCCTAATGAATAATTCATTCTTTCCTTTGTCTATTAATTTTACTCTTAAGGCTATTTTACTCAGAGATATAGGAGGAAAATTTGTTTGCCTTTTGTATGTACCATTAACCTCTTTACTACACAAAAGCATTGACAGGTCCTGCAAATTTCTTTTATAGGCAAAGAAGACGAAGACTCCCAGACAACTAAACTGATAAGTAAGTCTCTATGATGTCATTTGATTCGCATTGGGTTACTTTCACTGTGTAATTGGTATTTTTGTTTTGCAGAGCCATTTTCCATGACAGGGTGCCGCGTCCCTACATGTGTGCAGTTGGACAGAGGGCCGTGGTACCGGGGTGCCGATCATAGTGGGACCAAAGTGCAACGTGGCAAAGAACTCCCTGCTGAGGAACGGGACAACGAGGATGGTGGATTGGGTAACAGGTTGAGGTATACGATGTACGGTGTTAAATTCTAGTTGATATTTTACGATTTTTATTATTTATGCTTAATTTACTCGCATTTCTATCTGAAATGGTTTTGTCCTTTTGATGCTACTGACTGACACCCATAGCGCTATGTGGTTTGACAGCACAGGCCTGTGCAGACGTGTCAATTCCATTGACGACCTTTGATGGTATTGCGTGACTTAGTGCTGTTTGTCTAATGTGTTTCTATGACATGTTGACTGAATTGGTGTTTTTTTGTATTTTATACGTTTGCGTTGACAAATTGTATTTCTGACGAATTTTTATACGTAGAAATTTATTTGTCTATGTCCTGTATCCGTATGCCATGTTTTATGCCTATGCGGACAGTTTTATTTGGTGTGTTATGTGTTATTAGTGATGTTTATATTGTATTTAATTGTTGTGTGTAATTATTTCAGATTTATGTGCGTTTTGTGAATGTGCCTAATGAATAATTCATTCTTTCCTTTGCCCACTAATTTTACTGTTATGGCTATTTTACTCAGAGATGTAGGAGGAAAATTTTTTTGCCTTTATGTATGTATTATTAACCTCTTTCCTCCACAAAAGCATTGACAGGTGCTGCAAATTTCTTTTATAGGCAAAGAAGACGAAGACTCCCAGACAACTACACTGATAAGTAAGTCTCTATGATGTTATTTGATTCGCATTGGGTTACTTTCTCTGTTTAATTGGTATTTTTGTTTTGCAGAGCCATTTTCCATGACAGGGTGCCGCGTCCCTAAATGTGTGCAGTGGACAGAGGGCCGTGGGACCAGGGTGCCGATCATAGTGGGACCAAAGTTCAACGTGGCAAAGAACTCCTTGCTGAGGAACGGGAGAACGGGGATGGTGGATTGGGTAGCAGGTTGAGGTATACGATGTACAGTGTTAAATTCTAGTTGATATTTTACGATTTTTATTATTTATGCTTAATTTACAAGCATTTCTATCTGAAATGGTTTTGTCCTTTTGATGCTACTGACTGACACACTTAGCGCTATGTGGTTTGACAGCACAGGCCTGTGCAGACGTGACAATTCCATTGATGACCTTTGATGTTATTGCGTGACGAGATGGTTGTTGATCAGGATTGATTGTATTGTTTGATCGATTTCGAGTGTCTTAGTGCTGTTTGTCTAATGTGTTTCTATGATATGTTGAGTGAATTGGTGTTTTTTGGTATTTTATCTGTTTGCTTTGACAAATTTCATTTCTGACGAATTTTTTTATATAGAAATTTATTTGTCTATGTCCTGTATCCGTTTGCCATGTTTTATGCCTATGAGGACAGTTTTATTTGGTGTGTTATGTGTTATTAGTGACGTTTATATTGTATTTAATTGTTGTGTGTAATTATTTCAGATTTATGTGCGTTTTGTGAATGTGCCTAATGAATAATTCATTCTTTCCTTTGTCTATTAATTTTACTGTTATGGCTATTTTACTCAGAGATGTAGGAGGAAAATTTTTTTGCCTTTATGTATGTACTATTAACCTCTTTCCTCCACAAAAGCATTGACAGGTGCTGCAAATTTCTTTTATAGGCAAAGAAGACGAAGACTCCCAGACAACTACACTGATAAGTAAGTCTCTAGGATGTTATTTGATTCGCATTGGGTTACTTTCTCTGTTTAATTGGTATTTTGTTTTGCAGAGCCATTTTCCATGACTGGGTGACGCGTCCCTACATGTGTGCAGTGGACAGAGGGCCGTGGGACCGGGGTGCCGAACATAGTGGGACCAAAGTTCAACGTGGCTAAGAACTCCCTGCTGAGGAACGGGACAACGAGGATGGTGGATTGGGTAGCAGGTTGAGGTATACGATGTACGGTGTTAAGTTCTAGTTGATATTTTACGATTTTTATTATTTATGCTTAATTTACTCGCATTTCTATCTGAAATGGTTTTGTCCTTTTGATGCTACAGACTGACACCCTTAGCGCTACGTCGTTTGACAGCACAGGCCTTTGCAGACGTGACAAGTCCATTGATGACCTTTGATGTTATTGCGTGACGAGACGGTTGTTGCTCAGGATTGATTGTATTGTTTGATCGTTTTCGAGTGTCTTAGTGCTGTTTGTCTAATGTGTTTCTATGACATGTTGACTGAATTGGTGTTTTTTTGTATTTTATACGTTTGCGTTGACAAATTTCATTTCTGACGAATTTTTAAATGTAGAAATTTATTTGTCTATGTCCTGTATCCGTTTGCCGTGTTTTATGCCTATGCGGAGAGTTTTATTTGGTGTGTTATGTGGTATTAGTGACGTTTATATTGTATTTTATTGTTGTGTGTAATTATTTCAGATTTATGTGCGTTTTGTGTACGTGCCTATTGAATAATTCATTCTTTCCGTTGTCCACTAATTTTACTGTTATGGCTATTTTACTCAGAGATGTAGGAGGAAAATTTTTTTGCCTTTATGTATGTACCATTGACCTCTTTCCTCCACAAAAGCATTGACAGGTGCTGCAAATTTCTTTTATAGGCAAAGAAGACGAAGACTCCCAGACAACTACACTGATAAGTAAGTCTCTATGATGTTATTTGATTCTCATTGGGTTACTTTCTCTGTTTAATTGGTATTTTTGATTTGTAGAACCATTTTCCATGACAGGGTGCCGCGTCCCTACATGTGTGCAGTGGACAGAGGGCCGTGGGACCGGGGTGCCGATCATAGTGGGACCAAAGCGCAACGTGGCAAAGAACTACCTGCTGAGGAACGGGACAACGAGGATGGTGGATTGGGTAACAGGTTGAGGTATACGATGTACGGTGTTAAATTCTAGTTGATATTTTACGATTTTTATTATTTATGCTTAATTTACTCGCATTTCTATCTGAAATGGTTTTGTCCTTTTGATGCTACTGACTGACACACTTAGCGCTATGTGGTTTGACAGCACAGGCCTGTGCAGACGTGACAATTCCATTGACGACCTTTGATGGTATTGCGTGACGAGGCGGTTTTTTCTCAGGGTTGATTGTATTGTTTGATCGATTTCGAGTGTCTTAGTGCTGTTTGTCTAATGTGTTTCTATGATATGTTGAGTGAATTGGTGTTTTTTGGTATTTTATATGTTTGCGTTGACAAATTTCATTTCTGACAAATTTTTATATGTAGAAATTTATTTGTCTATGTCCTGTATCCGTATGCCATGTTTTATGCCTATGCGGACAGTTTTATTTGGTGTGTTATATGTGATTAGTGACGATTATATTTTATTTAATTGTTGTGTGTATTTATTTCAGATTTATGTGCGTTTTGTGAATATGCCTAATGAATAATTCGTTCTTTCCTTTGTCGACTAATTTTACTCTTAAGGCTATTTTACTCAGAGATATAGGAGGAAAATTTGTTTGCCTTTTGTATGTACCATTAACCTCTTTACTCCACAAAAGCATTGACAGGTCCTGCAAATTTCTTTTATAGGCAAAGAAGACGAAGACTCCCAGACAACTACACTGATAAGTAAGTCTCTATGATGTCATTTGATTCGCATTGGGTTACTTTCACTGTGTAATTGGTATTTTTGTTTTGCAGAGCCATTTTCCATGACAGGGTGCCGCGTCCCTACATGTGTGCAGTGGTCAGAGGGCCGTGGGACCGGGGTGCCGATCGTAGTGGGACCAAAGGGCAACGTTGCAAAGAACACCCTGCTGAGGAACGGGACAACGAGGATGCTGGATTGGGTAACAGGTTGATGTATACGATGTACGGTGTTAAATTCTAGTTGATATTTTACGATTTTTATTATTTATGCTTAATTTACTCGCATTTCTATCTGAAATGGTTTTGTCCTTTTGATGTTACTGACTGACACCCTTAGCGCTATGTGGTTTGACAGCACAGGCCTGTGCAGACGTGACAATTCCATTGACGATCTTGACGGTATTGCGTGACGAGACGGTTGTTGCTCAGGATTGATTGTATTGTTTGATCGATTTCGAGTGTCTTAGTGCTGTTTGTCTAATGTGTTTCTATAACATGTTGAGTGAATTGGTGTTTTTTTGTTTTTTATACGTTTGCGTTCACAAATTGCATTTCTGACGAATTTTTATATGTAGAAATTTATTTGTCTATGTCCTGTATCCGTATGCCATGTTTTATGCCTATGCGGACACTTTTATTTGGTGTGTTATATGCTAGTAGTGAAGTTTATATTGTATTTAATTGTTGTGTGTAATTATTTCAGATTTATGTGCGTTTTGTGTATGTGCCTAATGAATAATTCATTCTTTCCTTTGTCCACTAATTTTACTCTTAAGGCTATTTTACTCAGAGATATAGGAGGAAAATTTGTTTGCCTTTTGTATGTACCATTAACCTCTTTACTACACAAAAGCATTGACAGGTCCTGCAAATTTCTTTTATAGGCAAAGAAGACGAAGACTCCCAGACAACTAAACTGATAAGTAAGTCTCTATGATGTCATTTGATTCGCATTGGGTTACTTTCACTGTGTAATTGGTATTTTTGTTTTGCAGAGCCATTTTCCATGACAGGGTGCCGCGTCCCTACATGTGTGCAGTTGGACAGAGGGCCGTGGTACCGGGGTGCCGATCATAGTGGGACCAAAGTGCAACGTGGCAAAGAACTCCCTGCTGAGGAACGGGACAACGAGGATGGTGGATTGGGTAACAGGTTGAGGTATACGATGTACGGTGTTAAATTCTAGTTGATATTTTACGATTTTTATTATTTATGCTTAATTTACTCGCATTTCTATCTGAAATGGTTTTGTCCTTTTGATGCTACTGACTGACACCCATAGCGCTATGTGGTTTGACAGCACAGGCCTGTGCAGACGTGTCAATTCCATTGACGACCTTTGATGGTATTGCGTGACTTAGTGCTGTTTGTCTAATGTGTTTCTATGACATGTTGACTGAATTGGTGTTTTTTTGTATTTTATACGTTTGCGTTGACAAATTGTATTTCTGACGAATTTTTATACGTAGAAATTTATTTGTCTATGTCCTGTATCCGTATGCCATGTTTTATGCCTATGCGGACAGTTTTATTTGGTGTGTTATGTGTTATTAGTGATGTTTATATTGTATTTAATTGTTGTGTGTAATTATTTCAGATTTATGTGCGTTTTGTGAATGTGCCTAATGAATAATTCATTCTTTCCTTTGCCCACTAATTTTACTGTTATGGCTATTTTACTCAGAGATGTAGGAGGAAAATTTTTTTGCCTTTATGTATGTATTATTAACCTCTTTCCTCCACAAAAGCATTGACAGGTGCTGCAAATTTCTTTTATAGGCAAAGAAGACGAAGACTCCCAGACAACTACACTGATAAGTAAGTCTCTATGATGTTATTTGATTCGCATTGGGTTACTTTCTCTGTTTAATTGGTATTTTTGTTTTGCAGAGCCATTTTCCATGACAGGGTGCCGCGTCCCTAAATGTGTGCAGTGGACAGAGGGCCGTGGGACCAGGGTGCCGATCATAGTGGGACCAAAGTTCAACGTGGCAAAGAACTCCTTGCTGAGGAACGGGAGAACGGGGATGGTGGATTGGGTAGCAGGTTGAGGTATACGATGTACGGTGTTAAATTCTAGTTGATATTTTACGATTTTTATTATTTATGCTTAATTTACAAGCATTTCTATCTGAAATGGTTTTGTCCTTTTGATGCTACTGACTGACACACTTAGCGCTATGTGGTTTGACAGCACAGGCCTGTGCAGACGTGACAATTCCATTGATGACCTTTGATGTTATTGCGTGACGAGATGGTTGTTGCTCAGGATTGATTGTATTGTTTGATCGATTTCGAGTGTCTTAGTGCTGTTTGTCTAATGTGTTTCTATGATATGTTGAGTGAATTGGTGTTTTTTGGTATTTTATCTGTTTGCTTTGACAAATTGCATTTCTGACGAATTTTTTTATATAGAAATTTATTTGTCTATGTCCTGTATCCGTTTGCCATGTTTTATGCCTATGAGGACAGTTTTATTTGGTGTGTTATGTGTTATTAGTGACGTTTATATTGTATTTAATTGTTGTGTGTAATTATTTCAGATTTATGTGCGTTTTGTGAATGTGCCTAATGAATAATTCATTCTTTCCTTTGTCTATTAATTTTACTGTTATGGCTATTTTACTCAGAGATGTAGGAGGAAAATTTTTTTGCCTTTATGTATGTACCATTGACCTCTTTCCTCCACAAAAGCATTGACAGGTGCTGCAAATTTCTTTTATAGGCAAAGAAGACGAAGACTCCCAGACAACTACACTGATAAGTAAGTCTCTAGGATGTTATTTGATTCGCATTGGGTTACTTTCTCTGTTTAATTGGTATTTTGTTTTGCAGAGCCATTTTCCATGACTGGGTGATGCGTCCCTACATGTGTGCAGTGGACAGAGGGCCGTGGGACCGGGGTGCCGAACATAGTGGGACCAAAGTTCAACGTGGCTAAGAACTCCCTGCTGAGGAACGGGACAACGAGGATGGTGGATTGGGTAGCAGGTTGAGGTATACGATGTACGGTGTTAAGTTCTAGTTGATATTTTACGATTTTTATTATTTATGCTTAATTTACTCGCATTTCTATCTGAAATGGTTTTGTCCTTTTGATGCTACAGACTGACACCCTTAGCGCTACGTCGTTTGACAGCACAGGCCTTTGCAGACGTGACAAGTCCATTGATGACCTTTGATGTTATTGCGTGACGAGACGGTTGTTGCTCAGGATTGATTGTATTGTTTGATCGTTTTCGAGTGTCTTAGTGCTGTTTGTCTAATGTGTTTCTATGACATGTTGACTGAATTGGTGTTTTTTTGTATTTTATACGTTTGCGTTGACAAATTTCATTTCTGACGAATTTCTAAATGTAGAAATTTATTTGTCTATGTCCTGTATCTGTTTGCCGTGTTTTATGCCTATGCGGACAGTTTTATTTGGTGTGTTATGTGGTATTAATGACGTTTATATTGTATTTTATTGTTGTGTGTAATTATTTCAGATTTATGTGCGTTTTGTGTACGTGCCTATTGAATAATTCATTCTTTCCGTTGTCCACTAATTTTACTGTTATGGCTATTTTACTCAGAGATGTAGGAGGAAAATTTTTTTGCCTTTATGTATGTACCATTGACCTCTTTCCTCCACAAAAGCATTGACAGGTGCTGCAAATTTCTTTTATAGGCAAAGAAGACGAAGACTCCCAGACAACTACACTGATAAGTAAGTCTCTATGATGTTATTTGATTCTCATTGGGTTACTTTCTCTGTTTAATTGGTATTTTTGATTTGTAGAGCCATTTTCCATGACAGGGTGCCGCGTCCCTACATGTGTGCAGTGGACAGAGGGCCGTGGGACCGGGGTGCCGATCATAGTGGGACCAAAGCGCAACGTGGCAAAGAACTACCTGCTGAGGAACGGGACAACGAGGATGGTGGATTGGGTAACAGGTTGAGGTATACGATGTACGGTGTTAAATTCTAGTTGATATTTTACGATTTTTATTATTTATGCTTAATTTACTCGCATTTCTATCTGAAATGGTTTTGTCCTTTTGATGCTACTGACTGACACACTTAGCGCTATGTGGTTTGACAGCACAGGCCTGTGCAGACGTGACAATTCCATTGACGACCTTTGATGGTATTGCGTGACGAGGCGGTTTTTTCTCAGGGTTGATTGTATTGTTTGATCGATTTCGAGTGTCTTAGTGCTGTTTGTCTAATGTGTTTCTATGATATGTTGAGTGAATTGGTGTTTTTTGGTATTTTATATGTTTGCGTTGACAAATTTCATTTCTGACAAATTTTTATATGTAGAAATTTATTTGTCTATGTCCTGTATCCGTATGCCATGTTTTATGCCTATGCGGACAGTTTTATTTGGTGTGTTATATGTGATTAGTGACGATTATATTTTATTTAATTGTTGTGTGTATTTATTTCAGATTTATGTGCATTTTGTGAATATGCCTAATGAATAATTCGTTCTTTCCTTTGTCGACTAATTTTACTCTTAAGGCTATTTTACTCAGAGATATAGGAGGAAAATTTGTTTGCCTTTTGTATGTACCATTAACCTCTTTACTCCACAAAAGCATTGACAGGTCCTGCAAATTTCTTTTATAGGCAAAGAAGACGAAGACTCCCAGACAACTACACTGATAAGTAAGTCTCTATGATGTCATTTGATTCGCATTGGGTTACTTTCACTGTGTAATTGGTATTTTTGTTTTGCAGAGCCATTTTCCATGACAGGGTGCCGCGTCCCTACATGTGTGCAGTGGTCAGAGGGCCGTGGGACCGGGGTGCCGATCGTAGTGGGACCAAAGGGCAACGTTGCAAAGAACACCCTGCTGAGGAACGGGACAACGAGGATGCTGGATTGGGTAACAGGTTGATGTATACGATGTACGGTGTTAAATTCTAGTTGATATTTTACGATTTTTATTATTTATGCTTAATTTACTCGCATTTCTATCTGAAATGGTTTTGTCCTTTTGATGTTACTGACTGACACCCTTAGCGCTATGTGGTTTGACAGCACAGGCCTGTGCAGACGTGACAATTCCATTGACGATCTTGACGGTATTGCGTGACGAGACGGTTGTTGCTCAGGATTGATTGTATTGTTTGATCGATTTCGAGTGTCTTAGTGCTGTTTGTCTAATGTGTTTCTATAACATGTTGAGTGAATTGGTGTTTTTTTGTTTTTTATACGTTTGCGTTCACAAATTGCATTTCTGACGAATTTTTATATGTAGAAATTTATTTGTCTATGTCCTGTATCCGTATGCCATGTTTTATGCCTATGCGGACACTTTTATTTGGTGTGTTATATGCTAGTAGTGAAGTTTATATTGTATTTAATTGTTGTGTGTAATTATTTCAGATTTATGTGCGTTTTGTGTATGTGCCTAATGAATAATTCATTCTTTCCTTTGTCCACTAATTTTACTCTTAAGGCTATTTTACTCAGAGATATAGGAGGAAAATTTGTTTGCCTTTTGTATGTACCATTAACCTCTTTACTACACAAAAGCATTGACAGGTCCTGCAAATTTCTTTTATAGGCAAAGAAGACGAAGACTCCCAGACAACTAAACTGATAAGTAAGTCTCTATGATGTCATTTGATTCGCATTGGGTTACTTTCACTGTGTAATTGGTATTTTTGTTTTGCAGAGCCATTTTCCATGACAGGGTGCCGCGTCCCTACATGTGTGCAGTTGGACAGAGGGCCGTGGTACCGGGGTGCCGATCATAGTGGGACCAAAGTGCAACGTGGCAAAGAACTCCCTGCTGAGGAACGGGACAACGAGGATGGTGGATTGGGTAACAGGTTGAGGTATACGATGTACGGTGTTAAATTCTAGTTGATATTTTACGATTTTTATTATTTATGCTTAATTTACTCGCATTTCTATCTGAAATGGTTTTGTCCTTTTGATGCTACTGACTGACACCCATAGCGCTATGTGGTTTGACAGCACAGGCCTGTGCAGACGTGTCAATTCCATTGACGACCTTTGATGGTATTGCGTGACTTAGTGCTGTTTGTCTAATGTGTTTCTATGACATGTTGACTGAATTGGTGTTTTTTTGTATTTTATACGTTTGCGTTGACAAATTGTATTTCTGACGAATTTTTATACGTAGAAATTTATTTGTCTATGTCCTGTATCCGTATGCCATGTTTTATGCCTATGCGGACAGTTTTATTTGGTGTGTTATGTGTTATTAGTGATGTTTATATTGTATTTAATTGTTGTGTGTAATTATTTCAGATTTATGTGCGTTTTGTGAATGTGCCTAATGAATAATTCATTCTTTCCTTTGCCCACTAATTTTACTGTTATGGCTATTTTACTCAGAGATGTAGGAGGAAAATTTTTTTGCCTTTATGTATGTATTATTAACCTCTTTCCTCCACAAAAGCATTGACAGGTGCTGCAAATTTCTTTTATAGGCAAAGAAGACGAAGACTCCCAGACAACTACACTGATAAGTAAGTCTCTATGATGTTATTTGATTCGCATTGGGTTACTTTCTCTGTTTAATTGGTATTTTTGTTTTGCAGAGCCATTTTCCATGACAGGGTGCCGCGTCCCTAAATGTGTGCAGTGGACAGAGGGCCGTGGGACCAGGGTGCCGATCATAGTGGGACCAAAGTTCAACGTGGCAAAGAACTCCTTGCTGAGGAACGGGAGAACGGGGATGGTGGATTGGGTAGCAGGTTGAGGTATACGATGTACGGTGTTAAATTCTAGTTGATATTTTACGATTTTTATTATTTATGCTTAATTTACAAGCATTTCTATCTGAAATGGTTTTGTCCTTTTGATGCTACTGACTGACACACTTAGCGCTATGTGGTTTGACAGCACAGGCCTGTGCAGACGTGACAATTCCATTGATGACCTTTGATGTTATTGCGTGACGAGATGGTTGTTGCTCAGGATTGATTGTATTGTTTGATCGATTTCGAGTGTCTTAGTGCTGTTTGTCTAATGTGTTTCTATGATATGTTGAGTGAATTGGTGTTTTTTGGTATTTTATCTGTTTGCTTTGACAAATTGCATTTCTGACGAATTTTTTTATATAGAAATTTATTTGTCTATGTCCTGTATCCGTTTGCCATGTTTTATGCCTATGAGGACAGTTTTATTTGGTGTGTTATGTGTTATTAGTGACGTTTATATTGTATTTAATTGTTGTGTGTAATTATTTCAGATTTATGTGCGTTTTGTGAATGTGCCTAATGAATAATTCATTCTTTCCTTTGTCTATTAATTTTACTGTTATGGCTATTTTACTCAGAGATGTAGGAGGAAAATTTTTTTGCCTTTATGTATGTACCATTGACCTCTTTCCTCCACAAAAGCATTGACAGGTGCTGCAAATTTCTTTTATAGGCAAAGAAGACGAAGACTCCCAGACAACTACACTGATAAGTAAGTCTCTAGGATGTTATTTGATTCGCATTGGGTTACTTTCTCTGTTTAATTGGTATTTTGTTTTGCAGAGCCATTTTCCATGACTGGGTGATGCGTCCCTACATGTGTGCAGTGGACAGAGGGCCGTGGGACCGGGGTGCCGAACATAGTGGGACCAAAGTTCAACGTGGCTAAGAACTCCCTGCTGAGGAACGGGACAACGAGGATGGTGGATTGGGTAGCAGGTTGAGGTATACGATGTACGGTGTTAAGTTCTAGTTGATATTTTACGATTTTTATTATTTATGCTTAATTTACTCGCATTTCTATCTGAAATGGTTTTGTCCTTTTGATGCTACAGACTGACACCCTTAGCGCTACGTCGTTTGACAGCACAGGCCTTTGCAGACGTGACAAGTCCATTGATGACCTTTGATGTTATTGCGTGACGAGACGGTTGTTGCTCAGGATTGATTGTATTGTTTGATCGTTTTCGAGTGTCTTAGTGCTGTTTGTCTAATGTGTTTCTATGACATGTTGACTGAATTGGTGTTTTTTTGTATTTTATACGTTTGCGTTGACAAATTTCATTTCTGACGAATTTTTAAATGTAGAAATTTATTTGTCTATGTCCTGTATCTGTTTGCCGTGTTTTATGCCTATGCGGACAGTTTTATTTGGTGTGTTATGTGGTATTAATGACGTTTATATTGTATTTTATTGTTGTGTGTAATTATTTCAGATTTATGTGCGTTTTGTGTACGTGCCTATTGAATAATTCATTCTTTCCGTTGTCCACTAATTTTACTGTTATGGCTATTTTACTCAGAGATGTAGGAGGAAAATTTTTTTGCCTTTATGTATGTACCATTGACCTCTTTCCTCCACAAAAGCATTGACAGGTGCTGCAAATTTCTTTTATAGGCAAAGAAGACGAAGACTCCCAGACAACTACACTGATAAGTAAGTCTCTATGATGTTATTTGATTCTCATTGGGTTACTTTCTCTGTTTAATTGGTATTTTTGATTTGTAGAGCCATTTTCCATGACAGGGTGCCGCGTCCCTACATGTGTGCAGTGGACAGAGGGCCGTGGGACCGGGGTGCCGATCATAGTGGGACCAAAGCGCAACGTGGCAAAGAACTACCTGCTGAGGAACGGGACAACGAGGATGGTGGATTGGGTAACAGGTTGAGGTATACGATGTACGGTGTTAAATTCTAGTTGATATTTTACGATTTTTATTATTTATGCTTAATTTACTCGCATTTCTATCTGAAATGGTTTTGTCCTTTTGATGCTACTGACTGACACACTTAGCGCTATGTGGTTTGACAGCACAGGCCTGTGCAGACGTGACAATTCCATTGACGACCTTTGATGGTATTGCGTGACGAGGCGGTTTTTTCTCAGGGTTGATTGTATTGTTTGATCGATTTCGAGTGTCTTAGTGCTGTTTGTCTAATGTGTTTCTATGATATGTTGAGTGAATTGGTGTTTTTTGGTATTTTATATGTTTGCGTTGACAAATTTCATTTCTGACAAATTTTTATATGTAGAAATTTATTTGTCTATGTCCTGTATCCGTATGCCATGTTTTATGCCTATGCGGACAGTTTTATTTGGTGTGTTATATGTGATTAGTGTTGATTATATTTTATTTAATTGTTGTGTGTATTTATTTCAGATTTATGTGCGTTTTGTGAATATGCCTAATGAATAATTCGTTCTTTCCTTTGTCGACTAATTTTACTCTTAAGGCTATTTTACTCAGAGATATAGGAGGAAAATTTGTTTGCCTTTTGTATGTACCATTAACCTCTTTACTCCACAAAAGCATTGACAGGTCCTGCAAATTTCTTTTATAGGCAAAGAAGACGAAGACTCCCAGACAACTACACTGATAAGTAAGTCTCTATGATGTCATTTGATTCGCATTGGGTTACTTTCACTGTGTAATTGGTATTTTTGTTTTGCAGAGCCATTTTCCATGACAGGGTGCCGCGTCCCTACATGTGTGCAGTGGTCAGAGGGCCGTGGGACCGGGGTGCCGATCGTAGTGGGACCAAAGGGCAACGTTGCAAAGAACACCCTGCTGAGGAACGGGACAACGAGGATGCTGGATTGGGTAACAGGTTGATGTATACGATGTACGGTGTTAAATTCTAGTTGATATTTTACGATTTTTATTATTTATGCTTAATTTACTCGCATTTCTATCTGAAATGGTTTTGTCCTTTTGATGTTACTGACTGACACCCTTAGCGCTATGTGGTTTGACAGCACAGGCCTGTGCAGACGTGACAATTCCATTGACGATCTTGACGGTATTGCGTGACGAGACGGTTGTTGCTCAGGATTGATTGTATTGTTTGATCGATTTCGAGTGTCTTAGTGCTGTTTGTCTAATGTGTTTCTATAACATGTTGAGTGAATTGGTGTTTTTTTGTTTTTTATACGTTTGCGTTCACAAATTGCATTTCTGACGAATTTTTATATGTAGAAATTTATTTGTCTATGTCCTGTATCCGTATGCCATGTTTTATGCCTATGCGGACACTTTTATTTGGTGTGTTATATGCTAGTAGTGAAGTTTATATTGTATTTAATTGTTGTGTGTAATTATTTCAGATTTATGTGCGTTTTGTGTATGTGCCTAATGAATAATTCATTCTTTCCTTTGTCCACTAATTTTACTCTTAAGGCTATTTTACTCAGAGATATAGGAGGAAAATTTGTTTGCCTTTTGTATGTACCATTAACCTCTTTACTACACAAAAGCATTGACAGGTCCTGCAAATTTCTTTTATAGGCAAAGAAGACGAAGACTCCCAGACAACTACACTGATAAGTAAGTCTCTATGATGTTATTTGATTCGCATTGGGTTACTTTCTCTGTTTAATTGGTATTTTTGTTTTGCAGAGCCATTTTCCATGACAGGGTGCCGCGTCCCTAAATGTGTGCAGTGGACAGATGGCCGTGGGACCAGGGTGCCGATCATAGTGGGACCAAAGTTCAACGTGGCAAAGAACTCCTTGCTGAGGAACGGGAGAACGGGGATGGTGGATTGGGTAGCAGGTTGAGGTATACGATGTACGGTGTTAAATTCTAGTTGATATTTTACGATTTTTATTATTTATGCTTAATTTACAAGCATTTCTATCTGAAATGGTTTTGTCCTTTTGATGCTACTGACTGACACACTTAGCGCTATGTGGTTTGACAGCACAGGCCTGTGCAGACGTGACAATTCCATTGATGACCTTTGATGTTATTGCGTGACGAGATGGTTGTTGCTCAGGATTGATTGTATTGTTTGATCGATTTCGAGTGTCTTAGTGCTGTTTGTCTAATGTGTTTCTATGATATGTTGAGTGAATTGGTGTTTTTTGGTATTTTATCTGTTTGCTTTGACAAATTGCATTTCTGACGAATTTTTTTATATAGAAATTTATTTGTCTATGTCCTGTATCCGTTTGCCATGTTTTATGCCTATGAGGACAGTTTTATTTGGTGTGTTATGTGTTATTAGTGACGTTTATATTGTATTTAATTGTTGTGTGTAATTATTTCAGATTTATGTGCGTTTTGTGAATGTGCCTAATGAATAATTCATTCTTTCCTTTGTCTATTAATTTTACTGTTATGGCTATTTTACTCAGAGATGTAGGAGGAAAATTTTTTTGCCTTTATGTATGTACTATTAACCTCTTTCCTCCACAAAAGCATTGACAGGTGCTGCAAATTTCTTTTATAGGCAAAGAAGACGAAGACTCCCAGACAACTACACTGATAAGTAAGTCTCTAGGATGTTATTTGATTCGCATTGGGTTAATTTCTCTGTTTAATTGGTATTTTGTTTTGCAGAGCCATTTTCCATGACTGGGTGACGCGTCCCTACATGTGTGCAGTGGACAGAGGGCCGTGGGACCGGGGTGCCGAACATAGTGGGACCAAAGTTCAACGTGGCTAAGAACTCCCTGCTGAGGAACGGGACAACGAGGATGGTGGATTGGGTAGCAGGTTGAGGTATACGATGTACGGTGTTAAGTTCTAGTTGATATTTTACGATTTTTATTATTTATGCTTAATTTACTCGCATTTCTATCTGAAATGGTTTTGTCCTTTTGATGCTACAGACTGACACCCTTAGCGCTACGTCGTTTGACAGCACAGGCCTTTGCAGACGTGACAAGTCCATTGATGACCTTTGATGTTATTGCGTGACGAGACGGTTGTTGCTCAGGATTGATTGTATTGTTTGATCGTTTTCGAGTGTCTTAGTGCTGTTTGTCTAATGTGTTTCTATGACATGTTGACTGAATTGGTGTTTTTTTGTATTTTATACGTTTGCGTTGACAAATTTCATTTCTGACGAATTTTTAAATGTAGAAATTTATTTGTCTATGTCCTGTATCCGTTTGCCGTGTTTTATGCCTATGCGGACAGTTTTATTTGGTGTGTTATGTGGTATTAGTGACGTTTATATTGTATTTTATTGTTGTGTGTAATTATTTCAGATTTATGTGCGTTTTGTGTACGTGCCTATTGAATAATTCATTCTTTCCGTTGTCCACTAATTTTACTGTTATGGCTATTTTACTCAGAGATGTAGGAGGAAAATTTTTTTGCCTTTATGTATGTACCATTGACCTCTTTCCTCCACAAAAGCATTGACAGGTGCTGCAAATTTCTTTTATAGGCAAAGAAGACGAAGACTCCCAGACAACTACACTGATAAGTAAGTCTCTATGATGTTATTTGATTCTCATTGGGTTACTTTCTCTGTTTAATTGGTATTTTTGATTTGTAGAGCCATTTTCCATGACAGGGTGCCGCGTCCCTACATGTGTGCAGTGGACAGAGGGCCGTGGGACCGGGGTGCCGATCATAGTGGGACCAAAGCGCAACGTGGCAAAGAACTACCTGCTGAGGAACGGGACAACGAGGATGGTGGATTGGGTAACAGGTTGAGGTATACGATGTACGGTGTTAAATTCTAGTTGATATTTTACGATTTTTATTATTTATGCTTAATTTACTCGCATTTCTATCTGAAATGGTTTTGTCCTTTTGATGCTACTGACTGACACACTTAGCGCTATGTGGTTTGACAGCACAGGCCTGTGCAGACGTGACAATTCCATTGACGACCTTTGATGGTATTGCGTGACGAGGCGGTTTTTTCTCAGGGTTGATTGTATTGTTTGATCGATTTCGAGTGTCTTAGTGCTGTTTGTCTAATGTGTTTCTATGATATGTTGAGTGAATTGGTGTTTTTTGGTATTTTATATGTTTGCGTTGACAAATTTCATTTCTGACAAATTTTTATATGTAGAAATTTATTTGTCTATGTCCTGTATCCGTATGCCATGTTTTATGCCTATGCGGACAGTTTTATTTGGTGTGTTATATGTGATTAGTGACGATTATATTTTATTTAATTGTTGTGTGTATTTATTTCAGATTTATGTGCGTTTTGTGAATATGCCTAATGAATAATTCGTTCTTTCCTTTGTCGACTAATTTTACTCTTAAGGCTATTTTACTCAGAGATATAGGAGGAAAATTTGTTTGCCTTTTGTATGTACCATTAACCTCTTTACTCCACAAAAGCATTGACAGGTCCTGCAAATTTCTTTTATAGGCAAAGAAGACGAAGACTCCCAGACAACTACACTGATAAGTAAGTCTCTATGATGTCATTTGATTCGCATTGGGTTACTTTCACTGTGTAATTGGTATTTTTGTTTTGCAGAGCCATTTTCCATGACAGGGTGCCGCGTCCCTACATGTGTGCAGTGGTCAGAGGGCCGTGGGACCGGGGTGCCGATCGTAGTGGGACCAAAGGGCAACGTTGCAAAGAACACCCTGCTGAGGAACGGGACAACGAGGATGCTGGATTGGGTAACAGGTTGATGTATACGATGTACGGTGTTAAATTCTAGTTGATATTTTACGATTTTTATTATTTATGCTTAATTTACTCGCATTTCTATCTGAAATGGTTTTGTCCTTTTGATGTTACTGACTGACACCCTTAGCGCTATGTGGTTTGACAGCACAGGCCTGTGCAGACGTGACAATTCCATTGACGATCTTGACGGTATTGCGTGACGAGACGGTTGTTGCTCAGGATTGATTGTATTGTTTGATCGATTTCGAGTGTCTTAGTGCTGTTTGTCTAATGTGTTTCTATAACATGTTGAGTGAATTGGTGTTTTTTTGTTTTTTATACGTTTGCGTTCACAAATTGCATTTCTGACGAATTTTTATATGTAGAAATTTATTTGTCTATGTCCTGTATCCGTATGCCATGTTTTATGCCTATGCGGACACTTTTATTTGGTGTGTTATATGCTAGTAGTGAAGTTTATATTGTATTTAATTGTTGTGTGTAATTATTTCAGATTTATGTGCGTTTTGTGTATGTGCCTAATGAATAATTCATTCTTTCCTTTGTCCACTAATTTTACTCTTAAGGCTATTTTACTCAGAGATATAGGAGGAAAATTTGTTTGCCTTTTGTATGTACCATTAACCTCTTTACTCCACAAAAGCATTGACAGGTCCTGCAAATTTCTTTTATAGGCAAAGAAGACGAAGACTCCCAGACAACTAAACTGATAAGTAAGTCTCTATGATGTCATTTGATTCGCATTGGGTTACTTTCACTGTGTAATTGGTATTTTTGTTTTGCAGAGCCATATTCCATGACAGGGTGCCGCGTCCCTACATGTGTGCAGTTGGACAGAGGGCCGTGGTACCGGGGTGCCGATCATAGTGGGACCAAAGTGCAACGTGGCAAAGAACTCCCTGCTGAGGAACGGGACAACGAGGATGGTGGATTGGGTAACAGGTTGAGGTATACGATGTACGGTGTTAAATTCTAGTTGATATTTTACGATTTTTATTATTTATGCTTAATTTACTCGCATTTCTATCTGAAATGGTTTTGTCCTTTTGATGCTACTGACTGACACCCATAGCGCTATCTGGTTTGACAGCACAGGCCTGTGCAGACGTGTCAATTCCATTGACGACCTTTGATGGTATTGCGTGACTTAGTGCTGTTTGTCTAATGTGTTTCTATGACATGTTGACTGAATTGGTGTTTTTTTGTATTTTATACGTTTGCGTTGACAAATTGTATTTCTGACGAATTTTTATACGTAGAAATTTATTTGTCTATGTCCTGTATCCGTATGCCATGTTTTATGCCTATGCGGACAGTTTTATTTGGTGTGTTATGTGTTATTAGTGATGTTTATATTGTATTTAATTGTTGTGTGTAATTATTTCAGATTTATGTGCGTTTTGTGAATGTGCCTAATGAATAATTCATTCTTTCCTTTGCCCCCTAATTTTACTGTTATGGCTATTTTACTCAGAGATGTAGGAGGAAAATTTTTTTGCCTTTATGTATGTACTATTAACCTCTTTCCTCCACAAAAGCATTGACAGGTGTTGCAAATTTCTTTTATAGGCAAAGAAGACGAAGACTCCCAGACAACTACACTGATAAGTAAGTCTCTATGATGTTATTTGATTCGCATTGGGTTACTTTCTCTGTTTAATTGGTATTTTTGTTTTGCAGAGCCATTTTCCATGACAGGGTGCCGCGTCCCTAAATGTGTGCAGTGGACAGAGGGCCGTGGGACCAGGGTGCCGATCATAGTGGGACCAAAGTTCAACGTGGCAAAGAACTCCTTGCTGAGGAACGGGAGAACGGGGATGGTGGATTGGGTAGCAGGTTGAGGTATACGATGTACGGTGTTAAATTCTAGTTGATATTTTACGATTTTTATTATTTATGCTTAATTTACAAGCATTTCTATCTGAAATGGTTTTGTCCTTTTGATGCTACTGACTGACACACTTAGCGCTATGTGGTTTGACAGCACAGGCCTGTGCAGACGTGACAATTCCATTGATGACCTTTGATGTTATTGCGTGACGAGATGGTTGTTGCTCAGGATTGATTGTATTGTTTGATCGATTTCGAGTGTCTTAGTGCTGTTTGTCTAATGTGTTTCTATGACATGTTGACTGAATTGGTGTTTTTTTGTATTTTATACGTTTGCGTTGACAAATTTCATTTCTGACGAATTTTTAAATGTAGAAATTTATTTGTCTATGTCCTGTATCCGTTTGCCGTGTTTTATGCCTATGCGGACAGTTTTATTTGGTGTGTTATGTGGTATTAGTGACGTTTATATTGTATTTTATTGTTGTGTGTAATTATTTCAGATTTATGTGCGTTTTGTGTACGTGCCTATTGAATAATTCATTCTTTCCGTTGTCCACTAATTTTACTGTTATGGCTATTTTACTCAGAGATGTAGGAGGAAAATTTTTTTGCCTTTATGTATGTACCATTGACCTCTTTCCTCCACAAAAGCATTGACAGGTGCTGCAAATTTCTTTTATAGGCAAAGAAGACGAAGACTCCCAGACAACTACACTGATAAGTAAGTCTCTATGATGTTATTTGATTCTCATTGGGTTACTTTCTCTGTTTAATTGGTATTTTTGATTTGTAGAGCCATTTTCCATGACAGGGTGCCGCGTCCCTACATGTGTGCAGTGGACAGAGGGCCGTGGGACCGGGGTGCCGATCATAGTGGGACCAAAGCGCAACGTGGCAAAGAACTACCTGCTGAGGAACGGGACAACGAGGATGGTGGATTGGGTAACAGGTTGAGGTATACGATGTACGGTGTTAAATTCTAGTTGATATTTTACGATTTTTATTATTTATGCTTAATTTACTCGCATTTCTATCTGAAATGGTTTTGTCCTTTTGATGCTACTGACTGACACACTTAGCGCTATGTGGTTTGACAGCACAGGCCTGTGCAGACGTGACAATTCCATTGACGACCTTTGATGGTATTGCGTGACGAGGCGGTTTTTTCTCAGGGTTGATTGTATTGTTTGATCGATTTCGAGTGTCTTAGTGCTGTTTGTCTAATGTGTTTCTATGATATGTTGAGTGAATTGGTGTTTTTTGGTATTTTATATGTTTGCGTTGACAAATTTCATTTCTGACAAATTTTTATATGTAGAAATTTATTTGTCTATGTCCTGTATCCGTATGCCATGTTTTATGCCTATGCGGACAGTTTTATTTGGTGTGTTATATGTGATTAGTGACGATTATATTTTATTTAATTGTTGTGTGTATTTATTTCAGATTTATGTGAGTTTTGTGAATGTGCCTAATGAATAATTCGTTCTTTCCTTTGTCGACTAATTTTACTCTTAAGGCTATTTTACTCAGAGATATACGAGGAAAATTTGTTTCCCTTTTGTATGTACCATTAACCTCTTTACTCCACAAAAGCATTGACAGGTCCTGCAAATTTCTTTTATAGGCAAAGAAGACGAAGACTCCCAGACAACTACACTGATAAGTAAGTCTCTATGATGTCATTTGATTCGCATTGGGTTACTTTCACTGTGTAATTGGTATTTTTGTTTTGCAGAGCCATTTTCCATGACAGGGTGCCACGTCCCTACATGTGTGCAGTGGTCAGAGGGCCGTGGGACCGGGGTGCCGATCGTAGTGGGACCAAAGGGCAACGTTGCAAAGAACACCCTGCTGAGGAACGGGACAACGAGGATGCTGGATTGGGTAACAGGTTGATGTATACGATGTACGGTGTTAAATTCTAGTTGATATTTTACGATTTTTATTATTTATGCTTAATTTACTCGCATTTCTATCTGAAATGGTTTTGTCCTTTTGATGTTACTGACTGACACCCTTAGCGCTATGTGGTTTGACAGCACAGGCCTGTGCAGACGTGACAATTCCATTGACGATCTTGACGGTATTGCGTGACGAGACGGTTGTTGCTCAGGATTGATTGTATTGTTTGATCGATTTCGAGTGTCTTAGTGCTGTTTGTCTAATGTGTTTCTATAACATGTTGAGTGAATTGGTGTTTTTTTGTTTTTTATACGTTTGCGTTCACAAATTGCATTTCTGACGAATTTTTATATGTAGAAATTTATTTGTCTATGTCCTGTATCCGTATGCCATGTTTTATGCCTATGCGGACACTTTTATTTGGTGTGTTATATGCTAGTAGTGAAGTTTATATTGTATTTAATTGTTGTGTGTAATTATTTCAGATTTATGTGCGTTTTGTGTATGTGCCTAATGAATAATTCATTCTTTCCTTTGTCCACTAATTTTACTCTTAAGGCTATTTTACTCAGAGATATAGGAGGAAAATTTGTTTGCCTTTTGTATGTACCATTAACCTCTTTACTCCACAAAAGCATTGACAGGTCCTGCAAATTTCTTTTATAGGCAAAGAAGACGAAGACTCCCAGACAACTAAACTGATAAGTAAGTCTCTATGATGTCATTTGATTCGCATTGGGTTACTTTCACTGTGTAATTGGTATTTTTGTTTTGCAGAGCCATTTTCCATGACAGGGTGCCGCGTCCCTACATGTGTGCAGTTGGACAGAGGGCCGTGGTACCAGGGTGCCGATCATAGTGGGACCAAAGTGCAACGTGGCAAAGAACTCCCTGCTGAGGAACGGGACAACGAGGATGGTGGATTGGGTAACAGGTTGAGGTATACGATGTACGGTGTTAAATTCTAGTTGATATTTTACGATTTTTATTATTTATGCTTAATTTACTCGCATTTCTATCTGAAATGGTTTTGTCCTTTTGATGCTACTGACTGACACCCATAGCGCTATGTGGTTTGACAGCACAGGCCTGTGCAGACGTGTCAATTCCATTGACGACCTTTGATGGTATTGCGTGACTTAGTGCTGTTTGTCTAATGTGTTTCTATGACATGTTGACTGAATTGGTGTTTTTTTGTATTTTATACGTTTGCGTTGACAAATTGTATTTCTGACGAATTTTTATACGTAGAAATTTATTTGTCTATGTCCTGTATCCGTATGCCATGTTTTATGCCTATGCGGACAGTTTTATTTGGTGTGTTATGTGTTATTAGTGATGTTTATATTGTATTTAATTGTTGTGTGTAATTATTTCAGATTTATGTGCGTTTTGTGTATGTGCCTAATGAATAATTCATTTTTTTCTTTGTCTACTGATTTTACTCTTATGTCTGTTTTTCTCGGAGATGTAGGAGGAAAATGTTTCATTTCTTTTCCATATATGCTATTCTAAATTTTTACTTTCTCATACGAAGTATCGAGAAAGTATGATTTTCGCGAAAAATTTCGACCGCGAGATTTTGACGGAAATGTATGTTTTAAGTGTAGCCTAGTCCGAAAAAGTGGTTTTCGCAATGCCATCTGTCTGTCTGTTACTGGTTTTGGAGCTTAAACGGTAGATCGAAAACGAACGAAATCTTGTACTTAGGCATTTTATCATACTGAGCAGAGTATACCTAGAAAGAATTGACATTGATCAATAATTAAGTGTATTTTAGTCTACGCATTTTAACAATAATTCGTATCCCTGAGATGCGGCTTTAAAGATTTTGATCAAATTTCGTACAGTTACTTGAGTTTACGCCTTCAATAATACTGTATAGTTCATATTTCTCAAAAAATGAATATAAGGCTAGTTTATTCTAGGCAACTTGAACACTAATTCGATTTTCTCAGAAACGGCTGTAACGATTTTCATCAAATATCGTACAGTTACTTAAGTTTACATCCTCAATAATACTTC
Organism: Uropetala carovei; assembly: GCA_036926305.1. Taxonomy (NCBI): domain Eukaryota; kingdom Metazoa; phylum Arthropoda; class Insecta; order Odonata; family Petaluridae; genus Uropetala; species Uropetala carovei. The sequence goes on from JAXCHB010000235.1 coordinate 12,975,167, forward strand.
ATAGTTCATATTTCTCAATTAATGAATATAAGGCTGGTTTATTCTAGGCAACTTTAACAATAATTCCATTTTCTCAGAAACGGCTTCGATGATTTTGATCATATTTCCTACAGTTACTTGAGTATACGTCTAAAATAAAACTACCTATTTCACTTTTCCCAACGAATGAATATAAGGCTAGTTTATTCTTGGGCAACTTTAACAAAATTTGTATTTTCTAAGAACAGGCTCGTACGATTTTCATCTTCTAAAGATAACTAAATGACGCATTAGTACGTATATGAGAAAGTTTGTACAATGTATGTTGTACCGATTTTTTATTAACGTTTAGCAGGGGTCTCGTGAATGGAATAGGCCTCGATCATATCGGGGGAAATGCCATTTCAAAGAAAGGTTAACGAATGGAGTGCACTACCCCATCGGGTCATTTGGAAACGTGCACAAACTTGAAGTCATTCGGCTGCTTTCATTTTCAACAGAGAGTGTGTGGTGGAAGGCATATTATGTGAAGACTCGGAAGCAGCTCCTCTGTCTGGCAAGTGAATTTTTTCTCTGATGGATGTCAAGTTCCCTGTGTTTCTTGGAAATCGCCTTTACGATTTATTGCAATCATTCATGGAACATTTGTAGGACTTAATTACATTTCTCATCTTATATGTATCTTTATGGTTTATAAATGGTTTATGCGACTGTGACAAGGGTAAATGTTCTTTTTATGCGTATATGTTTTTATTGAATGAATTGGTTCACTGTGCCCAGGAAGCTTATTTCATCCTTTAGCAGCATCATGTATTCGGTTTGATGGAATTTTAACATAGCCCTAGCAATATAGATGTGTAATTTCAATGGCTTATGGAAAAAGAATTTATTTGCCATATTCATAAAACAGAATGAATTGAAGATGTCTAATCAATTTGAGGGTGCCAATTATTGGGAAAGTAGCAATTTAATTTTAAGTGGTGCCGCCAACTTGAGAACGCAATAACGATGGATTCGGTCCTCCTTAGTCATCGGTTATCTTATAATTTTTTAGATTTTTCCAGGGCATTGGCTATGAAACGCAAACGCCTATATCTAACCACCCGAAATCTCTCTGTATATTTAAAAAATTTCGCATGGCGATTTTATTTGGGATTCATAACACCGTGAGTTTTGCTCTTTCGTTTATTAGATTAGAGGAAAATAAAATCCTAAGCAATAATTTATAAATGTTGAGAAAGATATGCTCCTGTTTTGTTTCTGCCAGAATACTACCATTTAGTTTCGTGCTGGGACATTTTTTGAAAGCAATTTCGAGTGATGTTCTTAGTCTTTCAGGAATAGAAGGCTGTGCATATTTTTATTTATGTGACGTCGATGTTTCGGATAGATGCCTTCTCAGATGTATATGTAATAACGTTTCGCTTTTTTCGCAACGATTTCCCGAATTTTCCTGCGAAGAGTCAAAGTGGCTTGGACGAAACGGGTCTACCGTCCCGTTTCGAAATCACTGCAGTTGATATTAATGATAAATGATTAATGAAAATCGTCTAGTGGCTGCGGTACTTCGTGTGTTCCTACCTTATCCGTTCACATTTTTATTTTCAGGACATGGGAGGGATATGACCCATTCTGGCTGGCACCATCACCACCATCGAATACCGAAGTAGCTTTCACTATTCAGATTCATAATGGTTGCTCTGGCTTCATATCTATTTTCATTTATAGTTAACCTTAGCTATGATTTTTTTATAACAAGCAATACACGCATAGAAAGGACGCGTTCTGCAATCTTCTTAGAGCATGGCATCTTTCTCTTTAATTATTACTAAAATCGCAGTTCGCGTCCGTTTCTATGTATTACAATCAGGGAGTGGTAGGTGAAGAGTTAATAAATTACCTTTAGAATCAGGCGCATTCTGGTTAGCAGTAGATTACCTTTACTAACTCTAACACACCAGCTTGTGCATGTTTCTAAATTTGTCTCGTTAAGAGGTTTCAGTAGCCGCGAATTTTCTTGTTCTGCTCTAAATTCAGCAGGAGGGGTCATCACCCTTCACTGGAGTCCGCGTTCCAAGTGTATCGTACTAAAAGCGAACGAGGCAACGATCTAGACTTCTTCCTAGGGAAAGTCTAAACAAGCTATCCGCAGATAGAGTAGTGCGTTTCACTTGGAATAGAATTCCCTGTTCGGCAGATGATTTTATCGGTATTCAAGTAAGAATCCTTTGTTTTTCAAATTTTCATCTACTTCCATCGATGCAAATTGCCTTAGTAGTGTACTGTAGACTAACTGACTAACACTAGGCATTTTGCATAGATGACCATTTTAAATTTCCTTAGTTTGCTAAACTCCGTAAATTTTACGTTAAAGCTTTTCGGTTAGATATGGTAGTTTTTCAAAGATATGAGGCTGGAACAATTAGTTCTCAGATAGGGAGTCGGTTTGCTAGCAGCGACAGTTCAGGATGGTGTGCCAGCAGATCCTTTGTGCCTACCGGAAAACAGCATTTGTAAGTCAGCTGGATTTCCCATCACGATGTATTCCCATGCAACTTACCCCCAATGTGACTTGGTATATTCGCGTTGCCACAGAGCAATAATTCATGCAGTCCTACTTCTGGGTATCCGTGTTGAAGTTATGAGAAAAATTTGCAGGATGTATTTTAACTTTACATACCTCTGAAAATTTACTCAATTTCACTTAAATCAGGATTCTTCTCCGGTTTGCAATAGCGAAAAATGTGAATAATGCAAAGTTGTTCGGGCTTATAAAAGTACAGACAAATTTCATTTATACATCTGAGATATTGGTTCTGCACGGTCAGGCAGCGTTCCAGGACGTTTCATGAATTGAGCTAAACTACGTTGAAGTGGAAGAAATTGGTTTACAGGCGCCACTGTACCTTTGTGCAGTGGACAGAGGACCGTGGGAACGGAGGACCAATCATCGTGAGACGAAACTGCAATGCGGGACGGCACAGGTTGCTGAGGAACAGGAGGACGGGAAAGCATTCGCCCGCGAATTACTGCTTGGTGTTTGAATGGAGGACTGATGCAGGCAAGAGGTGGACCGGAGGATGAGGTATACGGTGTACCTACGGTGTTAAATTCTAGGTGATATTTGGTGAGTCGTTTTACGATTGTTATTAGCGAAGTATTTATGCCAAAATTACTCGTATTTGTTTCAGAAATGGTAATGTACTTTTGATGCTACTCACTGGCAACCCATAGCCTATGTGGTTTGACCGCACAGTCCTGTGCAGACATGACATTTTTCTTGACGACCTTTGATGGTATTGCGTGACGAGACGTTTGTTGCTAAGGACTGATTGTATTGTATGTGTTCACATATCTCTGTTTGTGTTGATAAATTGCTTTCCTGATGAATTTTTACATATAGTAATTTACTCATGCCATGTTTTATGCCTATGGTGTGTTATGTGTCATTACTGACGTTTATATTGTATTTAATTGTTGTGTGTAATTATTTCAGATTTATGTGCATTTGTGAATGTGCCTAATGAATAATTCATTCTTTCCATTGTCCACTAATTTTACTATTATCGCTATTTTTCTCAGAGATGTAGGAGGAAAATTTTTTTGCCTTTATGTATGTACAATTAACCTCTTTCCTCCGCAAAAGCGTTGACAGGTGCTGCAAATTTCTTTTATACGCAAAGAAGACGAAGACTCCCAGACAACTACACTGATAAGTAAGTCTCTATGATGTTATTTGATTCGCATTGGGTTACTTTCTCTGTTTAATTGGTATTTTTGTTTTGCAGAGCCAATTTCCATGACAGGGTTCCGCGTCCCTACATGTGTGCAGTGGACAGAGGGCCGTGGGACCTGAGTGCCGATCATAGTGGGACCAAAGAGCAATGCGGCAAGGGTCACACTGCTGAGGAACGGAACAACGAGGATGCTGGAATGGGTAACAGGTTGAGGTATACGATGTACGGTGTTAAATTCTAGTTGATATTTTACGATTTTTATTATTTATGCTTAATTTACTCGCAATTCTATCTGAAATGGTTTTGTCCTTTTGATGCTACTGACTGACACCCATAGCGCTATGTGGTTTGACAGCACAGGCCTGTGCAGACGTGACAATTCCATTGACGACCTTGATATTATTGCGTGACGAGACGGTTGTTGCTCAGGATTGATTGTATTGTTTGATCGATTTCGAGTGTCTTAGTGCTGTTTGTCTAATGTGTTTCTATAACATGTTGAGTGAATTGGTGTTTTTTTGTATTTTATACGTTTGCGTTGACAAATTGCATTTCTGACGAATTTTTATATGTAGAAATTTATTTGTCTATGTCCTGTATCCGTATGCCATGTTTTATGCCTATGCGGACAGTTTTATTTGGTGTGTTATGTGTTATTAGTGATGTTTATATTGTATTTAATTGTTGTGTGTAATTATTTCAGATTTATGTGCGTTTTGTGTATGTGCCTAATGAATAATCCATTCTTTCCTTTGTCCACTAATTTTACTGTTATGGCTATTTTTCTCAGAGATGTAGGAGGAAAATGTTTCATTTCCTTTCCATATATGCTATTCTAAATTTTTTAATATCGTTTTGCAGGGTTCTCGTGAATGGAATAGGCCTCGATTATATCGGGGGAAACGCCATTTCAAAAAAAGGTTAACGAATGGAGTGCACTACCCCATTCGGGTCATTTGGAAACGTGCACAACCTTGAAGTCATTCGGCAGATTTCATTTTCAACAGAGATTGTGTGTTGGAAGGTATATTACGTGAAGACTTGGAAGCAGCTCCTCTGTATGGCAAGCGAATTTTCTCCCTAATTCTTATGTATTTCTTGGAAATCACCTTTAGACACCTTTACAACTTCTCGCAATCATTCATGGAAAATTTGTAGGACTAAATTGCATTTCCCATCTTATACATATCCTTATGGTTTATAAATGGTTTATGTGACTCTGACAAGGATAATTTTTTGTTTTAAGAATATATTTTTGGAATGAATTCATTCACTGTGCCCCAGGAAGCTTGTCTCATCCTTTAGCAGCATCATGTATTCAATTTGATGGAGCGTTAACCTAGATTTAAGAATACAGATTTGTAATTTCGATGACTTGTGTAAAAAGTATTTATTAGCCATATTTACAAATTCCATTTCCGTATCATATTTTCTAGTCAGTTTCATGGCACGCTTTCTTTGCTTGCAAATGTAAATCAAAATGTGGTAGTGAGTAATAAGAGTGGGTTCTGTCGTGGTTTCATATTTATTTTCATTTAGATGATATTTAGCCTTGAATTTTTTTATTCCTAGTCATACAAGAAACCGAGGTATTCTTCTTAGAGCATGGCATGTTTCTCTTTTAGTGACACTATTGCAGTTTACATCTGTTTCTATGTTTATCATTGAGTAAGTGTCAGGCGAATCAGGGGGATTCTGGCTAGTAGAATAATTATAATAAGTCTAACACACCTGTATGTATGTACCTGATTCAAATTATGCCTTATTATGTAATTAGCTTTGGCAATCATACATTATATGGACCCATGTCTTTCTGTTCACAACATTCGTTAATTATTCATCTTAGAGCATGGCATGTTTCTCTTTTAGTGACACTATTGCAGTTTACATCTGTTTCTATGTTTATCATTAAGTAAGTGTCAGGCGATTATTTGAATTTCTCTATCTTCGCATGTGTTATCATGGGCGTACCCAATGCGACAGATTTAATTCCTGGAATACACCATAAACATTAAGTCAATCTTATGTACCATTTCAAATTAGATACATTAATGCTGCTCTAAGTAGATGTTGCAGTTAAACCTCTATCAAATACCAAACTCCATAGAGTGTTGCATATAGTTGTTTTAGAAATATGTTTACTAAAGACTGGTCCCATATAGTTTTCATTTAAATGTCATGTTGAATAAGTGTATCTATCACTACCAGTATGTTGGAGAATGTTTCCATGTTAACTTGTACACATAACCCTACAGTATTGCATGTCGTGCATTTATGTAATAATAGTAATTCAGGTGTATACTTTATCTGTTAACAATCCATACTTCTGAGACAATAATAATAAAAATGTGTCAATATTTTTCTATTTAAATTTACTGAATAATATAGTATTAATGCTGTTATAGTGATTTTTATAATAAAACTCTTAAAAAATTAAAATATTTTAGGTGCAAAATATTATTTCCAATCCATAAAAATTCCATATTATCCTGAGGTTAGTGACGCATGACGGTCTGAGAATAATGGGATGCAAAAGTTTAAGGGTGCTTTCTATATAGTGTTATGCAGCAATTTATTATCTGAAAGATGCCAAGCAATTGAACATGGATTCAGTGGTCATTAATTATATTCAAACATATAAAATAAGAATTTATTTTTTTTTACAATATTATCTTCCTTTTTACTGAAATCTCGTCTAATTCCTGCAAAGATCAGATAACGCGACCTTTAACTGGCACATAATTTTATATTGAAACTGGTGGAGAATATGTATTAAAGAGACACTTTAATACTTTTAATTAAATGTAATATTCATAAACATTGTATGGAGAAATTTTAATATGGGAATATTTTAAATTTATTATGGAATGCTTGGCGATAATAGCGACCCGTTTGTTATATATTTGGCAGCACACCCCTGGTCAGGGGCGGTTTCAGTTAAAAAATATGCGTAGGCGAGGTAAAAATATGCCAACTTTCTGGATATCAAAGGCATGAAATAATATTAATGTAATATAAAAAAATAAATTTATTTAATCGGTCATTATCTAAAAAAAGAATATTCAGCCAAATACTTTCAGAAAATAGAAATAAAACACTCACTGACCTTATAAGAAAACATGGAGAGTAATTTCTATCCAATATCTCGGGGAAATGCCAAGGCGCAATAGAGAGGCATTTACTCCGGATTTTGACTATACGGATAATTCATTCATTCGCACCTAATGCAGTCTAGTATTCAGGGGCAGATCCAAAAACTTCTCAAAGGGAGGGGGGTGATACCCACTCCACCTATCAAATCCACCCCTGCCACTAGCCCTATATTTTGAAAATACCTACCCCCTCAGAATATATCTTTCCCTTGATATAATGACCTGATCTGGGGCGTATAATTGAGGAATACTGCGGGAATGAATTTAAGAAATTGGATTATCCAAGGAGGGCCGGTCGCCCCCTCTCCCTCCCTCCCGTTGATACGCCACTGCTTCTATTACATATAAGTTGGCAATCCGTCGTACAGAATGCACATTTCATTGCAAGCAGCAGTTATTGCAGATTTGCAAATTTGATGAGCTGTTAAATATGATGACGGCATGGTATCACAAGCAACATCTCCGCAAATGCCGTGAAATTATATTTAAAATACATTCATGGAAATCAAGAAATTGCATTCACACTTCTCACGTTAATAAAAATAATTGTCATGTCTTCCACCGAGATGCAGAGTTGATGGATGAAATTTGCATTAGATGCACTTTCGTGGTGGTTGTTGATTTACTCAGCGTAAGTGGCCTTTGTTAATAGCATAGCTGCTGTCAATCTTATTAATTGTGATGAATTAATCCTTACGCTTTGACATATAATCGAATTAGCCTATGCCCCTAAGCTGCGACATTCCAGTTTAAGCCACGACCCTGAAAAAACTTTCTCCTATTACTGCTGCTGAACAATACACACGAACCCCTGAATGCTCTTCAGTTTGTTAAAATGGACACCATTTGTCCCATGTAAATATTTGTTTGAAAATTTTCGTATTTTTGTAATTATATTAGCATTAATTTTAGAAGATTTGAACTCAGTTATTTAATTTAACTCGAATTGATCTATTTTTATTATATTTAATATGTCTCACAGATGTTTAAACACTTTTACTGCTATAAAAGTGTTGTAAAAGTATTAACATTATTATGATTTAGCAATATAATCCTGACTTTATTATGCATTGTTCTAAATGTGGATATTGAACATTTTTTGGATGTATCTCCACTATATAAAAATAAAATTACCTACCAGACGAAGTTGAATATTACCTGGATGAATGTCACGGTTCGGATATTGATTCCGTGACGATATGGGTTAAATCGAATGGTGTGTAACAATATTAAAATCGGCTGATTGTTTTACAATATGTTTCATACATAAATAAATAGAACGCTGGAAATGAATCGCAGATATCAATTCGCGAGAAATTGGTAATGTCAAGGAATTTTGAGAATTACCTTTCTCCGTATTTATAGATTCGGTGGGGTTATTTTGGCGTTTTTCATTGATACGGTGGGTTTTATGCAGGGTGTAATTAATGCTGGTATTATATTGATAATTTAACGACAAAAATAATGTCCCATGTAAGAATTCTCAGGGATAACGTTAATTTAGAACTCACTATTCCCTATGTCATATCGCACTTCAATTTCGACATTTTCTCTCACGTAAAAATAGATGTCACTTTGTCGTTTTAAGAAATTATTCTTTATTCAAAGAAAATTAATATTGTTGTTATAAAATATTATGTTTAAATAAAGAATACAAGCATATTATTACAATTTTATATTAAAAACCATTTTGTATAATAACTTTACTGTATTTAATGTCATTAAAAATGAATTTCAACTTTCTACTGTTAGACAAATGACTATCGCTCTGAGCTGCCATCCCTAGACCGGAACTAAGGTTCTTCATTCGAGGCCCGATGTTCGACGAGCCCACTTCGGAGTGTTCAAGTCAACACTTCGAAGGTCAGTAAGTTTCTTGTAAAATTCACTGCATTTCTTTAAATGTTTCGCTTATCAAGTCTAGGTCGGCGTACGTGAAACCACGGCCGTTTATTCTCGATTTATGTAACTTTTCATATATTTCCGTGAGTGAATTTTTCGTGACGTACGCCGACCAAAATCCTGTCTTTGCTTTCGGTTTGAAGCTTCACATCTTAGTCTCCGCGATTTCTCGCCGACATTAAGGCTATATATTGCAGTAATATATAGAAATGTTCCCTTCTGAATTTAGGCCTTTGTACGTATCATTTCCGACGCCATATTAATAGGCATAGTTTATCGTAGTGTGGTTACATTGTCACCCCGCTTCCAAAAAGTGAACGTTTAATGTCTTCAAAGGAAATGTGTGCGAATATGGTGGCATGCTTCCCCATTTAGAAATTAACCTTAGGCTAAGTAATTTCTCCGACAATTTTCGGGGATTATATTAGAGGGGGCTGAGAGTTGTTGCATTGAATGCAAGTGGGATGACTTTAAAGAACCCATTGATTGAAAGCGTTGTAACATTCCAAACAAGTTTTTAATAGTGTGAGTTGGTGGGATAAGTGAATATTCCAGCACATGCGAGGTACTTTCTCTATTATAATAAGGGGAACGAGGTGGTAATGTCTTTTTCTTTTGGTCGAACGGCTGGGTATTGGAACAGTCGTCCGCGATCGCTATTTAGATTGGCCATCGCATATTAGAGTACACATTCCTGCCCGACCGCGAATCTTTTCAGGCTTTAAATTGAAAAAGTGATTTTCAGGTTTTCTCCACATGAGTGGCACTTGAGGACCTTTTAATATGAATACCATTTGCACAAGAATTCTAACTAGTTTTCATCCATCATATATTTATATATATGGGGAATAGTTTAAGGTTGTGTGTGTTTACTTTTTTGTAGGATTTCCGTTCGTTATTTGATATTTTAAGTACGTAACTACCGTTGATGAAAGTTTCTTACACCACATATATATCAATGTGTAGTTTACGTGTTCATTTACTGTTCGTCGTTTTCCATTTTTACCGCCATTCTATATGTAAGATTGTGCTTATTATACGCTGAGATAGCAATGGGGATTGACAGAGGGAATAGGGAACCGTCTTAAATTTAATTTATTCATGTATACCCGTCATTTGAGACGGGCAAATTACACAAGCCTTTCTTATATCGTTGTATTTCTATTGATTTCAGGGGCTCGTACGCACTGGTCAAGAAGAGGATTCTCCAAAACAAGGCAATACTTCCCCAACTCCATCCTAACTATATTTTACCCATTCCTGATTTCCCTCTTCTCCTTATTATTTTTAGTCCTATGGTATTACACTTGTCCATATTTGTATTTACATTATTTGCTTATGTATACACTGACATTCCATTTTTTACAACCATCGCATTACATATGTGCATTTGTCGATATTTTTTAATTCGTATGCTTACGTATACAATTCGATCTATTTTTCTATGGCATGCCACGTACCCATTAGAATAGCATTTCAAGGTGTTTACACAACACAAATGCCCGGCCGTGGCATACAGAGAGCTCTCTGAAACGTCCCTTTCCCCCGGAGGTCGACCTCACTGGCCAGTCACACAAAATCCCTAACGACACTTTTATGCGGATATACACGTACATGATCGATGTTCTATGCGATTGATACACTTGCGAATATACTCTATTGAATTTTTTTGCCTTTATGTATGTACCATTAACCTCTTTCCTCCTCAAAAGCGTTGACAGGTGCTGCAAATTTCTTTTATAGGCAAAGAAGACGAAGACTCCCAGACAACTACACTGATAAGTAAGTCTCTATGATGTTATTTGATTCGCATTGGGTTACTTTCTCTGTTTAATTGGTATTTTTGTTTTGCAGAGCCATTTTCCATGACAGGGTGCCGCGTCCCTACATGTGTGCAGTGGACAGAGGGCCGTGGGACCGGAGTGCCGATCATAGTGGGACCAAAGGGCAACGCGGCAAGGGTCACACTGCTGAGGAACGGGACAACGAGGATGCTGGATTGGGTAACAGGTTGAGGTATACGATGTACGGTGTTAAATTCTAGTTGATATTTTACGATTTTTATTATTTATGCTTAATATACTCGCATTTCTATCTGAAATGGTTTTGTCCTTTTGATGCTACTGACTGACACCCATAGCGCTATGTGGTTTGACAGCACAGGCCTGTGCAGACGTGACAATTCCATTGACGACCTTTGATGGTATTGCGTGACGAGACGGTTGTTGCTCAGGATTGATTGTATTGTTTGATCGATTTCGAGTGTCTTAGTGCTGTTTGTCTAATGTGTTTCTATGACATGTTGACTGAATTGGTGTTTTTTTGTATTTTATACGTTTGCGTTGACAAATTGCATTTCTGACGAATTTTTATATGTAGAAATTTATTTGTCTATGTCCTGTATCCGTATGCCATGTTTTATGCCTATGCGGACAGTTTTATTTGGTGTGTTATGTGTTATTAGTGATGTTTATATTGTATTTAATTGTTGTGTGTAATTATTTCAGATTTATGTGCGTTTTGTGTATGTGCCTAATGAATAATCCATTCTTTCCTTTGTCCACTAATTTTACTGTTATGGCTATTTTTCTCAGAGATGTAGGAGGAAAATGTTTCATTTCCTTTCCATATATGCTATTCTAAATTTTTTAATATCGTTTTGCAGGGTTCTCGTGAATGGAATAGGCCTCGATTATATCGGGGGAAACGCCATTTCAAAAAAAGGTTAACGAATGGAGTGCACTACCCCATTCGGGTCATTTGGAAACGTGCACAACCTTGAAGTCATTCGGCAGATTTCATTTTCAACAGAGATTGTGTGTTGGAAGGTATATTACGTGAAGACTTGGAAGCAGCTCCTCTGTATGGCAAGCGAATTTTCTCCCTAATTCTTATGTATTTCTTGGAAATCACCTTTAGACACCTTTACAACTTCTCGCAATCATTCATGGAAAATTTGTAGGACTAAATTGCATTTCCCATCTTATACATATCCTTATGGTTTATAAATGGTTTATGTGACTCTGACAAGGATAATTTTTTGTTTTAAGAATATATTTTTGGAATGAATTCATTCACTGTGCCCCAGGAAGCTTGTCTCATCCTTTAGCAGCATCATGTATTCAATTTGATGGAGCGTTAACCTAGATTTAAGAATACAGATTTGTAATTTCGATGACTTGTGTAAAAAGTATTTATTAGCCATATTTACAAATTCCATTTCCGTATCATATTTTCTAGTCAGTTTCATGGCACGCTTTCTTTGCTTGCAAATGTAAATCAAAATGTGGTAGTGAGTAATAAGAGTGGGTTCTGTCGTGGTTTCATATTTATTTTCATTTAGATGATATTTAGCCTTGAATTTTTTTATTCCTAGTCATACAAGAAACCGAGGTATTCTTCTTAGAGCATGGCATGTTTCTCTTTTAGTGACACTATTGCAGTTTACATCTGTTTCTATGTTTATCATTGAGTAAGTGTCAGGCGAATCAGGGGGATTCTGGCTAGTAGAATAATTATAATAAGTCTAACACACCGTATGTATGTACCTGATTCAAATTATGCCTTATTATGTAATTAGCTTTGGCAATCATACATTATATGGACCCATGGCTTTCTGTTCACAACATTCGTTAATTATTCATCTTAGAGCATGGCATGTTTCTCTTTTAGTGACACTATTGCAGTTTACATCTGTTTCTATGTTTATCATTAAGTAAGTGTCAGGCGAATCAGGGGGATTCTGGCTAGTAGAATAATTATAATAAGACTAACACACCAGTATGTATGTTCCTGATTCAAATTATGCCCTATTATGTAATTAGCTTAGGCAATCATACATTATATGGAACCATGGCTTTCTGTTCACAACATTAGTTAATTATTTGAATTTCTCTATCTTCGCATGTGTTATCATGGGCGTACCCAATGCGACAGATTTAATTCCTGGAATACACCATAAACATTAAGTCAATCTTATGTACCATTTCAAATTAGATACATTAATGCTGCTCTAAGTAGATGTTGCAGTTAAACCTCTATCAAATACCAAACTCCATAGAGTGTTGCATATAGTTGTTTTAGAAATATGTTTACTAAAGACTGGTCCCATATAGTTTTCATTTAAATGTCATGTTGAATAAGTGTATCTATCACTACCAGTATGTTGGAGAATGTTTCCATGTTAACTTGTACACATAACCCTACAGTATTGCATGTCGTGCATTTATGTAATAATAGTAATTCAGGTGTATACTTTATCTGTTAACAATCCATACTTCTGAGACAATAATAATAAAAATGTGTCAATATTTTTCTATTTAAATTTACTGAATAATATAGTATTAATGCTGTTATAGTGATTTTTATAATAAAACTCTTAAAAAATTAAAATATTTTAGGTGCAAAATATTATTTCCAATCCATAAAAATTCCATATTATCCTGAGTTTAGTGACGCATGACGGTCTGAGAATAATGGGATGCAAAAGTTTAAGGGTGCTTTCTATATAGTGTTATGCAGCAATTTATTATCTGAAAGATGCCAAGCAATTGAACATGGATTCAGTGGTCATTAATTATATTCAAACATATAAAATAAGAATTTATTTTTTTTTACAATATTATCTTCCTTTTTACTGAAATCTCGTCTAATTCCTGCAAAGATCAGATAACGCGACCTTTAACTGGCACATAATTTTATATTGAAACTGGTGGAGAATATGTATTAAAGAGACACTTTAATACTTTTAATTAAATGTAATATTCATAAACATTGTATGGAGAAATTTTAATATGGGAATATTTTAAATTTATTATGGAATGCTTGGCGATAATAGCGACCCGTTTGTTATATATTTGGCAGCACACCCCTGGTCAGGGGCGGTTTCAGTTAAAAAATATGCGTAGGCGAGGTAAAAATATGCCAACTTTCTGGATATCAAAGGCATGAAATAATATTAATGTAATATAAAAAAATAAATTTATTTAATCGGTCATTATCTAAAAAAAGAATATTCAGCCAAATACTTTCAGAAAATAGAAATAAAACACTCACTGACCTTATAAGAAAACATGGAGAGTAATTTCTATCCAATATCTCGGGGAAATGCCAAGGCGCAATAGAGAGGCATTTACTCCGGATTTTGACTATACGGATAATTCATTCATTCGCACCTAATGCAGTCTAGTATTCAGGGGCAGATCCAAAAACTTCTCAAAGGGAGGGGGGTGATACCCACTCCACCTATCAAATCCACCCCTGCCACTAGCCCTATATTTTGAAAATACCTACCCCCTCAGAATATATCTTTCCCTTGATATAATGACCTGATCTGGGGCGTATAATTGAGGAATACTGCGGGAATGAATTTAAGAAATTGGATTATCCAAGGAGGGCCGGTCGCCCCCTCTCCCTCCCTCCCGTTGATACGCCACTGCTTCTATTACATATAAGTTGGCAATCCGTCGTACAGAATGCACATTTCATTGCAAGCAGCAGTTATTGCAGATTTGCAAATTTGATGAGCTGTTAAATATGATGACGGCATGGTATCACAAGCAACATCTCCGCAAATGCCGTGAAATTATATTTAAAATACATTCATGGAAATCAAGAAATTGCATTCACACTTCTCACGTTAATAAAAATAATTGTCATGTCTTCCACCGAGATGCAGAGTTGATGGATGAAATTTGCATTAGATGCACTTTCGTGGTGGTTGTTGATTTACTCAGCGTAAGTGGCCTTTGTTAATAGCATAGCTGCTGTCAATCTTATTAATTGTGATGAATTAATCCTTACGCTTTGACATATAATCGAATTAGCCTATGCCCCTAAGCTGCGACATTCCAGTTTAAGCCACGACCCTGAAAAAACTTTCTCCTATTACTGCTGCTGAACAATACACACGAACCCCTGAATGCTCTTCAGTTTGTTAAAATGGACACCATTTGTCCCATGTAAATATTTGTTTGAAAATTTTCGTATTTTTGTAATTATATTAGCATTAATTTTAGAAGATTTGAACTCAGTTATTTAATTTAACTCGAATTGATCTATTTTTATTATATTTAATATGTCTCACAGATGTTTAAACACTTTTACTGCTATAAAAGTGTTGTAAAAGTATTAACATTATTATGATTTAGCAATATAATCCTGACTTTATTATGCATTGTTCTAAATGTGGATATTGAACATTTTTTGGATGTATCTCCACTATATAAAAATAAAATTACCTACCAGACGAAGTTGAATATTACCTGGATGAATGTCACGGTTCGGATATTGATTCCGTGACGATATGGGTTAAATCGAATGGTGTGTAACAATATTAAAATCGGCTGATTGTTTTACAATATGTTTCATACATAAATAAATAGAACGCTGGAAATGAATCGCAGATATCAATTCGCGAGAAATTGGTAATGTCAAGGAATTTTGAGAATTACCTTTCTCCGTATTTATAGATTCGGTGGGGTTATTTTGGCGTTTTTCATTGATACGGTGGGTTTTATGCAGGGTGTAATTAATGCTGGTATTATATTGATAATTTAACGACAAAAATAATGTCCCATGTAAGAATTCTCAGGGATAACGTTAATTTAGAACTCACTATTCCCTATGTCATATCGCACTTCAATTTCGACATTTTCTCTCACGTAAAAATAGATGTCACTTTGTCGTTTTAAGAAATTATTCTTTATTCAAAGAAAATTAATATTGTTGTTATAAAATATTATGTTTAAATAAAGAATACAAGCATATTATTACAATTTTATATTAAAAACCATTTTGTATAATAACTTTACTGTATTTAATGTCATTAAAAATGAATTTCAACTTTCTACTGTTAGACAAATGACTATCGCTCTGAGCTGCCATCCCTAGACCGGAACTAAGGTTCTTCATTCGAGGCCCGATGTTCGACGAGCCCACTTCGGAGTGTTCAAGTCAACACTTCGAAGGTCAGTAAGTTTCTTGTAAAATTCACTGCATTTCTTTAAATGTTTCGCTTATCAAGTCTAGGTCGGCGTACGTGAAACCACGGCCGTTTATTCTCGATTTATGTAACTTTTCATATATTTCCGTGAGTGAATTTTTCGTGACGTACGCCGACCAAAATCCTGTCTTTGCTTTCGGTTTGAAGCTTCACATCTTAGTCTCCGCGATTTCTCGCCGACATTAAGGCTATATATTGCAGTAATATATAGAAATGTTCCCTTCTGAATTTAGGCCTTTGTACGTATCATTTCCGACGCCATATTAATAGGCATAGTTTATCGTAGTGTGGTTACATTGTCACCCCGCTTCCAAAAAGTGAACGTTTAATGTCTTCAAAGGAAATGTGTGCGAATATGGTGGCATGCTTCCCCATTTAGAAATTAACCTTAGGCTAAGTAATTTCTCCGACAATTTTCGGGGATTATATTAGAGGGGGCTGAGAGTTGTTGCATTGAATGCAAGTGGGATGACTTTAAAGAACCCATTGATTGAAAGCGTTGTAACATTCCAAACAAGTTTTTAATAGTGTGAGTTGGTGGGATAAGTGAATATTCCAGCACATGCGAGGTACTTTCTCTATTATAATAAGGGGAACGAGGTGGTAATGTCTTTTTCTTTTGGTCGAACGGCTGGGTATTGGAACAGTCGTCCGCGATCGCTATTTAGATTGGCCATCGCATATTAGAGTACACATTCCTGCCCGACCGCGAATCTTTTCAGGCTTTAAATTGAAAAAGTGATTTTCAGGTTTTCTCCACATGAGTGGCACTTGAGGACCTTTTAATATGAATACCATTTGCACAAGAATTCTAACTAGTTTTCATCCATCATATATTTATATATATGGGGAATAGTTTAAGGTTGTGTGTGTTTACTTTTTTGTAGGATTTCCGTTCGTTATTTGATATTTTAAGTACGTAACTACCGTTGATGAAAGTTTCTTACACCACATATATATCAATGTGTAGTTTACGTGTTCATTTACTGTTCGTCGTTTTCCATTTTTACCGCCATTCTATATGTAAGATTGTGCTTATTATACGCTGAGATAGCAATGGGGATTGACAGAGGGAATAGGGAACCGTCTTAAATTTAATTTATTCATGTATACCCGTCATTTTAGACGGGCAAATTACACAAGCCTTTCTTATATCGTTGTATTTCTATTGATTTCAGGGGCTCGTACGCACTGGTCAAGAAGAGGATTCTCCAAAACAAGGCAATACTTCCCCAACTCCATCCTAACTATATTTTACCCATTCCTGATTTCCCTCTTCTCCTTATTATTTTTAGTCCTATGGTATTACACTTGTCCATATTTGTATTTACATTATTTGCTTATGTATACACTGACATTCCATTTTTTACAACCATCGCATTACATATGTGCATTTGTCGATATTTTTTAATTCGTATGCTTACGTATACAATTCGATCTATTTTTCTATGGCATGCCACGTACCCATTAGAATAGCATTTCAAGGTGTTTACACAACACAAATGCCCGGCCGTGGCATACAGAGAGCTCTCTGAAACGTCCCTTTCCCCCGGAGGTCGACCTCACTGGCCAGTCACACAAAATCCCTAACGACACTTTTATGCGGATATACACGTACATGATCGATGTTCTATGCGATTGATACACTTGCGAATATACTCTATTGAATTTTTTTGCCTTTATGTATGTACCATTAACCTCTTTCCTCCTCAAAAGCGTTGACAGGTGCTGCAAATTTCTTTTATAGGCAAAGAAGACGAAGACTCCCAGACAACTACACTGATAAGTAAGTCTCTATGATGTTATTTGATTCGCATTGGGTTACTTTCTCTGTTTAATTGGTATTTTTGTTTTGCAGAGCCATTTTCCATGACAGGGTGCCGCGTCCCTACATGTGTGCAGTGGACAGAGGGCCGTGGGACCGGAGTGCCGATCATAGTGGGACCAAAGGGCAACGCGGCAAGGGTCACACTGCTGAGGAACGGGACAACGAGGATGCTGGATTGGGTAACAGGTTGAGGTATACGATGTACGGTGTTAAATTCTAGTTGATATTTTACGATTTTTATTATTTATGCTTAATATACTCGCATTTCTATCTGAAATGGTTTTGTCCTTTTGATGCTACTGACTGACACCCATAGCGCTATGTGGTTTGACAGCACAGGCCTGTGCAGACGTGACAATTCCATTGACGACCTTTGATGGTATTGCGTGACGAGACGGTTGTTGCTCAGGATTGATTGTATTGTTTGATCGATTTCGAGTGTCTTAGTGCTGTTTGTCTAATGTGTTTCTATGACATGTTGACTGAATTGGTGTTTTTTTGTATTTTATACGTTTGCGTTGACAAATTGCATTTCTGACGAATTTTTATATGTAGAAATTTATTTGTCTATGTCCTGTATCCGTATGCCATGTTTTATGCCTATGCGGACAGTTTTATTTGGTGTGTTATGTGTTATTAGTGATGTTTATATTGTATTTAATTGTTGTGTGTAATTATTTCAGATTTATGTGCGTTTTGTGTATGTGCCTAATGAATAATCCATTCTTTCCTTTGTCCACTAATTTTACTGTTATGGCTATTTTTCTCAGAGATGTAGGAGGAAAATGTTTCATTTCCTTTCCATATATGCTATTCTAAATTTTTTAATATCGTTTTGCAGGGTTCTCGTGAATGGAATAGGCCTCGATTATATCGGGGGAAACGCCATTTCAAAAAAAGGTTAACGAATGGAGTGCACTACCCCATTCGGGTCATTTGGAAACGTGCACAACCTTGAAGTCATTCGGCAGATTTCATTTTCAACAGAGATTGTGTGTTGGAAGGTATATTACGTGAAGACTTGGAAGCAGCTCCTCTGTATGGCAAGCGAATTTTCTCCCTAATTCTTATGTATTTCTTGGAAATCACCTTTAGACACCTTTACAACTTCTCGCAATCATTCATGGAAAATTTGTAGGACTAAATTGCATTTCCCATCTTATACATATCCTTATGGTTTATAAATGGTTTATGTGACTCTGACAAGGATAATTTTTTGTTTTAAGAATATATTTTTGGAATGAATTCATTCACTGTGCCCCAGGAAGCTTGTCTCATCCTTTAGCAGCATCATGTATTCAATTTGATGGAGCGTTAACCTAGATTTAAGAATACAGATTTGTAATTTCGATGACTTGTGTAAAAAGTATTTATTAGCCATATTTACAAATTCCATTTCCGTATCATATTTTCTAGTCAGTTTCATGGCACGCTTTCTTTGCTTGCAAATGTAAATCAAAATGTGGTAGTGAGTAATAAGAGTGGGTTCTGTCGTGGTTTCATATTTATTTTCATTTAGATGATATTTAGCCTTGAATTTTTTTATTCCTAGTCATACAAGAAACCGAGGTATTCTTCTTAGAGCATGGCATGTTTCTCTTTTAGTGACACTATTGCAGTTTACATCTGTTTCTATGTTTATCATTGAGTAAGTGTCAGGCGAATCAGGGGGATTCTGGCTAGTAGAATAATTATAATAAGTCTAACACACCGTATGTATGTACCTGATTCAAATTATGCCTTATTATGTAATTAGCTTTGGCAATCATACATTATATGGACCCATGGCTTTCTGTTCACAACATTCGTTAATTATTCATCTTAGAGCATGGCATGTTTCTCTTTTAGTGACACTATTGCAGTTTACATCTGTTTCTATGTTTATCATTAAGTAAGTGTCAGGCGAATCAGGGGGATTCTGGCTAGTAGAATAATTATAATAAGACTAACACACCAGTATGTATGTTCCTGATTCAAATTATGCCCTATTATGTAATTAGCTTAGGCAATCATACATTATATGGAACCATGGCTTTCTGTTCACAACATTAGTTAATTATTTGAATTTCTCTATCTTCGCATGTGTTATCATGGGCGTACCCAATGCGACAGATTTAATTCCTGGAATACACCATAAACATTAAGTCAATCTTATGTACCATTTCAAATTAGATACATTAATGCTGCTCTAAGTAGATGTTGCAGTTAAACCTCTATCAAATACCAAACTCCATAGAGTGTTGCATATAGTTGTTTTAGAAATATGTTTACTAAAGACTGGTCCCATATAGTTTTCATTTAAATGTCATGTTGAATAAGTGTATCTATCACTACCAGTATGTTGGAGAATGTTTCCATGTTAACTTGTACACATAACCCTACAGTATTGCATGTCGTGCATTTATGTAATAATAGTAATTCAGGTGTATACTTTATCTGTTAACAATCCATACTTCTGAGACAATAATAATAAAAATGTGTCAATATTTTTCTATTTAAATTTACTGAATAATATAGTATTAATGCTGTTATAGTGATTTTTATAATAAAACTCTTAAAAAATTAAAATATTTTAGGTGCAAAATATTATTTCCAATCCATAAAAATTCCATATTATCCTGAGGTTAGTGACGCATGACGGTCTGAGAATAATGGGATGCAAAAGTTTAAGGGTGCTTTCTATATAGTGTTATGCAGCAATTTATTATCTGAAAGATGCCAAGCAATTGAACATGGATTCAGTGGTCATTAATTATATTCAAACATATAAAATAAGAATTTATTTTTTTTTACAATATTATCTTCCTTTTTACTGAAATCTCGTCTAATTCCTGCAAAGATCAGATAACGCGACCTTTAACTGGCACATAATTTTATATTGAAACTGGTGGAGAATATGTATTAAAGAGACACTTTAATACTTTTAATTAAATGTAATATTCATAAACATTGTATGGAGAAATTTTAATATGGGAATATTTTAAATTTATTATGGAATGCTTGGCGATAATAGCGACCCGTTTGTTATATATTTGGCAGCACACCCCTGGTCAGGGGCGGTTTCAGTTAAAAAATATGCGTAGGCGAGGTAAAAATATGCCAACTTTCTGGATATCAAAGGCATGAAATAATATTAATGTAATATAAAAAAATAAATTTATTTAATCGGTCATTATCTAAAAAAAGAATATTCAGCCAAATACTTTCAGAAAATAGAAATAAAACACTCACTGACCTTATAAGAAAACATGGAGAGTAATTTCTATCCAATATCTCGGGGAAATGCCAAGGCGCAATAGAGAGGCATTTACTCCGGATTTTGACTATACGGATAATTCATTCATTCGCACCTAATGCAGTCTAGTATTCAGGGGCAGATCCAAAAACTTCTCAAAGGGAGGGGGGTGATACCCACTCCACCTATCAAATCCACCCCTGCCACTAGCCCTATATTTTGAAAATACCTACCCCCTCAGAATATATCTTTCCCTTGATATAATGACCTGATCTGGGGCGTATAATTGAGGAATACTGCGGGAATGAATTTAAGAAATTGGATTATCCAAGGAGGGCCGGTCGCCCCCTCTCCCTCCCTCCCATTGATACGCCACTGCTTCTATTACATATAAGTTGGCAATCCGTCGTACAGAATGCACATTTCATTGCAAGCAGCAGTTATTGCAGATTTGCAAATTTGATGAGCTGTTAAATATGATGACGGCATGGTATCACAAGCAACATCTCCGCAAATGCCGTGAAATTATATTTAAAATACATTCATGGAAATCAAGAAATTGCATTCACACTTCTCACGTTAATAAAAATAATTGTCATGTCTTCCACCGAGATGCAGAGTTGATGGATGAAATTTGCATTAGATGCACTTTCGTGGTGGTTGTTGATTTACTCAGCGTAAGTGGCCTTTGTTAATAGCATAGCTGCTGTCAATCTTATTAATTGTGATGAATTAATCCTTACGCTTTGACATATAATCGAATTAGCCTATGTCCCTAAGCTGCGACATTCCAGTTTAAGCCACGACCCTGAAAAAACTTTCTCCTATTACTGCTGCTGAACAATACACACGAACCCCTGAATGCTCTTCAGTTTGTAAAAATGGACACCATTTGTCCCATGTAAATATTTGTTTGAAAATTTTCGTATTTTTGTAATTATATTAGCATTAATTTTAGAAGATTTGAACTCAGTTATTTAATTTAACTCGAATTGATCTATTTTTATTATATTTAATATGTCTCACAGATGTTTAAACACTTTTACTGCTATAAAAGTGTTGTAAAAGTATTAACATTATTATGATTTAGCAATATAATCCTGACTTTATTATGCATTGTTCTAAATGTGGATATTGAACATTTTTTGGATGTATCTCCACTATATAAAAATAAAATTACCTACCAGACGAAGTTGAATATTACCTGGATGAATGTCACGGTTCGGATATTGATTCCGTGACGATATGGGTTAAATCGAATGGTGTGTAACAATATTAAAATCGGCTGATTGTTTTACAATATGTTTCATACATAAATAAATAGAACGCTGGAAATGAATCGCAGATATCAATTCGCGAGAAATTGGTAATGTCAAGGAATTTTGAGAATTACCTTTCTCCGTATTTATAGATTCGGTGGGGTTATTTTGGCGTTTTTCATTGATACGGTGGGTTTTATGCAGGGTGTAATTAATGCTGGTATTATATTGATAATTTAACGACAAAAATAATGTCCCATGTAAGAATTCTCAGGGATAACGTTAATTTAGAACTCACTATTCACTATGTCATATCGCACTTCAATTTCGACTTTGTCTCTCACGTAAAAATAGATGTCACTTTGTCGTTTTAAGAAATTATTCTTTATTCAAAGAAAATTAATATTGTTGTTATAAAATATTATGTTTAAATAAAGAATACAAGCATATTATTACAATTTTATATTAAAAACCATTTTGTATAATAACTTTACTGTATTTAATGTCATTAAAAATGAATTTCAACTTTCTACTGTTAGACAAATGACTATCGCTCTGAGCTGCCATCCCTAGACCGGAACTAAGGTTCTTCATTCGAGGCCCGATGTTCGACGAGCCCACTTCGGAGTGTTCAAGTCAACACTTCGAAGGTCAGTAAGTTTCTTGTAAAATTCACTGCATTTCTTTAAATGTTTCGCTTATCAAGTCTAGGTCGGCGTACGTGAAACCACGGCCGTTTATTCTCGATTTATGTAACTTTTCATATATTTCCGTGAGTGAATTTTTCGTGACGTACGCCGACCAAAATCCTGTCTTTGCTTTCGGTTTGAAGCTTCACATCTTAGTCTCCGCGATTTCTCGCCGACATTAAGGCTATATATTGCAGTAATATATAGAAATGTTCCCTTCTGAATTTAGGCCTTTGTACGTATCATTTCCGACGCCATATTAATAGGCATAGTTTATCGTAGTGTGGTTACATTGTCACCCCGCTTCCAAAAAGTGAACGTTTAATGTCTTCAAAGGAAATGTGTGCGAATATGGTGGCATGCTTCCCCATTTAGAAATTAACCTTAGGCTAAGTAATTTCTCCGACAATTTTCGGGGATTATATTAGAGGGGGCTGAGAGTTGTTGCATTGAATGCAAGTGGGATGACTTTAAAGAACCCATTGATTGAAAGCGTTGTAACATTCCAAACAAGTTTTTAATAGTGTGAGTTGGTGGGATAAGTGAATATTCCAGCACATGCGAGGTACTTTCTCTATTATAATAAGGGGAACGAGGTGGTAATGTCTTTTTCTTTTGGTCGAACGGCTGGGTATTGGAACAGTCGTCCGCGATCGCTATTTAGATTGGCCATCGCATATTAGAGTACACATTCCTGCCCGACCGCGAATCTTTTCAGGCTTTAAATTGAAAAAGTGATTTTCAGGTTTTCTCCACATGAGTGGCACTTGAGGACCTTTTAATATGAATACCATTTGCACAAGAATTCTAACTAGTTTTCATCCATCATATATTTATATATATGGGGAATAGTTTAAGGTTGTGTGTGTTTACTTTTTTGTAGGATTTCCGTTCGTTATTTGATATTTTAAGTACGTAACTACCGTTGATGAAAGTTTCTTACACCACATATATATCAATGTGTAGTTTACGTGTTCATTTACTGTTCGTCGTTTTCCATTTTTACCGCCATTCTATATGTAAGATTGTGCTTATTATACGCTGAGATAGCAATGGGGATTGACAGAGGGAATAGGGAACCGTCTTAAATTTAATTTATTCATGTATACCCGTCATTTTAGACGGGCAAATTACACAAGCCTTTCTTATATCGTTGTATTTCTATTGATTTCAGGGGCTCGTACGCACTGGTCAAGAAGAGGATTCTCCAAAACAAGGCAATACTTCCCCAACTCCATCCTAACTATATTTTACCCATTCCTGATTTCCCTCTTCTCCTTATTATTTTTAGTCCTATGGTATTACACTTGTCCATATTTGTATTTACATTATTTGCTTATGTATACACTGACATTCCATTTTTTACAACCATCGCATTACATATGTGCATTTGTCGATATTTTTTAATTCGTATGCTTACGTATACAATTCGATCTATTTTTCTATGGCATGCCACGTACCCATTAGAATAGCATTTCAAGGTGTTTACACAACACAAATGCCCGGCCGTGGCATACAGAGAGCTCTCTGAAACGTCCCTTTCCCCCGGAGGTCGACCTCACTGGCCAGTCACACAAAATCCCTAACGACACTTTTATGCGGATATACACGTACATGATCGATGTTCTATGCGATTGATACACTTGCGAATATACTCTATTGAATTTTTTTGCCTTTATGTATGTACCATTAACCTCTTTCCTCCTCAAAAGCGTTGACAGGTGCTGCAAATTTCTTTTATAGGCAAAGAAGACGAAGACTCCCAGACAACTACACTGATAAGTAAGTCTCTATGATGTTATTTGATTCGCATTGGGTTACTTTCTCTGTTTAATTGGTATTTTTGTTTTGCAGAGCCATTTTCCATGACAGGGTGCCGCGTCCCTACATGTGTGCAGTGGACAGAGGGCCGTGGGACCGGAGTGCCGATCATAGTGGGACCAAAGGGCAACGCGGCAAGGGTCACACTGCTGAGGAACGGGACAACGAGGATGCTGGATTGGGTAACAGGTTGAGGTATACGATGTACGGTGTTAAATTCTAGTTGATATTTTACGATTTTTATTATTTATGCTTAATATACTCGCATTTCTATCTGAAATGGTTTTGTCCTTTTGATGCTACTGACTGACACCCATAGCGCTATGTGGTTTGACAGCACAGGCCTGTGCAGACGTGACAATTCCATTGACGACCTTTGATGGTATTGCGTGACGAGACGGTTGTTGCTCAGGATTGATTGTATTGTTTGATCGATTTCGAGTGTCTTAGTGCTGTTTGTCTAATGTGTTTCTATGACATGTTGACTGAATTGGTGTTTTTTTGTATTTTATACGTTTGCGTTGACAAATTGCATTTCTGACGAATTTTTATATGTAGAAATTTATTTGTCTATGTCCTGTATCCGTATGCCATGTTTTATGCCTATGCGGACAGTTTTATTTGGTGTGTTATGTGTTATTAGTGATGTTTATATTGTATTTAATTGTTGTGTGTAATTATTTCAGATTTATGTGCGTTTTGTGTATGTGCCTAATGAATAATCCATTCTTTCCTTTGTCCACTAATTTTACTGTTATGGCTATTTTTCTCAGAGATGTAGGAGGAAAATGTTTCATTTCCTTTCCATATATGCTATTCTAAATTTTTTAATATCGTTTTGCAGGGTTCTCGTGAATGGAATAGGCCTCGATTATATCGGGGGAAACGCCATTTCAAAAAAAGGTTAACGAATGGAGTGCACTACCCCATTCGGGTCATTTGGAAACGTGCACAACCTTGAAGTCATTCGGCAGATTTCATTTTCAACAGAGATTGTGTGTTGGAAGGTATATTACGTGAAGACTTGGAAGCAGCTCCTCTGTATGGCAAGCGAATTTTCTCCCTAATTCTTATGTATTTCTTGGAAATCACCTTTAGACACCTTTACAACTTCTCGCAATCATTCATGGAAAATTTGTAGGACTAAATTGCATTTCCCATCTTATACATATCCTTATGGTTTATAAATGGTT
Organism: Uropetala carovei; assembly: GCA_036926305.1. Classification (NCBI taxonomy): domain Eukaryota; kingdom Metazoa; phylum Arthropoda; class Insecta; order Odonata; family Petaluridae; genus Uropetala; species Uropetala carovei. The sequence goes on from JAXCHB010000235.1 coordinate 13,000,965, forward strand.
TATGTGACTCTGACAAGGATAATTTTTTGTTTTAAGAATATATTTTTGGAATGAATTCATTCACTGTGCCCCAGGAAGCTTGTCTCATCCTTTAGCAGCATCATGTATTCAATTTGATGGAGCGTTAACCTAGATTTAAGAATACAGATTTGTAATTTCGATGACTTGTGTAAAAAGTATTTATTAGCCATATTTACAAATTCCATTTCCGTATCATATTTTCTAGTCAGTTTCATGGCACGCTTTCTTTGCTTGCAAATGTAAATCAAAATGTGGTAGTGAGTAATAAGAGTGGGTTCTGTCGTGGTTTCATATTTATTTTCATTTAGATGATATTTAGCCTTGAATTTTTTTATTCCTAGTCATACAAGAAACCGAGGTATTCTTCTTAGAGCATGGCATGTTTCTCTTTTAGTGACACTATTGCAGTTTACATCTGTTTCTATGTTTATCATTGAGTAAGTGTCAGGCGAATCAGGGGGATTCTGGCTAGTAGAATAATTATAATAAGTCTAACACACCGTATGTATGTACCTGATTCAAATTATGCCTTATTATGTAATTAGCTTTGGCAATCATACATTATATGGACCCATGGCTTTCTGTTCACAACATTCGTTAATTATTCATCTTAGAGCATGGCATGTTTCTCTTTTAGTGACACTATTGCAGTTTACATCTGTTTCTATGTTTATCATTAAGTAAGTGTCAGGCGAATCAGGGGGATTCTGGCTAGTAGAATAATTATAATAAGACTAACACACCAGTATGTATGTTCCTGATTCAAATTATGCCCTATTATGTAATTAGCTTAGGCAATCATACATTATATGGAACCATGGCTTTCTGTTCACAACATTAGTTAATTATTTGAATTTCTCTATCTTCGCATGTGTTATCATGGGCGTACCCAATGCGACAGATTTAATTCCTGGAATACACCATAAACATTAAGTCAATCTTATGTACCATTTCAAATTAGATACATTAATGCTGCTCTAAGTAGATGTTGCAGTTAAACCTCTATCAAATACCAAACTCCATAGAGTGTTGCATATAGTTGTTTTAGAAATATGTTTACTAAAGACTGGTCCCATATAGTTTTCATTTAAATGTCATGTTGAATAAGTGTATCTATCACTACCAGTATGTTGGAGAATGTTTCCATGTTAACTTGTACACATAACCCTACAGTATTGCATGTCGTGCATTTATGTAATAATAGTAATTCAGGTGTATACTTTATCTGTTAACAATCCATACTTCTGAGACAATAATAATAAAAATGTGTCAATATTTTTCTATTTAAATTTACTGAATAATATAGTATTAATGCTGTTATAGTGATTTTTATAATAAAACTCTTAAAAAATTAAAATATTTTAGGTGCAAAATATTATTTCCAATCCATAAAAATTCCATATTATCCTGAGGTTAGTGACGCATGACGGTCTGAGAATAATGGGATGCAAAAGTTTAAGGGTGCTTTCTATATAGTGTTATGCAGCAATTTATTATCTGAAAGATGCCAAGCAATTGAACATGGATTCAGTGGTCATTAATTATATTCAAACATATAAAATAAGAATTTATTTTTTTTTACAATATTATCTTCCTTTTTACTGAAATCTCGTCTAATTCCTGCAAAGATCAGATAACGCGACCTTTAACTGGCACATAATTTTATATTGAAACTGGTGGAGAATATGTATTAAAGAGACACTTTAATACTTTTAATTAAATGTAATATTCATAAACATTGTATGGAGAAATTTTAATATGGGAATATTTTAAATTTATTATGGAATGCTTGGCGATAATAGCGACCCGTTTGTTATATATTTGGCAGCACACCCCTGGTCAGGGGCGGTTTCAGTTAAAAAATATGCGTAGGCGAGGTAAAAATATGCCAACTTTCTGGATATCAAAGGCATGAAATAATATTAATGTAATATAAAAAAATAAATTTATTTAATCGGTCATTATCTAAAAAAAGAATATTCAGCCAAATACTTTCAGAAAATAGAAATAAAACACTCACTGACCTTATAAGAAAACATGGAGAGTAATTTCTATCCAATATCTCGGGGAAATGCCAAGGCGCAATAGAGAGGCATTTACTCCGGATTTTGACTATACGGATAATTCATTCATTCGCACCTAATGCAGTCTAGTATTCAGGGGCAGATCCAAAAACTTCTCAAAGGGAGGGGGGTGATACCCACTCCACCTATCAAATCCACCCCTGCCACTAGCCCTATATTTTGAAAATACCTACCCCCTCAGAATATATCTTTCCCTTGATATAATGACCTGATCTGGGGCGTATAATTGAGGAATACTGCGGGAATGAATTTAAGAAATTGGATTATCCAAGGAGGGCCGGTCGCCCCCTCTCCCTCCCTCCCGTTGATACGCCACTGCTTCTATTACATATAAGTTGGCAATCCGTCGTACAGAATGCACATTTCATTGCAAGCAGCAGTTATTGCAGATTTGCAAATTTGATGAGCTGTTAAATATGATGACGGCATGGTATCACAAGCAACATCTCCGCAAATGCCGTGAAATTATATTTAAAATACATTCATGGAAATCAAGAAATTGCATTCACACTTCTCACGTTAATAAAAATAATTGTCATGTCTTCCACCGAGATGCAGAGTTGATGGATGAAATTTGCATTAGATGCACTTTCGTGGTGGTTGTTGATTTACTCAGCGTAAGTGGCCTTTGTTAATAGCATAGCTGCTGTCAATCTTATTAATTGTGATGAATTAATCCTTACGCTTTGACATATAATCGAATTAGCCTATGCCCCTAAGCTGCGACATTCCAGTTTAAGCCACGACCCTGAAAAAACTTTCTCCTATTACTGCTGCTGAACAATACACACGAACCCCTGAATGCTCTTCAGTTTGTTAAAATGGACACCATTTGTCCCATGTAAATATTTGTTTGAAAATTTTCGTATTTTTGTAATTATATTAGCATTAATTTTAGAAGATTTGAACTCAGTTATTTAATTTAACTCGAATTGATCTATTTTTATTATATTTAATATGTCTCACAGATGTTTAAACACTTTTACTGCTATAAAAGTGTTGTAAAAGTATTAACATTATTATGATTTAGCAATATAATCCTGACTTTATTATGCATTGTTCTAAATGTGGATATTGAACATTTTTTGGATGTATCTCCACTATATAAAAATAAAATTACCTACCAGACGAAGTTGAATATTACCTGGATGAATGTCACGGTTCGGATATTGATTCCGTGACGATATGGGTTAAATCGAATGGTGTGTAACAATATTAAAATCGGCTGATTGTTTTACAATATGTTTCATACATAAATAAATAGAACGCTGGAAATGAATCGCAGATATCAATTCGCGAGAAATTGGTAATGTCAAGGAATTTTGAGAATTACCTTTCTCCGTATTTATAGATTCGGTGGGGTTATTTTGGCGTTTTTCATTGATACGGTGGGTTTTATGCAGGGTGTAATTAATGCTGGTATTATATTGATAATTTAACGACAAAAATAATGTCCCATGTAAGAATTCTCAGGGATAACGTTAATTTAGAACTCACTATTCCCTATGTCATATCGCACTTCAATTTCGACATTTTCTCTCACGTAAAAATAGATGTCACTTTGTCGTTTTAAGAAATTATTCTTTATTCAAAGAAAATTAATATTGTTGTTATAAAATATTATGTTTAAATAAAGAATACAAGCATATTATTACAATTTTATATTAAAAACCATTTTGTATAATAACTTTACTGTATTTAATGTCATTAAAAATGAATTTCAACTTTCTACTGTTAGACAAATGACTATCGCTCTGAGCTGCCATCCCTAGACCGGAACTAAGGTTCTTCATTCGAGGCCCGATGTTCGACGAGCCCACTTCGGAGTGTTCAAGTCAACACTTCGAAGGTCAGTAAGTTTCTTGTAAAATTCACTGCATTTCTTTAAATGTTTCGCTTATCAAGTCTAGGTCGGCGTACGTGAAACCACGGCCGTTTATTCTCGATTTATGTAACTTTTCATATATTTCCGTGAGTGAATTTTTCGTGACGTACGCCGACCAAAATCCTGTCTTTGCTTTCGGTTTGAAGCTTCACATCTTAGTCTCCGCGATTTCTCGCCGACATTAAGGCTATATATTGCAGTAATATATAGAAATGTTCCCTTCTGAATTTAGGCCTTTGTACGTATCATTTCCGACGCCATATTAATAGGCATAGTTTATCGTAGTGTGGTTACATTGTCACCCCGCTTCCAAAAAGTGAACGTTTAATGTCTTCAAAGGAAATGTGTGCGAATATGGTGGCATGCTTCCCCATTTAGAAATTAACCTTAGGCTAAGTAATTTCTCCGACAATTTTCGGGGATTATATTAGAGGGGGCTGAGAGTTGTTGCATTGAATGCAAGTGGGATGACTTTAAAGAACCCATTGATTGAAAGCGTTGTAACATTCCAAACAAGTTTTTAATAGTGTGAGTTGGTGGGATAAGTGAATATTCCAGCACATGCGAGGTACTTTCTCTATTATAATAAGGGGAACGAGGTGGTAATGTCTTTTTCTTTTGGTCGAACGGCTGGGTATTGGAACAGTCGTCCGCGATCGCTATTTAGATTGGCCATCGCATATTAGAGTACACATTCCTGCCCGACCGCGAATCTTTTCAGGCTTTAAATTGAAAAAGTGATTTTCAGGTTTTCTCCACATGAGTGGCACTTGAGGACCTTTTAATATGAATACCATTTGCACAAGAATTCTAACTAGTTTTCATCCATCATATATTTATATATATGGGGAATAGTTTAAGGTTGTGTGTGTTTACTTTTTTGTAGGATTTCCGTTCGTTATTTGATATTTTAAGTACGTAACTACCGTTGATGAAAGTTTCTTACACCACATATATATCAATGTGTAGTTTACGTGTTCATTTACTGTTCGTCGTTTTCCATTTTTACCGCCATTCTATATGTAAGATTGTGCTTATTATACGCTGAGATAGCGATGGGGATTGACAGAGGGAATAGGGAACCGTCTTAAATTTAATTTATTCATGTATACCCGTCATTTGAGACGGGCAAATTACACAAGCCTTTCTTATATCGTTGTATTTCTATTGATTTCAGGGGCTCGTACGCACTGGTCAAGAAGAGGATTCTCCAAAACAAGGCAATACTTCCCCAACTCCATCCTAACTATATTTTACCCATTCCTGATTTCCCTCTTCTCCTTATTATTTTTAGTCCTATGGTATTACACTTGTCCATATTTGTATTTACATTATTTGCTTATGTATACACTGACATTCCATTTTTTACAACCATCGCATTACATATGTGCATTTGTCGATATTTTTTAATTCGTATGCTTACGTATACAATTCGATCTATTTTTCTATGGCATGCCACGTACCCATTAGAATAGCATTTCAAGGTGTTTACACAACACAAATGCCCGGCCGTGGCATACAGAGAGCTCTCTGAAACGTCCCTTTCCCCCGGAGGTCGACCTCACTGGCCAGTCACACAAAATCCCTAACGACACTTTTATGCGGATATACACGTACATGATCGATGTTCTATGCGATTGATACACTTGCGAATATACTCTATTGAATTTTTTTGCCTTTATGTATGTACCATTAACCTCTTTCCTCCTCAAAAGCGTTGACAGGTGCTACAAATTTCTTTTAAAGGCAAAGAAGACGAAGACTCCCAGACAACTACACTGATAAGTAAGTCTCTATGATGTTATTTGATTCGCATTGGGTTACTTTCTCTGTTTAATTGGTATTTTTGTTTTGCAGAGCCATTTTCCATGACAGGGTGCCGCGTCCCTACATGTGTGCAGTGGACAGAGGGCCGTGGGACCGGAGTGCCGATCATAGTGGGACCAAAGGGCAACGCGGCAAGGGTCACACTGCTGAGGAACGGGACAACGAGGATGCTGGATTGGGTAACAGGTTGAGGTATACGATGTACGGTGTTAAATTCTAGTTGATATTTTACGATTTTTATTATTTATGCTTAATATACTCGCATTTCTATCTGAAATGGTTTTGTCCTTTTGATGCTACTGACTGACACCCATAGCGCTATGTGGTTTGACAGCACAGGCCTGTGCAGACGTGACAATTCCATTGACGACCTTTGATGGTATTGCGTGACGAGACGGTTGTTGCTCAGGATTGATTGTATTGTTTGATCGATTTCGAGTGTCTTAGTGCTGTTTGTCTAATGTGTTTCTATGACATGTTGACTGAATTGGTGTTTTTTTGTATTTTATACGTTTGCGTTGACAAATTGCATTTCTGACGAATTTTTATATGTAGAAATTTATTTGTCTATGTCCTGTATCCGTATGCCATATTTTATGCCTATGCGGACAGTTTTATTTGGTGTGTTATGTGTTATTAGTGATGTTTATATTGTATTTAATTGTTGTGTGTAATTATTTCAGATTTATGTGCGTTTTGTGTATGTGCCTAATGAATAATCCATTCTTTCCTTTGTCCACTAATTTTACTGTTATGGCTATTTTTCTCAGAGATGTAGGAGGAAAATGTTTCATTTCCTTTCCATATATGCTATTCTAAATTTTTTAATATCGTTTTGCAGGGTTCTCGTGAATGGAATAGGCCTCGATTATATCGGGGGAAACGCCATTTCAAAAAAAGGTTAACGAATGGAGTGCACTACCCCATTCGGGTCATTTGGAAACGTGCACAACCTTGAAGTCATTCGGCAGATTTCATTTTCAACAGAGATTGTGTGTTGGAAGGTATATTACGTGAAGACTTGGAAGCAGCTCCTCTGTATGGCAAGCGAATTTTCTCCCTAATTCTTATGTATTTCTTGGAAATCACCTTTAGACACCTTTACAACTTCTCGCAATCATTCATGGAAAATTTGTAGGACTAAATTGCATTTCCCATCTTATACATATCCTTATGGTTTATAAATGGTTTATGTGACTCTGACAAGGATAATTTTTTGTTTTAAGAATATATTTTTGGAATGAATTCATTCACTGTGCCCCAGGAAGCTTGTCTCATCCTTTAGCAGCATCATGTATTCAATTTGATGGAGCGTTAACCTAGATTTAAGAATACAGATTTGTAATTTCGATGACTTGTGTAAAAAGTATTTATTAGCCATATTTACAAATTCCATTTCCGTATCATATTTTCTAGTCAGTTTCATGGCACGCTTTCTTTGCTTGCAAATGTAAATCAAAATGTGGTAGTGAGTAATAAGAGTGGGTTCTGTCGTGGTTTCATATTTATTTTCATTTAGATGATATTTAGCCTTGAATTTTTTTATTCCTAGTCATACAAGAAACCGAGGTATTCTTCTTAGAGCATGGCATGTTTCTCTTTTAGTGACACTATTGCAGTTTACATCTGTTTCTATGTTTATCATTGAGTAAGTGTCAGGCGAATCAGGGGGATTCTGGCTAGTAGAATAATTATAATAAGTCTAACACACCTGTATGTATGTACCTGATTCAAATTATGCCTTATTATGTAATTAGCTTTGGCAATCATACATTATATGGACCCATGGCTTTCTGTTCACAACATTCGTTAATTATTCATCTTAGAGCATGGCATGTTTCTCTTTTAGTGACACTATTGCAGTTTACATCTGTTTCTATGTTTATCATTAAGTAAGTGTCAGGCGAATCAGGGGGATTCTGGCTAGTAGAATAATTATAATAAGACTAACACACCAGTATGTATGTTCCTGATTCAAATTATGCCCTATTATGTAATTAGCTTAGGCAATCATACATTATATGGAACCATGGCTTTCTGTTCACAACATTAGTTAATTATTTGAATTTCTCTATCTTCGCATGTGTTATCATGGGCGTACCCAATGCGACAGATTTAATTCCTGGAATACACCATAAACATTAAGTCAATCTTATGTACCATTTCAAATTAGATACATTAATGCTGCTCTAAGTAGATGTTGCAGTTAAACCTCTATCAAATACCAAACTCCATAGAGTGTTGCATATAGTTGTTTTAGAAATATGTTTACTAAAGACTGGTCCCATATAGTTTTCATTTAAATGTCATGTTGAATAAGTGTATCTATCACTACCAGTATGTTGGAGAATGTTTCCATGTTAACTTGTACACATAACCCTACAGTATTGCATGTCATGCATTTATGTAATAATAGTAATTCAGGTGTATACTTTATCTGTTAACAATCCATACTTCTGAGACAATAATAATAAAAATGTGTCAATATTTTTCTATTTAAATTTACTGAATAATATAGTATTAATGCTGTTATAGTGATTTTTATAATAAAACTCTTAAAAAATTAAAATATTTTAGGTGCAAAATATTATTTCCAATCCATAAAAATTCCATATTATCCTGAGGTTAGTGACGCATGACGGTCTGAGAATAATGGGATGCAAAAGTTTAAGGGTGCTTTCTATATAGTGTTATGCAGCAATTTATTATCTGAAAGATGCCAAGCAATTGAACATGGATTCAGTGGTCATTAATTATATTCAAACATATAAAATAAGAATTTATTTTTTTTTACAATATTATCTTCCTTTTTACTGAAATCTCGTCTAATTCCTGCAAAGATCAGATAACGCGACCTTTAACTGGCACATAATTTTATATTGAAACTGGTGGAGAATATGTATTAAAGAGACACTTTAATACTTTTAATTAAATGTAATATTCATAAACATTGTATGGAGAAATTTTAATATGGGAATATTTTAAATTTATTATGGAATGCTTGGCGATAATAGCGACCCGTTTGTTATATATTTGGCAGCACACCCCTGGTCAGGGGCGGTTTCAGTTAAAAAATATGCGTAGGCGAGGTAAAAATATGCCACCTTTCTGGATATCAAAGGCATGAAATAATATTAATATAATATAAAAAAATAAATTTATTTAATCGGTCATTATCTAAAAAAAGAATATTCAGCCAAATACTTTCAGAAAATAGAAATAAAACATTCACTGACCTTATAAGAAAACATGGAGAGTAATTTCTATCCAATATCTCGGGGAAATGCCAAGGCGCAATAGAGAGGCATTTACTCCGGATTTTGACTATACGGATAATTCATTCATTCGCACCTAATGCAGTCTAGTATTCAGGGGCAGATCCAAAAACTTCTCAAAGGGAGGGGGGTGATACCCACTCCACCTATCAAATCCACCCCTGCCACTAGCCCTATATTTTGAAAATACCTACCCCCTCAGAATATATCTTTCCCTTGATATAATGACCTGATCTGGGGCGTATAATTGAGGAATACTGCGGGAATGAATTTAAGAAATTGGATTATCCAAGGAGGGCCGGTCGCCCCCTCTCCCTCCCTCCCGTTGATACGCCACTGCTTCTATTACATATAAGTTGGCAATCCGTCGTACAGAATGCACATTTCATTGCAAGCAGCAGTTATTGCAGATTTGCAAATTTGATGAGCTGTTAAATATGATGACGGCATGGTATCACAAGCAACATCTCCGCAAATGCCGTGAAATTATATTTAAAATACATTCATGGAAATCAAGAAATTGCATTCACACTTCTCACGTTAATAAAAATAATTGTCATGTCTTCCACCGAGATGCAGAGTTGATGGATGAAATTTGCATTAGATGCACTTTCGTGGTGGTTGTTGATTTACTCAGCGTAAGTGGCCTTTGTTAATAGCATAGCTGCTGTCAATCTTATTAATTGTGATGAATTAATCCTTACGCTTTGACATATAATCGAATTAGCCTATGCCCCTAAGCTGCGACATTCCAGTTTAAGCCACGACCCTGAAAAAACTTTCTCCTATTACTGCTGCTGAACAATACACACGAACCCCTGAATGCTCTTCAGTTTGTTAAAATGGACACCATTTGTCCCATGTAAATATTTGTTTGAAAATTTTCGTATTTTTGTAATTATATTAGCATTAATTTTAGAAGATTTGAACTCAGTTATTTAATTTAACTCGAATTGATCTATTTTTATTATATTTAATATGTCTCACAGATGTTTAAACACTTTTACTGCTATAAAAGTGTTGTAAAAGTATTAACATTATTATGATTTAGCAATATAATCCTGACTTTATTATGCATTGTTCTAAATGTGGATATTGAACATTTTTTGGATGTATCTCCACTATATAAAAATAAAATTACCTACCAGACGAAGTTGAATATTACCTGGATGAATGTCACGGTTCGGATATTGATTCCGTGACGATATGGGTTAAATCGAATGGTGTGTAACAATATTAAAATCGGCTGATTGTTTTACAATATGTTTCATACATAAATAAATAGAACGCTGGAAATGAATCGCAGATATCAATTCGCGAGAAATTGGTAATGTCAAGGAATTTTGAGAATTACCTTTCTCCGTATTTATAGATTCGGTGGGGTTATTTTGGCGTTTTTCATTGATACGGTGGGTTTTATGCAGGGTGTAATTAATGCTGGTATTATATTGATAATTTAACGACAAAAATAATGTCCCATGTAAGAATTCTCAGGGATAACGTTAATTTAGAACTTACTATTCCCTATGTCATATCGCACTTCAATTTCGACATTTTCTCTCACGTAAAAATAGATGTCACTTTGTCGTTTTAAGAAATTATTCTTTATTCAAAGAAAATTAATATTGTTGTTATAAAATATTATGTTTAAATAAAGAATACAAGCATATTATTACAATTTTATATTAAAAACCATTTTGTATAATAACTTTACTGTATTTAATGTCATTAAAAATGAATTTCAACTTTCTACTGTTAGACAAATGACTATCGCTCTGAGCTGCCATCCCTAGACCGGAACTAAGGTTCTTCATTCGAGGCCCGATGTTCGACGAGCCCACTTCGGAGTGTTCAAGTCAACACTTCGAAGGTCAGTAAGTTTCTTGTAAAATTCACTGCATTTCTTTAAATGTTTCGCTTATCAAGTCTAGGTCGGCGTACGTGAAACCACGGCCGTTTATTCTCGATTTATGTAACTTTTCATATATTTCCGTGAGTGAATTTTTCGTGACGTACGCCGACCAAAATCCTGTCTTTGCTTTCGGTTTGAAGCTTCACATCTTAGTCTCCGCGATTTCTGGCCGACATTAAGTCTATATATTGCAGTAATATATAGAAATGTTGCCTTCTGAATTTAGGCCTTTGTACGTATCATTTCCGACGCCATATTAATAGGCATAGTTTATCGTAGTGTGGTTACATTGTCACCCCGCTTCCAAAAAGTGAACGTTTAATGTCTTCAAAGGAAATGTGTGCGAATATGGTGGCATGCTTCCCCATTTAGAAATTAACCTTAGGCTAAGTAATTTCTCCGACAATTTTCGGGGATTATATTAGAGGGGGCTGAGAGTTGTTGCATTGAATGCAAGTGGGATGACTTTAAAGAACCCATTGATTGAAAGCGTTGTAACATTCCAAACAAGTTTTTAATAGTGTGAGTTGGTGGGATAAGTGAATATTCCAGCACATGCGAGGTACTTTCTCTATTATAATAAGGGGAACGAGGTGGTAATGTCTTTTTCTTTTGGTCGAACGGCTGGGTATTGGAACAGTCGTCCGCGATCGCTATTTAGATTGGCCATCGCATATTAGAGTACACATTCCTGCCCGACCGCGAATCTTTTCAGGCTTTAAATTGAAAAAGTGATTTTCAGGTTTTCTCCACATGAGTGGCACTTGAGGACCTTTTAATATGAATACCATTTGCACAAGAATTCTAACTAGTTTTCATCCATCATATATTTATATATATGGGGAATAGTTTAAGGTTGTGTGTGTTTACTTTTTTGTAGGATTTCCGTTCGTTATTTGATATTTTAAGTACGTAACTACCGTTGATGAAAGTTTCTTACACCACATATATATCAATGTGTAGTTTACGTGTTCATTTACTGTTCGTCGTTTTCCATTTTTACCGCCATTCTATATGTAAGATTGTGCTTATTATACGCTGAGATAGCGATGGGGATTGACAGAGGGAATAGGGAACCGTCTTAAATTTAATTTATTCATGTATACCCGTCATTTTAGACGGGCAAATTACACAAGCCTTTCTTATATCGTTGTATTTCTATTGATTTCAGGGGCTCGTACGCACTGGTCAAGAAGAGGATTCTCCAAAACAAGGCAATACTTCCCCAACTCCATCCTAACTATATTTTACCCATTCCTGATTTCCCTCTTCTCCTTATTATTTTTAGTCCTATGGTATTACACTTGTCCATATTTGTATTTACATTATTTGCTTATGTATACACTGACATTCCATTTTTTACAACCATCGCATTACATATGTGCATTTGTCGATATTTTTTAATTCGTATGCTTACGTATACAATTCGATCTATTTTTCTATGGCATGCCACGTACCCATTAGAATAGCATTTCAAGGTGTTTACACAACACAAATGCCCGGCCGTGGCATACAGAGAGCTCTCTGAAACGTCCCTTTCCCCCGGAGGTCGACCTCACTGGCCAGTCACACAAAATCCCTAACGACACTTTTATGCGGATATACACGTACATGATCGATGTTCTATGCGATTGATACACTTGCGAATATACTCTATTGAATTTTTTTGCCTTTATGTATGTACCATTAACCTCTTTCCTCCTCAAAAGCGTTGACAGGTGCTGCAAATTTCTTTTATAGGCAAAGAAGACGAAGACTCCCAGACAACTACACTGATAAGTAAGTCTCTATGATGTTATTTGATTCGCATTGGGTTACTTTCTCTGTTTAATTGGTATTTTTGTTTTGCAGAGCCATTTTCCATGACAGGGTGCCGCGTCCCTACATGTGTGCAGTGGACAGAGGGCCGTGGGACCGGAGTGCCGATCATAGTGGGACCAAAGGGCAACGCGGCAAGGGTCACACTGCTGAGGAACGGGACAACGAGGATGCTGGATTGGGTAACAGGTTGAGGTATACGATGTACGGTGTTAAATTCTAGTTGATATTTTACGATTTTTATTATTTATGCTTAATATACTCGCATTTCTATCTGAAATGGTTTTGTCCTTTTGATGCTACTGACTGACACCCATAGCGCTATGTGGTTTGACAGCACAGGCCTGTGCAGACGTGACAATTCCATTGACGACCTTTGATGGTATTGCGTGACGAGACGGTTGTTGCTCAGGATTGATTGTATTGTTTGATCGATTTCGAGTGTCTTAGTGCTGTTTGTCTAATGTGTTTCTATGACATGTTGACTGAATTGGTGTTTTTTTGTATTTTATACGTTTGCGTTGACAAATTGCATTTCTGACGAATTTTTATATGTAGAAATTTATTTGTCTATGTCCTGTATCCGTATGCCATGTTTTATGCCTATGCGGACAGTTTTATTTGGTGTGTTATGTGTTATTAGTGATGTTTATATTGTATTTAATTGTTGTGTGTAATTATTTCAGATTTATGTGCGTTTTGTGTATGTGCCTAATGAATAATCCATTCTTTCCTTTGTCCACTAATTTTACTGTTATGGCTATTTTTCTCAGAGATGTAGGAGGAAAATGTTTCATTTCCTTTCCATATATGCTATTCTAAATTTTTTAATATCGTTTTGCAGGGTTCTCGTGAATGGAATAGGCCTCGATTATATCGGGGGAAACGCCATTTCAAAAAAAGGTTAACGAATGGAGTGCACTACCCCATTCGGGTCATTTGGAAACGTGCACAACCTTGAAGTCATTCGGCAGATTTCATTTTCAACAGAGATTGTGTGTTGGAAGGTATATTACGTGAAGACTTGGAAGCAGCTCCTCTGTATGGCAAGCGAATTTTCTCCCTAATTCTTATGTATTTCTTGGAAATCACCTTTAGACACCTTTACAACTTCTCGCAATCATTCATGGAAAATTTGTAGGACTAAATTGCATTTCCCATCTTATACATATCCTTATGGTTTATAAATGGTTTATGTGACTCTGACAAGGATAATTTTTTGTTTTAAGAATATATTTTTGGAATGAATTCATTCACTGTGCCCCAGGAAGCTTGTCTCATCCTTTAGCAGCATCATGTATTCAATTTGATGGAGCGTTAACCTAGATTTAAGAATACAGATTTGTAATTTCGATGACTTGTGTAAAAAGTATTTATTAGCCATATTTACAAATTCCATTTCCGTATCATATTTTCTAGTCAGTTTCATGGCACGCTTTCTTTGCTTGCAAATGTAAATCAAAATGTGGTAGTGAGTAATAAGAGTGGGTTCTGTCGTGGTTTCATATTTATTTTCATTTAGATGATATTTAGCCTTGAATTTTTTTATTCCTAGTCATACAAGAAACCGAGGTATTCTTCTTAGAGCATGGCATGTTTCTCTTTTAGTGACACTATTGCAGTTTACATCTGTTTCTATGTTTATCATTGAGTAAGTGTCAGGCGAATCAGGGGGATTCTGGCTAGTAGAATAATTATAATAAGTCTAACACACCTGTATGTATGTACCTGATTCAAATTATGCCTTATTATGTAATTAGCTTTGGCAATCATACATTATATGGACCCATGGCTTTCTGTTCACAACATTCGTTAATTATTCATCTTAGAGCATGGCATGTTTCTCTTTTAGTGACACTATTGCAGTTTACATCTGTTTCTATGTTTATCATTAAGTAAGTGTCAGGCGAATCAGGGGGATTCTGGCTAGTAGAATAATTATAATAAGACTAACACACCAGTATGTATGTTCCTGATTCAAATTATGCCCTATTATGTAATTAGCTTAGGCAATCATACATTATATGGAACCATGGCTTTCTGTTCACAACATTAGTTAATTATTTGAATTTCTCTATCTTCGCATGTGTTATCATGGGCGTACCCAATGCGACAGATTTAATTCCTGGAATACACCATAAACATTAAGTCAATCTTATGTACCATTTCAAATTAGATACATTAATGCTGCTCTAAGTAGATGTTGCAGTTAAACCTCTATCAAATACCAAACTCCATAGAGTGTTGCATATAGTTGTTTTAGAAATATGTTTACTAAAGACTGGTCCCATATAGTTTTCATTTAAATGTCATGTTGAATAAGTGTATCTATCACTACCAGTATGTTGGAGAATGTTTCCATGTTAACTTGTACACATAACCCTACAGTATTGCATGTCATGCATTTATGTAATAATAGTAATTCAGGTGTATACTTTATCTGTTAACAATCCATACTTCTGAGACAATAATAATAAAAATGTGTCAATATTTTTCTATTTAAATTTACTGAATAATATAGTATTAATGCTGTTATAGTGATTTTTATAATAAAACTCTTAAAAAATTAAAATATTTTAGGTGCAAAATATTATTTCCAATCCATAAAAATTCCATATTATCCTGAGGTTAGTGACGCATGACGGTCTGAGAATAATGGGATGCAAAAGTTTAAGGGTGCTTTCTATATAGTGTTATGCAGCAATTTATTATCTGAAAGATGCCAAGCAATTGAACATGGATTCAGTGGTCATTAATTATATTCAAACATATAAAATAAGAATTTATTTTTTTTTACAATATTATCTTCCTTTTTACTGAAATCTCGTCTAATTCCTGCAAAGATCAGATAACGCGACCTTTAACTGGCACATAATTTTATATTGAAACTGGTGGAGAATATGTATTAAAGAGACACTTTAATACTTTTAATTAAATGTAATATTCATAAACATTGTATGGAGAAATTTTAATATGGGAATATTTTAAATTTATTATGGAATGCTTGGCGATAATAGCGACCCGTTTGTTATATATTTGGCAGCACACCCCTGGTCAGGGGCGGTTTCAGTTAAAAAATATGCGTAGGCGAGGTAAAAATATGCCACCTTTCTGGATATCAAAGGCATGAAATAATATTAATATAATATAAAAAAATAAATTTATTTAATCGGTCATTATCTAAAAAAAGAATATTCAGCCAAATACTTTCAGAAAATAGAAATAAAACATTCACTGACCTTATAAGAAAACATGGAGAGTAATTTCTATCCAATATCTCGGGGAAATGCCAAGGCGCAATAGAGAGGCATTTACTCCGGATTTTGACTATACGGATAATTCATTCATTCGCACCTAATGCAGTCTAGTATTCAGGGGCAGATCCAAAAACTTCTCAAAGGGAGGGGGGTGATACCCACTCCACCTATCAAATCCACCCCTGCCACTAGCCCTATATTTTGAAAATACCTACCCCCTCAGAATATATCTTTCCCTTGATATAATGACCTGATCTGGGGCGTATAATTGAGGAATACTGCGGGAATGAATTTAAGAAATTGGATTATCCAAGGAGGGCCGGTCGCCCCCTCTCCCTCCCTCCCGTTGATACGCCACTGCTTCTATTACATATAAGTTGGCAATCCGTCGTACAGAATGCACATTTCATTGCAAGCAGCAGTTATTGCAGATTTGCAAATTTGATGAGCTGTTAAATATGATGACGGCATGGTATCACAAGCAACATCTCCGCAAATGCCGTGAAATTATATTTAAAATACATTCATGGAAATCAAGAAATTGCATTCACACTTCTCACGTTAATAAAAATAATTGTCATGTCTTCCACCGAGATGCAGAGTTGATGGATGAAATTTGCATTAGATGCACTTTCGTGGTGGTTGTTGATTTACTCAGCGTAAGTGGCCTTTGTTAATAGCATAGCTGCTGTCAATCTTATTAATTGTGATGAATTAATCCTTACGCTTTGACATATAATCGAATTAGCCTATGCCCCTAAGCTGCGACATTCCAGTTTAAGCCACGACCCTGAAAAAACTTTCTCCTATTACTGCTGCTGAACAATACACACGAACCCCTGAATGCTCTTCAGTTTGTTAAAATGGACACCATTTGTCCCATGTAAATATTTGTTTGAAAATTTTCGTATTTTTGTAATTATATTAGCATTAATTTTAGAAGATTTGAACTCAGTTATTTAATTTAACTCGAATTGATCTATTTTTATTATATTTAATATGTCTCACAGATGTTTAAACACTTTTACTGCTATAAAAGTGTTGTAAAAGTATTAACATTATTATGATTTAGCAATATAATCCTGACTTTATTATGCATTGTTCTAAATGTGGATATTGAACATTTTTTGGATGTATCTCCACTATATAAAAATAAAATTACCTACCAGACGAAGTTGAATATTACCTGGATGAATGTCACGGTTCGGATATTGATTCCGTGACGATATGGGTTAAATCGAATGGTGTGTAACAATATTAAAATCGGCTGATTGTTTTACAATATGTTTCATACATAAATAAATAGAACGCTGGAAATGAATCGCAGATATCAATTCGCGAGAAATTGGTAATGTCAAGGAATTTTGAGAATTACCTTTCTCCGTATTTATAGATTCGGTGGGGTTATTTTGGCGTTTTTCATTGATACGGTGGGTTTTATGCAGGGTGTAATTAATGCTGGTATTATATTGATAATTTAACGACAAAAATAATGTCCCATGTAAGAATTCTCAGGGATAACGTTAATTTAGAACTTACTATTCCCTATGTCATATCGCACTTCAATTTCGACATTTTCTCTCACGTAAAAATAGATGTCACTTTGTCGTTTTAAGAAATTATTCTTTATTCAAAGAAAATTAATATTGTTGTTATAAAATATTATGTTTAAATAAAGAATACAAGCATATTATTACAATTTTATATTAAAAACCATTTTGTATAATAACTTTACTGTATTTAATGTCATTAAAAATGAATTTCAACTTTCTACTGTTAGACAAATGACTATCGCTCTGAGCTGCCATCCCTAGACCGGAACTAAGGTTCTTCATTCGAGGCCCGATGTTCGACGAGCCCACTTCGGAGTGTTCAAGTCAACACTTCGAAGGTCAGTAAGTTTCTTGTAAAATTCACTGCATTTCTTTAAATGTTTCGCTTATCAAGTCTAGGTCGGCGTACGTGAAACCACGGCCGTTTATTCTCGATTTATGTAACTTTTCATATATTTCCGTGAGTGAATTTTTCGTGACGTACGCCGACCAAAATCCTGTCTTTGCTTTCGGTTTGAAGCTTCACATCTTAGTCTCCGCGATTTCTGGCCGACATTAAGTCTATATATTGCAGTAATATATAGAAATGTTGCCTTCTGAATTTAGGCCTTTGTACGTATCATTTCCGACGCCATATTAATAGGCATAGTTTATCGTAGTGTGGTTACATTGTCACCCCGCTTCCAAAAAGTGAACGTTTAATGTCTTCAAAGGAAATGTGTGCGAATATGGTGGCATGCTTCCCCATTTAGAAATTAACCTTAGGCTAAGTAATTTCTCCGACAATTTTCGGGGATTATATTAGAGGGGGCTGAGAGTTGTTGCATTGAATGCAAGTGGGATGACTTTAAAGAACCCATTGATTGAAAGCGTTGTAACATTCCAAACAAGTTTTTAATAGTGTGAGTTGGTGGGATAAGTGAATATTCCAGCACATGCGAGGTACTTTCTCTATTATAATAAGGGGAACGAGGTGGTAATGTCTTTTTCTTTTGGTCGAACGGCTGGGTATTGGAACAGTCGTCCGCGATCGCTATTTAGATTGGCCATCGCATATTAGAGTACACATTCCTGCCCGACCGCGAATCTTTTCAGGCTTTAAATTGAAAAAGTGATTTTCAGGTTTTCTCCACATGAGTGGCACTTGAGGACCTTTTAATATGAATACCATTTGCACAAGAATTCTAACTAGTTTTCATCCATCATATATTTATATATATGGGGAATAGTTTAAGGTTGTGTGTGTTTACTTTTTTGTAGGATTTCCGTTCGTTATTTGATATTTTAAGTACGTAACTACCGTTGATGAAAGTTTCTTACACCACATATATATCAATGTGTAGTTTACGTGTTCATTTACTGTTCGTCGTTTTCCATTTTTACCGCCATTCTATATGTAAGATTGTGCTTATTATACGCTGAGATAGCGATGGGGATTGACAGAGGGAATAGGGAACCGTCTTAAATTTAATTTATTCATGTATACCCGTCATTTGAGACGGGCAAATTACACAAGCCTTTCTTATATCGTTGTATTTCTATTGATTTCAGGGGCTCGTACGCACTGGTCAAGAAGAGGATTCTCCAAAACAAGGCAATACTTCCCCAACTCCATCCTAACTATATTTTACCCATTCCTGATTTCCCTCTTCTCCTTATTATTTTTAGTCCTATGGTATTACACTTGTGCACATTTGTATTTACATTATTTGCTTATGTATACACTGACATTCCATTTTTTACAACCATCGCATTACATATGTGCATTTGTCGATATTTTTTAATTCGTATGCTTACGTATACAATTCGATCTATTTTTCTATGGCATGCCACGTACCCATTAGAATAGCATTTCAAGGTGTTTACACAACACAAATGCCCGGCCGTGGCATACAGAGAGCTCTCTGAAACGTCCCTTTCCCCCGGAGGTCGACCTCACTGGCCAGTCACACAAAATCCCTAACGACACTTTTATGCGGATATACACGTACATGATCGATGTTCTATGCGATTGATACACTTGCGAATATACTCTATTGAATTTTTTTGCCTTTATGTATGTACCATTAACCTCTTTCCTCCTCAAAAGCGTTGACAGGTGCTGCAAATTTCTTTTATAGGCAAAGAAGACGAAGACTCCCAGACAACTACACTGATAAGTAAGTCTCTATGATGTTATTTGATTCGCATTGGGTTACTTTCTCTGTTTAATTGGTATTTTTGTTTTGCAGAGCCATTTTCCATGACAGGGTGCCGCGTCCCTACATGTGTGCAGTGGACAGAGGGCCGTGGGACCGGAGTGCCGATCATAGTGGGACCAAAGGGCAACGCGGCAAGGGTCACACTGCTGAGGAACGGGACAACGAGGATGCTGGATTGGGTAACAGGTTGAGGTATACGATGTACGGTGTTAAATTCTAGTTGATATTTTACGATTTTTATTATTTATGCTTAATATACTCGCATTTCTATCTGAAATGGTTTTGTCCTTTTGATGCTACTGACTGACACCCATAGCGCTATGTGGTTTGACAGCACAGGCCTGTGCAGACGTGACAATTCCATTGACGACCTTTGATGGTATTGCGTGACGAGACGGTTGTTGCTCAGGATTGATTGTATTGTTTGATCGATTTCGAGTGTCTTAGTGCTGTTTGTCTAATGTGTTTCTATGACATGTTGACTGAATTGGTGTTTTTTTGTATTTTATACGTTTGCGTTGACAAATTGCATTTCTGACGAATTTTTATATGTAGAAATTTATTTGTCTATGTCCTGTATCCGTATGCCATGTTTTATGCCTATGCGGACAGTTTTATTTGGTGTGTTATGTGTTATTAGTGATGTTTATATTGTATTTAATTGTTGTGTGTAATTATTTCAGATTTATGTGCGTTTTGTGTATGTGCCTAATGAATAATCCATTCTTTCCTTTGTCCACTAATTTTACTGTTATGGCTATTTTTCTCAGAGATGTAGGAGGAAAATGTTTCATTTCCTTTCCATATATGCTATTCTAAATTTTTTAATATCGTTTTGCAGGGTTCTCGTGAATGGAATAGGCCTCGATTATATCGGGGGAAACGCCATTTCAAAAAAAGGTTAACGAATGGAGTGCACTACCCCATTCGGGTCATTTGGAAACGTGCACAACCTTGAAGTCATTCGGCAGATTTCATTTTCAACAGAGATTGTGTGTTGGAAGGTATATTACGTGAAGACTTGGAAGCAGCTCCTCTGTATGGCAAGCGAATTTTCTCCCTAATTCTTATGTATTTCTTGGAAATCACCTTTAGACACCTTTACAACTTCTCGCAATCATTCATGGAAAATTTGTAGGACTAAATTGCATTTCCCATCTTATACATATCCTTATGGTTTATAAATGGTTTATGTGACTCTGACAAGGATAATTTTTTGTTTTAAGAATATATTTTTGGAATGAATTCATTCACTGTGCCCCAGGAAGCTTGTCTCATCCTTTAGCAGCATCATGTATTCAATTTGATGGAGCGTTAACCTAGATTTAAGAATACAGATTTGTAATTTCGATGACTTGTGTAAAAAGTATTTATTAGCCATATTTACAAATTCCATTTCCGTATCATATTTTCTAGTCAGTTTCATGGCACGCTTTCTTTGCTTGCAAATGTAAATCAAAATGTGGTAGTGAGTAATAAGAGTGGGTTCTGTCGTGGTTTCATATTTATTTTCATTTAGATGATATTTAGCCTTGAATTTTTTTATTCCTAGTCATACAAGAAACCGAGGTATTCTTCTTAGAGCATGGCATGTTTCTCTTTTAGTGACACTATTGCAGTTTACATCTGTTTCTATGTTTATCATTGAGTAAGTGTCAGGCGAATCAGGGGGATTCTGGCTAGTAGAATAATTATAATAAGTCTAACACACCTGTATGTATGTACCTGATTCAAATTATGCCTTATTATGTAATTAGCTTTGGCAATCATACATTATATGGACCCATGGCTTTCTGTTCACAACATTCGTTAATTATTCATCTTAGAGCATGGCATGTTTCTCTTTTAGTGACACTATTGCAGTTTACATCTGTTTCTATGTTTATCATTAAGTAAGTGTCAGGCGAATCAGGGGGATTCTGGCTAGTAGAATAATTATAATAAGACTAACACACCAGTATGTATGTTCCTGATTCAAATTATGCCCTATTATGTAATTAGCTTAGGCAATCATACATTATATGGAACCATGGCTTTCTGTTCACAACATTAGTTAATTATTTGAATTTCTCTATCTTCGCATGTGTTATCATGGGCGTACCCAATGCGACAGATTTAATTCCTGGAATACACCATAAACATTAAGTCAATCTTATGTACCATTTCAAATTAGATACATTAATGCTGCTCTAAGTAGATGTTGCAGTTAAACCTCTATCAAATACCAAACTCCATAGAGTGTTGCATATAGTTGTTTTAGAAATATGTTTACTAAAGACTGGTCCCATATAGTTTTCATTTAAATGTCATGTTGAATAAGTGTATCTATCACTACCAGTATGTTGGAGAATGTTTCCATGTTAACTTGTACACATAACCCTACAGTATTGCATGTCGTGCATTTATGTAATAATAGTAATTCAGGTGTATACTTTATCTGTTAACAATCCATACTTCTGAGACAATAATAATAAAAATGTGTCAATATTTTTCTATTTAAATTTACTGAATAATATAGTATTAATGCTGTTATAGTGATTTTTATAATAAAACTCTTAAAAAATTAAAATATTTTAGGTGCAAAATATTATTTCCAATCCATAAAAATTCCATATTATCCTGAGGTTAGTGACGCATGACGGTCTGAGAATAATGGGATGCAAAAGTTTAAGGGTGCTTTCTATATAGTGTTATGCAGCAATTTATTATCTGAAAGATGCCAAGCAATTGAACATGGATTCAGTGGTCATTAATTATATTCAAACATATAAAATAAGAATTTATTTTTTTTTACAATATTATCTTCCTTTTTACTGAAATCTCGTCTAATTCCTGCAAAGATCAGATAACGCGACCTTTAACTGGCACATAATTTTATATTGAAACTGGTGGAGAATATGTATTAAAGAGACACTTTAATACTTTTAATTAAATGTAATATTCATAAACATTGTATGGAGAAATTTTAATATGGGAATATTTTAAATTTATTATGGAATGCTTGGCGATAATAGCGACCCGTTTGTTATATATTTGGCAGCACACCCCTGGTCAGGGGCGGTTTCAGTTAAAAAATATGCGTAGGCGAGGTAAAAATATGCCACCTTTCTGGATATCAAAGGCATGAAATAATATTAATATAATATAAAAAAAATAAATTTATTTAATCGGTCATTATCTAAAAAAAGAATATTCAGCCAAATACTTTCAGAAAATAGAAATAAAACATTCACTGACCTTATAAGAAAACATGGAGAGTAATTTCTATCCAATATCTCGGGGAAATGCCAAGGCGCAATAGAGAGGCATTTACTCCGGATTTTGACTATACGGATAATTCATTCATTCACACCTAATGCAGTCTAGTATTCAGGGGCAGATCAAAAAACTTCTCAAAGGGAGGGGGGGTGATACCCACTCCACCTATCAAATCCACCCCTGCCACTAGCCCTATATTTTGAAAATACCTACCCCCTCAGAATATATCTTTCCCTTGATATAATGACCTGATCTGGGGCGTATAATTGAGGAATACTGCGGGAATGAATTTAAGAAATTGGATTATCCAAGGAGGGCCGGTCGCCCCCTCTCCCTCCCTCCCGTTGATACGCCACTGCTTCTATTACATATAAGTTGGCAATCCGTCGTACAGAATGCATATTTCATTGCAAGCAGCAGTTATTGCAGATTTGCAAATTTGATGAGCTGTTAAATATGATGACGGCATGGTATCACAAGCAACATCTCCGCAAATGCCGTGAAATTATATTTAAAATACATTCATGGAAATCAAGAAATTGCATTCACACTTCTCACGTTAATAAAAATAATTGTCATGTCTTCCACCGAGATGCAGAGTTGATGGATGAAATTTGCATTAGATGCACTTTCGTGGTGGTTGTTGATTTACTCAGCGTAAGTGGCCTTTGTTAATAGCATAGCTGCTGTCAATCTTATTAATTGTGATGAATTAATCCTTACGCTTTGACATATAATCGAATTAGCCTATGCCCCTAAGCTGCGACATTCCAGTTTAAGCCACGACCCTGAAAAAACTTTCTCCTATTACTGCTGCTGAACAATACACACGAACCCCTGAATGCTCTTCAGTTTGTTAAAATGGACACCATTTGTCCCATGTAAATATTTGTTTGAAAATTTTCGTATTTTTGTAATTATATTAGCATTAATTTTAGAAGATTTGAACTCAGTTATTTAATTTAACTCGAATTGATCTATTTTTATTATATTTAATATGTCTCACAGATGTTTAAACACTTTTACTGCTATAAAAGTGTTGTAAAAGTATTAACATTATTATGATTTAGCAATATAATCCTGACTTTATTATGCATTGTTCTAAATGTGGATATTGAACATTTTTTGGATGTATCTCCACTATATAAAAATAAAATTACCTACCAGACGAAGTTGAATATTACCTGGATGAATGTCACGGTTCGGATATTGATTCCGTGACGATATGGGTTAAATCGAATGGTGTGTAACAATATTAAAATCGGCTGATTGTTTTACAATATGTTTCATACATAAATAAATAGAACGCTGGAAATGAATCGCAGATATCAATTCGCGAGAAATTGGTAATGTCAAGGAATTTTGAGAATTACCTTTCTCCGTATTTATAGATTCGGTGGGGTTATTTTGGCGTTTTTCATTGATACGGTGGGTTTTATGCAGGGTGTAATTAATGCTGGTATTATATTGATAATTTAACGACAAAAATAATGTCCCATGTAAGAATTCTCAGGGATAACGTTAATTTAGAACTCACTATTCCCTATGTCATATCGCACTTCAATTTCGACATTTTCTCTCACGTAAAAATAGATGTCACTTTGTCGTTTTAAGAAATTATTCTTTATTCAAAGAAAATTAATATTGTTGTTATAAAATATTATGTTTAAATAAAGAATACAAGCATATTATTACAATTTTATATTAAAAACCATTTTGTATAATAACTTTACTGTATTTAATGTCATTAAAAATGAATTTCAACTTTCTACTGTTAGACAAATGACTATCGCTCTGAGCTGCCATCCCTAGACCGGAACTAAGGTTCTTCATTCGAGGCCCGATGTTCGACGAGCCCACTTCGGAGTGTTCAAGTCAACACTTCGAAGGTCAGTAAGTTTCTTGTAAAATTCACTGCATTTCTTTAAATGTTTCGCTTATCAAGTCTAGGTCGGCGTACGTGAAACCACGGCCGTTTATTCTCGATTTATGTAACTTTTCATATATTTCCGTGAGTGAATTTTTCGTGACGTACGCCGACCAAAATCCTGTCTTTGCTTTCGGTTTGAAGCTTCACATCTTAGTCTCCGCGATTTCTCGCCGACATTAAGGCTATATATTGCAGTAATATATAGAAATGTTCCCTTCTGAATTTAGGCCTTTGTACGTATCATTTCCGACGCCATATTAATAGGCATAGTTTATCGTAGTGTGGTTACATTGTCACCCCGCTTCCAAAAAGTGAACGTTTAATGTCTTCAAAGGAAATGTGTGCGAATATGGTGGCATGCTTCCCCATTTAGAAATTAACCTTAGGCTAAGTAATTTCTCCGACAATTTTCGGGGATTATATTAGAGGGGGCTGAGAGTTGTTGCATTGAATGCAAGTGGGATGACTTTAAAGAACCCATTGATTGAAAGCGTTGTAACATTCCAAACAAGTTTTTAATAGTGTGAGTTGGTGGGATAAGTGAATATTCCAGCACATGCGAGGTACTTTCTCTATTATAATAAGGGGAACGAGGTGGTAATGTCTTTTTCTTTTGGTCGAACGGCTGGGTATTGGAACAGTCGTCCGCGATCGCTATTTAGATTGGCCATCGCATATTAGAGTACACATTCCTGCCCGACCGCGAATCTTTTCAGGCTTTAAATTGAAAAAGTGATTTTCAGGTTTTCTCCACATGAGTGGCACTTGAGGACCTTTTAATATGAATACCATTTGCACAAGAATTCTAACTAGTTTTCATCCATCATATATTTATATATATGGGGAATAGTTTAAGGTTGTGTGTGTTTACTTTTTTGTAGGATTTCCGTTCGTTATTTGATATTTTAAGTACGTAACTACCGTTGATGAAAGTTTCTTACACCACATATATATCAATGTGTAGTTTACGTGTTCATTTACTGTTCGTCGTTTTCCATTTTTACCGCCATTCTATATGTAAGATTGTGCTTATTATACGCTGAGATAGCGATGGGGATTGACAGAGGGAATAGGGAACCGTCTTAAATTTAATTTATTCATGTATACCCGTCATTTGAGACGGGCAAATTACACAAGCCTTTCTTATATCGTTGTATTTCTATTGATTTCAGGGGCTCGTACGCACTGGTCAAGAAGAGGATTCTCCAAAACAAGGCAATACTTCCCCAACTCCATCCTAACTATATTTTACCCATTCCTGATTTCCCTCTTCTCCTTATTATTTTTAGTCCTATGGTATTACACTTGTGCACATTTGTATTTACATTATTTGCTTATGTATACACTGACATTCCATTTTTTACAACCATCGCATTACATATGTGCATTTGTCGATATTTTTTAATTCGTATGCTTACGTATACAATTCGATCTATTTTTCTATGGCATGCCACGTACCCATTAGAATAGCATTTCAAGGTGTTTACACAACACAAATGCCCGGCCGTGGCATACAGAGAGCTCTCTGAAACGTCCCTTTCCCCCGGAGGTCGACCTCACTGGCCAGTCACACAAAATCCCTAACGACACTTTTATGCGGATATACACGTACATGATCGATGTTCTATGCGATTGATACACTTGCGAATATACTCTATTGAATTTTTTTGCCTTTATGTATGTACCATTAACCTCTTTCCTCCTCAAAAGCGTTGACAGGTGCTGCAAATTTCTTTTATAGGCAAAGAAGACGAAGACTCCCAGACAACTACACTGATAAGTAAGTCTCTATGATGTTATTTGATTCGCATTGGGTTACTTTCTCTGTTTAATTGGTATTTTTGTTTTGCAGAGCCATTTTCCATGACAGGGTGCCGCGTCCCTACATGTGTGCAGTGGACAGAGGGCCGTGGGACCGGAGTGCCGATCATAGTGGGACCAAAGGGCAACGCGGCAAGGGTCACACTTCTGAGGAACGGGACAACGAGGATGCTGGATTGGGTAACAGGTTGAGGTATACGATGTACGGTGTTAAATTCTAGTTGATATTTTACGATTTTTATTATTTATGCTTAATATACTCGCATTTCTATCTGAAATGGTTTTGTCCTTTTGATGCTACTGACTGACACCCATAGCGCTATGTGGTTTGACAGCACAGGCCTGTGCAGACGTGACAATTCCATTGACGACCTTTGATGGTATTGCGTGACGAGACGGTTGTTGCTCAGGATTGATTGTATTGTTTGATCGATTTCGAGTGTCTTAGTGCTGTTTGTCTAATGTGTTTCTATGACATGTTGACTGAATTGGTGTTTTTTTGTATTTTATACGTTTGCGTTGACAAATTGCATTTCTGACGAATTTTTATATGTAGAAATTTATTTGTCTATGTCCTGTATCCGTATGCCATGTTTTATGCCTATGCGGACAGTTTTATTTGGTGTGTTATGTGTTATTAGTGATGTTTATATTGTATTTAATTGTTGTGTGTAATTATTTCAGATTTATGTGCGTTTTGTGTATGTGCCTAATGAATAATCCATTCTTTCCTTTGTCCACTAATTTTACTGTTATGGCTATTTTTCTCAGAGATGTAGGAGGAAAATGTTTCATTTCCTTTCCATATATGCTATTCTAAATTTTTTAATATCGTTTTGCAGGGTTCTCGTGAATGGAATAGGCCTCGATTATATCGGGGGAAACGCCATTTCAAAAAAAGGTTAACGAATGGAGTGCACTACCCCATTCGGGTCATTTGGAAACGTGCACAACCTTGAAGTCATTCGGCAGATTTCATTTTCAACAGAGATTGTGTGTTGGAAGGTATATTACGTGAAGACTTGGAAGCAGCTCCTCTGTATGGCAAGCGAATTTTCTCCCTAATTCTTATGTATTTCTTGGAAATCACCTTTAGACACCTTTACAACTTCTCGCAATCATTCATGGAAAATTTGTAGGACTAAATTGCATTTCCCATCTTATACATATCCTTATGGTTTATAAATGGTTTATGTGACTCTGACAAGGATAATTTTTTGTTTTCTGAATATATTTTTGGAATGAATTCATTCACTGTGCCCCAGGAAGCTTGTCTCATCCTTTAGCAGCATCATGTATTCAATTTGATGGAGCGTTAACCTAGATTTAAGAATACAGATTTGTAATTTCGATGACTTGTGTAAAAAGTATTTATTAGCCATATTTACAAATTCCATTTCCGTATCATATTTTCTAGTCAGTTTCATGGCACGCTTTCTTTGCTTGCAAATGTAAATCAAAATGTGGTAGTGAGTAATAAGAGTGGGTTCTGTCGTGGTTTCATATTTATTTTCATTTAGATGATATTTAGCCTTGAATTTTTTTATTCCTAGTCATACAAGAAACCGAGGTATTCTTCTTAGAGCATGGCATGTTTCTCTTTTAGTGACACTATTGCAGTTTACATCTGTTTCTATGTTTATCATTGAGTAAGTGTCAGGCGAATCAGGGGGATTCTGGCTAGTAGAATAATTATAATAAGTCTAACACACCTGTATGTATGTACCTGATTCAAATTATGCCTTATTATGTAATTAGCTTTGGCAATCATACATTATATGGACCCATGGCTTTCTGTTCACAACATTCGTTAATTATTCATCTTAGAGCATGGCATGTTTCTCTTTTAGTGACACTATTGCAGTTTACATCTGTTTCTATGTTTATCATTAAGTAAGTGTCAGGCGAATCAGGGGGATTCTGGCTAGTAGAATAATTATAATAAGACTAACACACCAGTATGTATGTTCCTGATTCAAATTATGCCCTATTATGTAATTAGCTTAGGCAATCATACATTATATGGAACCATGGCTTTCTGTTCACAACATTAGTTAATTATTTGAATTTCTCTATCTTCGCATGTGTTATCATGGGCGTACCCAATGCGACAGATTTAATTCCTGGAATACACCATAAACATTAAGTCAATCTTATGTACCATTTCAAATTAGATACATTAATGCTGCTCTAAGTAGATGTTGCAGTTAAACCTCTATCAAATACCAAACTCCATAGAGTGTTGCATATAGTTGTTTTAGAAATATGTTTACTAAAGACTGGTCCCATATAGTTTTCATTTAAATGTCATGTTGAATAAGTGTATCTATCACTACCAGTATGTTGGAGAATGTTTCCATGTTAACTTGTACACATAACCCTACAGTATTGCATGTCGTGCATTTATGTAATAATAGTAATTCAGGTGTATACTTTATCTGTTAACAATCCATACTTCTGAGACAATAATAATAAAAATGTGTCAATATTTTTCTATTTAAATTTACTGAATAATATAGTATTAATGCTGTTATAGTGATTTTTATAATAAAACTCTTAAAAAATTAAAATATTTTAGGTGCAAAATATTATTTCCAATCAATAAAAATTCCATATTATCCTGAGGTTAGTGACGCATGACGGTCTGAGAATAATGGGATGCAAAAGTTTAAGGGTGCTTTCTATATAGTGTTATGCAGCAATTTATTATCTGAAAGATGCCAAGCAATTGAACATGGATTCAGTGGTCATTAATTATATTCAAACATATAAAATAAGAATTTATTTTTTTTTACAATATTATCTTCCTTTTTACTGAAATCTCGTCTAATTCCTGCAAAGATCAGATAACGCGACCTTTAACTGGCACATAATTTTATATTGAAACTGGTGGAGAATATGTATTAAAGAGACACTTTAATACTTTTAATTAAATGTAATATTCATAAACATTGTATGGAGAAATTTTAATATGGGAATATTTTAAATTTATTATGGAATGCTTGGCGATAATAGCGACCCGTTTGTTATATATTTGGCAGCACACCCCTGGTCAGGGGCGGTTTCAGTTAAAAAATATGCGTAGGCGAGGTAAAAATATGCCACCTTTCTGGATATCAAAGGCATGAAATAATATTAATATAATATAAAAAAATAAATTTATTTAATCGGTCATTATCTAAAAAAAGAATATTCAGCCAAATACTTTCAGAAAATAGAAATAAAACATTCACTGACCTTATAAGAAAACATGGAGAGTAATTTCTATCCAATATCTCGGGGAAATGCCAAGGCGCAATAGAGAGGCATTTACTCCGGATTTTGACTATACGGATAATTCATTCATTCGCACCTAATGCAGTCTAGTATTCAGGGGCAGATCCAAAAACTTCTCAAAGGGAGGGGGGGTGATACCCACTCCACCTATCAAATCCACCCCTGCCACTAGCCCTATATTTTGAAAATACCTACCCCCTCAGAATATATCTTTCCCTTGATATAATGACCTGATCTGGGGCGTATAATTGAGGAATACTGCGGGAATGAATTTAAGAAATTGGATTATCCAAGGAGGGCCGGTCGCCCCCTCTCCCTCCCTCCCGTTGATACGCCACTGCTTCTATTACATATAAGTTGGCAATCCGTCGTACAGAATGCACATTTCATTGCAAGCAGCAGTTATTGCAGATTTGCAAATTTGATGAGCTGTTAAATATGATGACGGCATGGTATCACAAGCAACATCTCCGCAAATGCCGTGAAATTATATTTAAAATACATTCATGGAAATCAAGAAATTGCATTCACACTTCTCACGTTAATAAAAATAATTGTCATGTCTTCCACCGAGATGCAGAGTTGATGGATGAAATTTGCATTAGATGCACTTTCGTGGTGGTTGTTGATTTACTCAGCGTAAGTGGCCTTTGTTAATAGCATAGCTGCTGTCAATCTTATTAATTGTGATGAATTAATCCTTACGCTTTGACATATAATCGAATTAGCCTATGCCCCTAAGCTGCGACATTCCAGTTTAAGCCACGACCCTGAAAAAACTTTCTCCTATTACTGCTGCTGAACAATACACACGAACCCCTGAATGCTCTTCAGTTTGTTAAAATGGACACCATTTGTCCCATGTAAATATTTGTTTGAAAATTTTCGTATTTTTGTAATTATATTAGCATTAATTTTAGAAGATTTGAACTCAGTTATTTAATTTAACTCGAATTGATCTATTTTTATTATATTTAATATGTCTCACAGATGTTTAAACACTTTTACTGCTATAAAAGTGTTGTAAAAGTATTAACATTATTATGATTTAGCAATATAATCCTGACTTTATTATGCATTGTTCTAAATGTGGATATTGAACATTTTTTGGATGTATCTCCACTATATAAAAATAAAATTACCTACCAGACGAAGTTGAATATTACCTGGATGAATGTCACGGTTCGGATATTGATTCCGTGACGATATGGGTTAAATCGAATGGTGTGTAACAATATTAAAATCGGCTGATTGTTTTACAATATGTTTCATACATAAATAAATAGAACGCTGGAAATGAATCGCAGATATCAATTCGCGAGAAATTGGTAATGTCAAGGAATTTTGAGAATTACCTTTCTCCGTATTTATAGATTCGGTGGGGTTATTTTGGCGTTTTTCATTGATACGGTGGGTTTTATGCAGGGTGTAATTAATGCTGGTATTATATTGATAATTTAACGACAAAAATAATGTCCCATGTAAGAATTCTCAGGGATAACGTTAATTTAGAACTCACTATTCCCTATGTCATATCGCACTTCAATTTCGACATTTTCTCTCACGTAAAAATAGATGTCACTTTGTCGTTTTAAGAAATTATTCTTTATTCAAAGAAAATTAATATTGTTGTTATAAAATATTATGTTTAAATAAAGAATACAAGCATATTATTACAATTTTATATTAAAAACCATTTTGTATAATAACTTTACTGTATTTAATGTCATTAAAAATGAATTTCAACTTTCTACTGTTAGACAAATGACTATCGCTCTGAGCTGCCATCCCTAGACCGGAACTAAGGTTCTTCATTCGAGGCCCGATGTTCGACGAGCCCACTTCGGAGTGTTCAAGTCAACACTTCGAAGGTCAGTAAGTTTCTTGTAAAATTCACTGCATTTCTTTAAATGTTTCGCTTATCAAGTCTAGGTCGGCGTACGTGAAACCACGGCCGTTTATTCTCGATTTATGTAACTTTTCATATATTTCCGTGAGTGAATTTTTCGTGACGTACGCCGACCAAAATCCTGTCTTTGCTTTCGGTTTGAAGCTTCACATCTTAGTCTCCGCGATTTCTCGCCGACATTAAGGCTATATATTGCAGTAATATATAGAAATGTTCCCTTCTGAATTTAGGCCTTTGTACGTATCATTTCCGACGCCATATTAATAGGCATAGTTTATCGTAGTGTGGTTATATTGTCACCCCGCTTCCAAAAAGTGAACGTTTAATGTCTTCAAAGGAAATGTGTGCGAATATGGTGGCATGCTTCCCCATTTAGAAATTAACCTTAGGCTAAGTAATTTCTCCGACAATTTTCGGGGATTATATTAGAGGGGGCTGAGAGTTGTTGCATTGAATGCAAGTGGGATGACTTTAAAGAACCCATTGATTGAAAGCGTTGTAACATTCCAAACAAGTTTTTAATAGTGTGAGTTGGTGGGATAAGTGAATATTCCAGCACATGCGAGGTACTTTCTCTATTATAATAAGGGGAACGAGGTGGTAATGTCTTTTTCTTTTGGTCGAACGGCTGGGTATTGGAACAGTCGTCCGCGATCGCTATTTAGATTGGCCATCGCATATTAGAGTACACATTCCTGCCCGACCGCGAATCTTTTCAGGCTTTAAATTGAAAAAGTGATTTTCAGGTTTTCTCCACATGAGTGGCACTTGAGGACCTTTTAATATGAATACCATTTGCACAAGAATTCTAACTAGTTTTCATCCATCATATATTTATATATATGGGGAATAGTTTAAGGTTGTGTGTGTTTACTTTTTTGTAGGATTTCCGTTCGTTATTTGATATTTTAAGTACGTAACTACCGTTGATGAAAGTTTCTTACACCACATATATATCAATGTGTAGTTTACGTGTTCATTTACTGTTCGTCGTTTTCCATTTTTACCGCCATTCTATATGTAAGATTGTGCTTATTATACGCTGAGATAGCGATGGGGATTGACAGAGGGAATAGGGAACCGTCTTAAATTTAATTTATTCATGTATACCCGTCATTTTAGACGGGCAAATTACACAAGCCTTTCTTATATCGTTGTATTTCTATTGATTTCAGGGGCTCGTACGCACTGGTCAAGAAGAGGATTCTCCAAAACAAGGCAATACTTCCCCAACTCCATCCTAACTATATTTTACCCATTCCTGATTTCCCTCTTCTCCTTATTATTTTTAGTCCTATGGTATTACACTTGTCCATATTTGTATTTACATTATTTGCTTATGTATACACTGACATTCCATTTTTTACAACCATCGCATTACATATGTGCATTTGTCGATATTTTTTAATTCGTATGCTTACGTATACAATTCGATCTATTTTTCTATGGCATGCCACGTACCCATTAGAATAGCATTTCAAGGTGTTTACACAACACAAATGCCCGGCCGTGGCATACAGAGAGCTCTCTGAAACGTCCCTTTCCCCCGGAGGTCGACCTCACTGGCCAGTCACACAAAATCCCTAACGACACTTTTATGCGGATATACACGTACATGATCGATGTTCTATGCGATTGATACACTTGCGAATATACTCTATTGAATTTTTTTGCCTTTATGTATGTACCATTAACCTCTTTCCTCCTCAAAAGCGTTGACAGGTGCTGCAAATTTCTTTTATAGGCAAAGAAGACGAAGACTCCCAGACAACTACACTGATAAGTAAGTCTCTATGATGTTATTTGATTCGCATTGGGTTACTTTCTCTGTTTAATTGGTATTTTTGTTTTGCAGAGCCATTTTCCATGACAGGGTGCCGCGTCCCTACATGTGTGCAGTGGACAGAGGGCCGTGGGACCGGAGTGCCGATCATAGTGGGACCAAAGGGCAACGCGGCAAGGGTCACACTGCTGAGGAACGGGACAACGAGGATGCTGGATTGGGTAACAGGTTGAGGTATACGATGTACGGTGTTAAATTCTAGTTGATATTTTACGATTTTTATTATTTATGCTTAATATACTCGCATTTCTATCTGAAATGGTTTTGTCCTTTTGATGCTACTGACTGACACCCATAGCGCTATGTGGTTTGACAGCACAGGCCTGTGCAGACGTGACAATTCCATTGACGACCTTTGATGGTATTGCGTGACGAGACGGTTGTTGCTCAGGATTGATTGTATTGTTTGATCGATTTCGAGTGTCTTAGTGCTGTTTGTCTAATGTGTTTCTATGACATGTTGACTGAATTGGTGTTTTTTTGTATTTTATACGTTTGCGTTGACAAATTGCATTTCTGACGAATTTTTATATGTAGAAATTTATTTGTCTATGTCCTGTATCCGTATGCCATGTTTTATGCCTATGCGGACAGTTTTATTTGGTGTGTTATGTGTTATTAGTGATGTTTATATTGTATTTAATTGTTGTGTGTAATTATTTCAGATTTATGTGCGTTTTGTGTATGTGCCTAATGAATAATCCATTCTTTCCTTTGTCCACTAATTTTACTGTTATGGCTATTTTTCTCAGAGATGTAGGAGGAAAATGTTTCATTTCCTTTCCATATATGCTATTCTAAATTTTTTAATATCGTTTTGCAGGGTTCTCGTGAATGGAATAGGCCTCGATTATATCGGGGGAAACGCCATTTCAAAAAAAGGTTAACGAATGGAGTGCACTACCCCATTCGGGTCATTTGGAAACGTGCACAACCTTGAAGTCATTCGGCAGATTTCATTTTCAACAGAGATTGTGTGTTGGAAGGTATATTACGTGAAGACTTGGAAGCAGCTCCTCTGTATGGCAAGCGAATTTTCTCCCTAATTCTTATGTATTTCTTGGAAATCACCTTTAGACACCTTTACAACTTCTCGCAATCATTCATGGAAAATTTGTAGGACTAAATTGCATTTCCCATCTTATACATATCCTTATGGTTTATAAATGGTTTATGTGACTCTGACAAGGATAATTTTTTGTTTTAAGAATATATTTTTGGAATGAATTCATTCACTGTGCCCCAGGAAGCTTGTCTCATCCTTTAGCAGCATCATGTATTCAATTTGATGGAGCGTTAACCTAGATTTAAGAATACAGATTTGTAATTTCGATGACTTGTGTAAAAAGTATTTATTAGCCATATTTACAAATTCCATTTCCGTATCATATTTTCTAGTCAGTTTCATGGCACGCTTTCTTTGCTTGCAAATGTAAATCAAAATGTGGTAGTGAGTAATAAGAGTGGGTTCTGTCGTGGTTTCATATTTATTTTCATTTAGATGATATTTAGCCTTGAATTTTTTTATTCCTAGTCATACAAGAAACCGAGGTATTCTTCTTAGAGCATGGCATGTTTCTCTTTTAGTGACACTATTGCAGTTTACATCTGTTTCTATGTTTATCATTGAGTAAGTGTCAGGCGAATCAGGGGGATTCTGGCTAGTAGAATAATTATAATAAGTCTAACACACCTGTATGTATGTACCTGATTCAAATTATGCCTTATTATGTAATTAGCTTTGGCAATCATACATTATATGGACCCATGGCTTTCTGTTCACAACATTCGTTAATTATTCATCTTAGAGCATGGCATGTTTCTCTTTTAGTGACACTATTGCAGTTTACATCTGTTTCTATGTTTATCATTAAGTAAGTGTCAGGCGAATCAGGGGGATTCTGGCTAGTAGAATAATTATAATAAGACTAACACACCAGTATGTATGTTCCTGATTCAAATTATGCCCTATTATGTAATTAGCTTAGGCAATCATACATTATATGGAACCATGGCTTTCTGTTCACAACATTAGTTAATTATTTGAATTTCTCTATCTTCGCATGTGTTATCATGGGCGTACCCAATGCGACAGATTTAATTCCTGGAATACACCATAAACATTAAGTCAATCTTATGTACCATTTCAAATTAGATACATTAATGCTGCTCTAAGTAGATGTTGCAGTTAAACCTCTATCAAATACCAAACTCATAGAGTGTTGCATATAGTTGTTTTAGAAATATGTTTACTAAAGACTGGTCCCATATAGTTTTCATTTAAATGTCATGTTGAATAAGTGTATCTATCACTACCAGTATGTTGGAGAATGTTTCCATGTTAACTTGTACACATAACCCTACAGTATTGCATGTCGTGCATTTATGTAATAATAGTAATTCAGGTGTATACTTTATCTGTTAACAATCCATACTTCTGAGACAATAATAATAAAAATGTGTCAATATTTTTCTATTTAAATTTACTGAATAATATAGTATTAATGCTGTTATAGTGATTTTTATAATAAAACTCTTAAAAAATTAAAATATTTTAGGTGCAAAATATTATTTCCAATCAATAAAAATTCCATATTATCCTGAGGTTAGTGACGCATGACGGTCTGAGAATAATGGGATGCAAAAGTTTAAGGGTGCTTTCTATATAGTGTTATGCAGCAATTTATTATCTGAAAGATGCCAAGCAATTGAACATGGATTCAGTGGTCATTAATTATATTCAAACATATAAAATAAGAATTTATTTTTTTTTACAATATTATCTTCCTTTTTACTGAAATCTCGTCTAATTCCTGCAAAGATCAGATAACGCGACCTTTAACTGGCACATAATTTTATATTGAAACTGGTGGAGAATATGTATTAAAGAGACACTTTAATACTTTTAATTAAATGTAATATTCATAAACATTGTATGGAGAAATTTTAATATGGGAATATTTTAAATTTATTATGGAATGCTTGGCGATAATAGCGACCCGTTTGTTATATATTTGGCAGCACACCCCTGGTCAGGGGCGGTTTCAGTTAAAAAATATGCGTAGGCGAGGTAAAAATATGCCACCTTTCTGGATATCAAAGGCATGAAATAATATTAATATAATATAAAAAAATAAATTTATTTAATCGGTCATTATCTAAAAAAAGAATATTCAGCCAAATACTTTCAGAAAATAGAAATAAAACATTCACTGACCTTATAAGAAAACATGGAGAGTAATTTCTATCCAATATCTCGGGGAAATGCCAAGGCGCAATAGAGAGGCATTTACTCCGGATTTTGACTATACGGATAATTCATTCATTCGCACCTAATGCAGTCTAGTATTCAGGGGCAGATCCAAAAACTTCTCAAAGGGAGGGGGGGTGATACCCACTCCACCTATCAAATCCACCCCTGCCACTAGCCCTATATTTTGAAAATACCTACCCCCTCAGAATATATCTTTCCCTTGATATAATGACCTGATCTGGGGCGTATAATTGAGGAATACTGCGGGAATGAATTTAAGAAATTGGATTATCCAAGGAGGGCCGGTCGCCCCCTCTCCCTCCCTCCCGTTGATACGCCACTGCTTCTATTACATATAAGTTGGCAATCCGTCGTACAGAATGCACATTTCATTGCAAGCAGCAGTTATTGCAGATTTGCAAATTTGATGAGCTGTTAAATATGATGACGGCATGGTATCACAAGCAACATCTCCGCAAATGCCGTGAAATTATATTTAAAATACATTCATGGAAATCAAGAAATTGCATTCACACTTCTCACGTTAATAAAAATAATTGTCATGTCTTCCACCGAGATGCAGAGTTGATGGATGAAATTTGCATTAGATGCACTTTCGTGGTGGTTGTTGATTTACTCAGCGTAAGTGGCCTTTGTTAATAGCATAGCTGCTGTCAATCTTATTAATTGTGATGAATTAATCCTTACGCTTTGACATATAATCGAATTAGCCTATGCCCCTAAGCTGCGACATTCCAGTTTAAGCCACGACCCTGAAAAAACTTTCTCCTATTACTGCTGCTGAACAATACACACGAACCCCTGAATGCTCTTCAGTTTGTTAAAATGGACACCATTTGTCCCATGTAAATATTTGTTTGAAAATTTTCGTATTTTTGTAATTATATTAGCATTAATTTTAGAAGATTTGAACTCAGTTATTTAATTTAACTCGAATTGATCTATTTTTATTATATTTAATATGTCTCACAGATGTTTAAACACTTTTACTGCTATAAAAGTGTTGTAAAAGTATTAACATTATTATGATTTAGCAATATAATCCTGACTTTATTATGCATTGTTCTAAATGTGGATATTGAACATTTTTTGGATGTATCTCCACTATATAAAAATAAAATTACCTACCAGACGAAGTTGAATATTACCTGGATGAATGTCACGGTTCGGATATTGATTCCGTGACGATATGGGTTAAATCGAATGGTGTGTAACAATATTAAAATCGGCTGATTGTTTTACAATATGTTTCATACATAAATAAATAGAACGCTGGAAATGAATCGCAGATATCAATTCGCGAGAAATTGGTAATGTCAAGGAATTTTGAGAATTACCTTTCTCCGTATTTATAGATTCGGTGGGGTTATTTTGGCGTTTTTCATTGATACGGTGGGTTTTATGCAGGGTGTAATTAATGCTGGTATTATATTGATAATTTAACGACAAAAATAATGTCCCATGTAAGAATTCTCAGGGATAACGTTAATTTAGAACTCACTATTCCCTATGTCATATCGCACTTCAAT
This sequence comes from Uropetala carovei, assembly GCA_036926305.1. NCBI lineage: Eukaryota > Metazoa > Arthropoda > Insecta > Odonata > Petaluridae > Uropetala > Uropetala carovei. The sequence goes on from JAXCHB010000235.1 coordinate 13,039,638, forward strand.
TTCGACATTTTCTCTCACGTAAAAATAGATGTCACTTTGTCGTTTTAAGAAATTATTCTTTATTCAAAGAAAATTAATATTGTTGTTATAAAATATTATGTTTAAATAAAGAATACAAGCATATTATTACAATTTTATATTAAAAACCATTTTGTATAATAACTTTACTGTATTTAATGTCATTAAAAATGAATTTCAACTTTCTACTGTTAGACAAATGACTATCGCTCTGAGCTGCCATCCCTAGACCGGAACTAAGGTTCTTCATTCGAGGCCCGATGTTCGACGAGCCCACTTCGGAGTGTTCAAGTCAACACTTCGAAGGTCAGTAAGTTTCTTGTAAAATTCACTGCATTTCTTTAAATGTTTCGCTTATCAAGTCTAGGTCGGCGTACGTGAAACCACGGCCGTTTATTCTCGATTTATGTAACTTTTCATATATTTCCGTGAGTGAATTTTTCGTGACGTACGCCGACCAAAATCCTGTCTTTGCTTTCGGTTTGAAGCTTCACATCTTAGTCTCCGCGATTTCTCGCCGACATTAAGGCTATATATTGCAGTAATATATAGAAATGTTCCCTTCTGAATTTAGGCCTTTGTACGTATCATTTCCGACGCCATATTAATAGGCATAGTTTATCGTAGTGTGGTTATATTGTCACCCCGCTTCCAAAAAGTGAACGTTTAATGTCTTCAAAGGAAATGTGTGCGAATATGGTGGCATGCTTCCCCATTTAGAAATTAACCTTAGGCTAAGTAATTTCTCCGACAATTTTCGGGGATTATATTAGAGGGGGCTGAGAGTTGTTGCATTGAATGCAAGTGGGATGACTTTAAAGAACCCATTGATTGAAAGCGTTGTAACATTCCAAACAAGTTTTTAATAGTGTGAGTTGGTGGGATAAGTGAATATTCCAGCACATGCGAGGTACTTTCTCTATTATAATAAGGGGAACGAGGTGGTAATGTCTTTTTCTTTTGGTCGAACGGCTGGGTATTGGAACAGTCGTCCGCGATCGCTATTTAGATTGGCCATCGCATATTAGAGTACACATTCCTGCCCGACCGCGAATCTTTTCAGGCTTTAAATTGAAAAAGTGATTTTCAGGTTTTCTCCACATGAGTGGCACTTGAGGACCTTTTAATATGAATACCATTTGCACAAGAATTCTAACTAGTTTTCATCCATCATATATTTATATATATGGGGAATAGTTTAAGGTTGTGTGTGTTTACTTTTTTGTAGGATTTCCGTTCGTTATTTGATATTTTAAGTACGTAACTACCGTTGATGAAAGTTTCTTACACCACATATATATCAATGTGTAGTTTACGTGTTCATTTACTGTTCGTCGTTTTCCATTTTTACCGCCATTCTATATGTAAGATTGTGCTTATTATACGCTGAGATAGCGATGGGGATTGACAGAGGGAATAGGGAACCGTCTTAAATTTAATTTATTCATGTATACCCGTCATTTTAGACGGGCAAATTACACAAGCCTTTCTTATATCGTTGTATTTCTATTGATTTCAGGGGCTCGTACGCACTGGTCAAGAAGAGGATTCTCCAAAACAAGGCAATACTTCCCCAACTCCATCCTAACTATATTTTACCCATTCCTGATTTCCCTCTTCTCCTTATTATTTTTAGTCCTATGGTATTACACTTGTCCATATTTGTATTTACATTATTTGCTTATGTATACACTGACATTCCATTTTTTACAACCATCGCATTACATATGTGCATTTGTCGATATTTTTTAATTCGTATGCTTACGTATACAATTCGATCTATTTTTCTATGGCATGCCACGTACCCATTAGAATAGCATTTCAAGGTGTTTACACAACACAAATGCCCGGCCGTGGCATACAGAGAGCTCTCTGAAACGTCCCTTTCCCCCGGAGGTCGACCTCACTGGCCAGTCACACAAAATCCCTAACGACACTTTTATGCGGATATACACGTACATGATCGATGTTCTATGCGATTGATACACTTGCGAATATACTCTATTGAATTTTTTTGCCTTTATGTATGTACCATTAACCTCTTTCCTCCTCAAAAGCGTTGACAGGTGCTGCAAATTTCTTTTATAGGCAAAGAAGACGAAGACTCCCAGACAACTACACTGATAAGTAAGTCTCTATGATGTTATTTGATTCGCATTGGGTTACTTTCTCTGTTTAATTGGTATTTTTGTTTTGCAGAGCCATTTTCCATGACAGGGTGCCGCGTCCCTACATGTGTGCAGTGGACAGAGGGCCGTGGGACCGGAGTGCCGATCATAGTGGGACCAAAGGGCAACGCGGCAAGGGTCACACTGCTGAGGAACGGGACAACGAGGATGCTGGATTGGGTAACAGGTTGAGGTATACGATGTACGGTGTTAAATTCTAGTTGATATTTTACGATTTTTATTATTTATGCTTAATATACTCGCATTTCTATCTGAAATGGTTTTGTCCTTTTGATGCTACTGACTGACACCCATAGCGCTATGTGGTTTGACAGCACAGGCCTGTGCAGACGTGACAATTCCATTGACGACCTTTGATGGTATTGCGTGACGAGACGGTTGTTGCTCAGGATTGATTGTATTGTTTGATCGATTTCGAGTGTCTTAGTGCTGTTTGTCTAATGTGTTTCTATGACATGTTGACTGAATTGGTGTTTTTTTGTATTTTATACGTTTGCGTTGACAAATTGCATTTCTGACGAATTTTTATATGTAGAAATTTATTTGTCTATGTCCTGTATCCGTATGCCATGTTTTATGCCTATGCGGACAGTTTTATTTGGTGTGTTATGTGTTATTAGTGATGTTTATATTGTATTTAATTGTTGTGTGTAATTATTTCAGATTTATGTGCGTTTTGTGTATGTGCCTAATGAATAATCCATTCTTTCCTTTGTCCACTAATTTTACTGTTATAGCTATTTTTCTCAGAGATGTAGGAGGAAAATGTTTCATTTCCTTTCCATATATGCTATTCTAAATTTTTTAATATCGTTTTGCAGGGTTCTCGTGAATGGAATAGGCCTCGATTATATCGGGGGAAACGCCATTTCAAAAAAAGGTTAACGAATGGAGTGCACTACCCCATTCGGGTCATTTGGAAACGTGCACAACCTTGAAGTCATTCGGCAGATTTCATTTTCAACAGAGATTGTGTGTTGGAAGGTATATTACGTGAAGACTTGGAAGCAGCTCCTCTGTATGGCAAGCGAATTTTCTCCCTAATTCTTATGTATTTCTTGGAAATCACCTTTAGACACCTTTACAACTTCTCGCAATCATTCATGGAAAATTTGTAGGACTAAATTGCATTTCCCATCTTATACATATCCTTATGGTTTATAAATGGTTTATGTGACTCTGACAAGGATAATTTTTTGTTTTAAGAATATATTTTTGGAATGAATTCATTCACTGTGCCCCAGGAAGCTTGTCTCATCCTTTAGCAGCATCATGTATTCAATTTGATGGAGCGTTAACCTAGATTTAAGAATACAGATTTGTAATTTCGATGACTTGTGTAAAAAGTATTTATTAGCCATATTTACAAATTCCATTTCCGTATCATATTTTCTAGTCAGTTTCATGGCACGCTTTCTTTGCTTGCAAATGTAAATCAAAATGTGGTAGTGAGTAATAAGAGTGGGTTCTGTCGTGGTTTCATATTTATTTTCATTTAGATGATATTTAGCCTTGAATTTTTTTATTCCTAGTCATACAAGAAACCGAGGTATTCTTCTTAGAGCATGGCATGTTTCTCTTTTAGTGACACTATTGCAGTTTACATCTGTTTCTATGTTTATCATTGAGTAAGTGTCAGGCGAATCAGGGGGATTCTGGCTAGTAGAATAATTATAATAAGTCTAACACACCTGTATGTATGTACCTGATTCAAATTATGCCTTATTATGTAATTAGCTTTGGCAATCATACATTATATGGACCCATGGCTTTCTGTTCACAACATTCGTTAATTATTCATCTTAGAGCATGGCATGTTTCTCTTTTAGTGACACTATTGCAGTTTACATCTGTTTCTATGTTTATCATTAAGTAAGTGTCAGGCGAATCAGGGGGATTCTGGCTAGTAGAATAATTATAATAAGACTAACACACCAGTATGTATGTTCCTGATTCAAATTATGCCCTATTATGTAATTAGCTTAGGCAATCATACATTATATGGAACCATGGCTTTCTGTTCACAACATTAGTTAATTATTTGAATTTCTCTATCTTCGCATGTGTTATCATGGGCGTACCCAATGCGACAGATTTAATTCCTGGAATACACCATAAACATTAAGTCAATCTTATGTACCATTTCAAATTAGATACATTAATGCTGCTCTAAGTAGATGTTGCAGTTAAACCTCTATCAAATACCAAACTCCATAGAGTGTTGCATATAGTTGTTTTAGAAATATGTTTACTAAAGACTGGTCCCATATAGTTTTCATTTAAATGTCATGTTGAATAAGTGTATCTATCACTACCAGTATGTTGGAGAATGTTTCCATGTTAACTTGTACACATAACCCTACAGTATTGCATGTCGTGCATTTATGTAATAATAGTAATTCAGGTGTATACTTTATCTGTTAACAATCCATACTTCTGAGACAATAATAATAAAAATGTGTCAATATTTTTCTATTTAAATTTACTGAATAATATAGTATTAATGCTGTTATAGTGATTTTTATAATAAAACTCTTAAAAAATTAAAATATTTTAGGTGCAAAATATTATTTCCAATCAATAAAAATTCCATATTATCCTGAGGTTAGTGACGCATGACGGTCTGAGAATAATGGGATGCAAAAGTTTAAGGGTGCTTTCTATATAGTGTTATGCAGCAATTTATTATCTGAAAGATGCCAAGCAATTGAACATGGATTCAGTGGTCATTAATTATATTCAAACATATAAAATAAGAATTTATTTTTTTTTACAATATTATCTTCCTTTTTACTGAAATCTCGTCTAATTCCTGCAAAGATCAGATAACGCGACCTTTAACTGGCACATAATTTTATATTGAAACTGGTGGAGAATATGTATTAAAGAGACACTTTAATACTTTTAATTAAATGTAATATTCATAAACATTGTATGGAGAAATTTTAATATGGGAATATTTTAAATTTATTATGGAATGCTTGGCGATAATAGCGACCCGTTTGTTATATATTTGGCAGCACACCCCTGGTCAGGGGCGGTTTCAGTTAAAAAATATGCGTAGGCGAGGTAAAAATATGCCACCTTTCTGGATATCAAAGGCATGAAATAATATTAATATAATATAAAAAAAATAAATTTATTTAATCGGTCATTATCTAAAAAAAGAATATTCAGCCAAATACTTTCAGAAAATAGAAATAAAACATTCACTGACCTTATAAGAAAACATGGAGAGTAATTTCTATCCAATATCTCGGGGAAATGCCAAGGCGCAATAGAGAGGCATTTACTCCGGATTTTGACTATACGGATAATTCATTCATTCGCACCTAATGCAGTCTAGTATTCAGGGGCAGATCCAAAAACTTCTCAAAGGGAGGGGGGTGATACCCACTCCACCTATCAAATCCACCCCTGCCACTAGCCCTATATTTTGAAAATACCTACCCCCTCAGAATATATCTTTCCCTTGATATAATGACCTGATCTGGGGCGTATAATTGAGGAATACTGCGGGAATGAATTTAAGAAATTGGATTATCCAAGGAGGGCCGGTCGCCCCCTCTCCCTCCCTCCCGTTGATACGCCACTGCTTCTATTACATATAAGTTGGCAATCCATCGTACAGAATGCACATTTCATTGCAAGCAGCAGTTATTGCAGATTTGCAAATTTGATGAGCTGTTAAATATGATGACGGCATGGTATCACAAGCAACATCTCCGCAAATGCCGTGAAATTATGTTTAATTTATATTATATTTTAAGCACTCCTATTTTTGGGCAGGTTCAAAGGAAAAAAAATGAATTTGAGACAATATTTTTTTTTAATACACCGATTCCCACTCTCTGAAACAAGTTCCGCTCAAGTTAAGTATCTTCTCCTTTCTATGTGATGCAGCTTATTGGATCTCTTTATGACGATACTAGCAGAAATCTCCTCAACGATAGTCCCCTTTTGTTAACCTCTTTAACAGTTTTGTTGTAATATTGTGCAGCTTCGTCTCCACTTCAGTGTTTTTGACGCGATATTAGTCACCAATGCGGAACTTCATGAACTATTTGTTCATATATGAACGAGAACTTCCATACGCAGAAAGGGAGTTTTTTCGCATATCATCTCGTGAATAAATATTGGAAGATTAGGAATATACAAGTCCAAACACTTGAGCTGTGTCTTCCTTTCGAACGATGAAATCTTTCATTCGCAACAAAATTTCACCATTCCGAATTCCTTGAATTGGATGAGGGAAATGGACCAAACTTGAACCTACCTATTCTCAAGCTGGCAAACCCTCAGTAGTCAATGAACTATATTTATCAGTTAGTCGGCATATTCACTTTGCCTACTTTTGAGAGTTTTTTCCTGCAGCACGGGCATAACCATTTAGGCATCGGTCATTTTAGTAGGAAGTTGACGACATCTACACGATGCTTGGCATTGTTTATAAATGTGGCATTCCATTAATTAATTTTTCGCTTGAAATATGGATAATAAAGCTATACGGAAAGTGTTTACGATAAGTGATAAAATTAATATCTTAGTTCAACTTGATGGAACACGTATCAAATTTTTTGACTGGATAAGGAAATAAAATGTTATGTAAGTTAATTTATTTGCAATTTAATTGCTACTGTATTCCAATAACAATCAAAGTTATGATATAAAGCAACCCACATTTTACTTTATGTTACATAATCTTCATTTCCCCCATTACACACTTTCCTCGATTTTACGTTTATTTTAGGCGGTCCCTTCAATGGTGTAAAATTGAGGTTTCACTGTATTTATTACAAGATATACAAGTATGAACTTTAATGCTTAATTATTTTGTAAATCAAAATTTCAAAGACTTTCCTATGGGTTTGATTAGAAAAATGAATTATTTTGCCAAATATCTAACTTTCTATCTCATTTTCAGTTATAACATATTCTAAACCAGGGTTTTTCAAACTTTTTTCTCTGGGGCCCAATAACAATAGACAATCTTTTACTTGACCCATCAAAATTATAACTTATAAAATATTGTAACAATTTCTAAGGATGCTTATAAAATCTAAACGGTACAATTTAATAACCTTTAAATCCCATCACTTGAATTTGATTATCTTGGAATAAAATTTAGAATGAATTAATTGCAATCCTTGAAAACAGTCGAGTATTACTATGGTCGAGCCAGTGAAAGAAGGGTTGGGGGAGGTGGATGCGCACCAACCAATGGCGAGAGCCCTATGGCATCCCCTCTCCTTCTAAACTACACGCTGTTGTCTGATCGCCTCTCTCCACCTTCTCTGAGCTCTTGTCCTCTGAGTCCGGTGTTGACAGTTAAATGGTGTGGTTGTTTTAGAATTGCTTGCGCTCGTTTTCGTTTAGCTGAGTTTGCTGCAGAGCGTAACAAGTCGTCTGGTGATTTTTAAAAATCAGAAACAGTTCCAAAAAGGTGTTCGCGGATCAAAATTGCATTTGCAAACTCGCAAAACTGTAGTGAAGATTTACGAATACTTTGAGGAAGAAGATAATAACGGTGGCCCTCTTCCTCCCTCCCTTCCAGCCTCTCTTTCCCTTCTCCCCATCCCTCCCTCACCATTCTTCCCTCTCCACCCCTTCCCTCCAATTCCCTCTCCTCCCCCTCATTCCCTCTCTGTTAACATCCAGCTCTCTCCCTACCTATATCATACTAAATGCATTCAAAGCACACTTACATCTACAAGGATTTAGGTCTAACAATATAATTGGTAGCCAAGGCAACATCCCATTTAAATGAAAACATTTCTACAAAATATCTAAAATAAAACTTTAACGTGCAGTTTCAAACTGTAGGCGGAAAAAGATGAACAGAATAAGAAAGACAAAAACTGTGTATTATTATTATAGGTTGTCCATTAATTGCACTTATTATTATTGTAATCAATAAAAAATGTATATTTATGTCAAAAATTTATCTTAATGCACTGTTTTATTTAGTTTTCCCTAACGTTAAATATCGATAAAACATACTTATTGACTCACTCAAATTTCAGTCATGTTACGGTTTTGAGTTAGCCTTTCATTTTAATTCGTCGTTCCATGTTTCTGGGAGACGGAAGGACTTTATGGGTAAACACTGAAAACAATACTAACAGCGGAACAAGCCCCTTCCCTTTGGCTTCACGTGGTCTCGGTCCCCCTTGGCAGCAGCGCACCCTCCCTCTCTCTCCACACTCTTAACTGCCATTGGACTTCTTTCTCTCACTCGAGTAATGGTGTTCCGGGACGATTTTAATGAGAATTATGGATTTCAAGAAAGAATTTTTCAGAAAGAGGGACGAAATTTGGTACAACTAATAAAGAGGGACGAATGAAGAAAAAGAGGGACTGTCCCTCCAAATTTGGGACGGTTGGTCACCTTTTGGTAGGATGACGACATATGAAGATTCCATGTACAAATTGCACAAAGAGAAGGTGGAATTACAAATAAAAATGTCCAAAGAAAAGATGAAAAGGGTAGAGGAACTCCACAAGGGGCAGTTAAGAGCTGCTGCAAGGGTTGCAGAAGATGTACTGGAGGGAGAAAATAAAAAAAATAAAAGAGTAATTAAAGTAAAGTAATTTAATTAGTTCTTTATATTAAAAATAAGTTGCTATGAAACGTCTTCTGTATCCCTCCCTGCCTGAACTTCTCCTGTTCTTCATCTTCATTTTCCTTGCCACTATCACTATCTCAGTCTGCAAAATAAAAGCCAAGTCATATTAATTTAAACTATAATTACAAAATTTACAATAAAAGGTCTGAGTGATCTTTGTAATCACAACCATTTCATTGCACTTCTGATAGCACATTATTCATAGGTAATGAGAAAAACATTTTACAGTGCACCATGAAAGCAAAGCCAACTTCGTAGTACTTTGGAGTAAGATATTTTCATAGATCCTGTAATAAATGGAGGGAACAAGTATGTTCATTCACAAAGACCTCATACCTTCCATCTTGTACTCTGTTCTTAAATTGTGGAGAACTGCCGTTGCAACTATCATCGCCTCACAGGATTCCAAATTTACAGTTATTCCTCTGTACAAGGCCCCAAAAGTCATCTTCCACATCACAAATAACCTTTCCACAACATTCCTTGTTTGGATGTGTGCAGTGTTTTAAGCAACCTTTGCTGCTGTCGGTAAGAAAATGTTCATTCTAAAGAATAAACCTAATACAGTGGAACCTCCAATAACGGGCACTCTCACTAGCGGGAACTTCTTGATAAAGGGCAGATTCTTCAGGTCCAGCAATTCCCTACAAGTACCTCTCATTAACGGTCACTCTGAATAGCGGGCGTGGGCAGGGGATTTCCACTTCCCATTTACCCTTGACCCTCTCAATAGCGGTCAGTCACCTGAGATGAGTCATGGTCCAGGTATAAATTACCCTACTTTCAAATAGCCTTTTGCAGTTAGTTTATGGCCAAGTGAGTGTTAACATGGCAAACAAACGTAAGTTGCGTACACTCAAAGAAAAAGTAAAGATTTTGGAGTATGACGAGAGAACGAATTCTAGTCATCGCCAGTTAAGTCAAAGGTAAGTCGTCTTTTTTTATTTTTTTGTATTCATGTGCTCTTTTTAAAACTTGAATGCAGTTAGTAAAATTTTCACTTTGCACTAAATTAACTTTTCGTGATTCTTCCAGATATGCGAATGGGAAAACACGGGTAGCGAACATTTTAAAGGACAGGGAGGAGATTTTAAAACTCTGGCATGAAAACGGAAATCACCATGCGAAAAAGAAGCTCAAAAGTAACATGGAAATAGATTCAATCATTTTCCAGTGGTTTTGTGCCACCAGAAACTAAAATCTTCCCCTATCAGGTCCTATAATTCAAGAGAAGGCGCTGGAAGTCCGTAAAGAATTACAGTTAGAAAGCAGCTTCAAGGCATCTAATGGCTGGTTGGAAAAATTTAAAGCACGGCACAATATTAGCTGTAAGGCAATCAGTGGAGAATCGGCCGATGTTTGCGAAGACACAAGTCTCTGAATTGTGTGAGCGAAAAGATCCGTGCTGTGGAGGAAAAGCTGTGAAACAGAGTAACAGTTTTATTTTGCGTAAATATGATTGGAGAATTCGAGAACCTTTAATTAATTCATGAACTAGAAACGTTTGTTCGAAACAAAGAAAATACTCATACTTTGAAATTATTAAGTGAAGTGAAAACTGATTTTGAAAAACACAACGCTTCAAAATAAAATGGTGCAAAAACATATCGATGAATTTTACAAAAAAACTGACAAGCCACGGATTGTTTGCTTTTTTTAAATAAATGTGATGATGATTATTTTATTATAACTAATTAAAAAATGTAATATGTATTAAAATTACCAAGTATGTACAATGAACATGTCCACATATTTATATGTATTCCTAAAACGTTTATGTAAATGTTTATTTAATAAATACAAATAAATAAATAAAATTATTCTTTTACGCAGAACACCTCAAAGTTTTTCTTCTTTGGGGGAGTTGGTTCTCTCCCACTAACGGGCACCTCCCAATAGTGGGCAGAAATTCAATTCCCTGCTGGTGCCCGTTATTGGGAGGTTCGAATGCATATACTTGACCAACAATAAGTTACGCCAAAAGAATATAAATGCAAAGTTACACTTGGAAAATTAGGCAAAGTTTACATAATTACATACCTTTCATGATAGATTACTATGTATTTCTGTTGATGAATACATTCACTGCAGCTACCATATGACATTAAATACATAACATCACATATGTACACAGTTAACATTTCCTCAAACTATACATACCTGAAGATTTCGAACTGGAGTTAGTAAATATGGTCGGCAGGCATAGCAGCTGCCCCCAAAACAACTCCTCTGAACAATCCTAGATCAAATTTTGCTTTTAAATTGATTCATTGAAAATTCTGGAGTCACGAGTACTACATCTCCATCTGGCCACGATATATTTTTAAGTTAGCTACAGAGACAATCTACACAGATATAGTTAAATTATTATTTCATAGGATACCTTAACATCATATGATACTTCTACACAGCAGAGCCACATATGCCAACTTACAATTAGATACATTTCAGATTAAAGAGATTTATTAGAACATAAAAAGTGGTACTTACTTGCACATTTATGCTGAACAAGTTCTTCCTATTAATAAATCCTTGAGCGTTTTTCCCACCATGGTTGCTAATTTTGATGTGGGTGCAATCTATGCATCCAATAACTTTTGGAAATCTTCTTATACCATAAAATACAGCCATTTCTTCTCTCAGCTCTGGCAAGGAATTCGGAAAATTGATGGTTTCGGGTCTCAGCAGAGCCAGTGCCACAGAAACTTTTCAAAATACGGCTCTTTGAAGGCTGGCTGATTCCATGCAACTCCCCTACACTCTCCTGAGAAGCTTCTTCTGCAAATAAATGCAGGCAAAGTCAGTAATTGCAGCATCGGTGAAACAGGTAGCCCACTGCTCCATGCTTCAGCTTATTCCCTATTTTTTCGTAAATTTTCTCTACCCCAGCTTTTGAAAATCTATATCTTCTCCTAAATAGCTTACCTGATTGTGAGTATATACTAAATGGGTCTGGGCGCTGTAAATACATCATCATCAAGTAATGAAAAGCTAAACGACGAAGTACAAACAACACAAAACGATGACAGTAACGGTTAACTAAGCGAATTAATCCTAAATTATAGTTAAAAAACTAAAAACAGAAAGAGCTAACTAATCCTATAATAACTAAAATAAGAAAGTACTCCGGGATTACCGCTAGACGAGACTCAAGTGGTGTCTGTTAGTGTCGTCAACCAAAGACTAAGGGAACTTCAAAACCATCAACTAAAGAATACTGCAGGTGATATACATTGGGAAAAAGTAAATAATACAGATAATGTAAACAACTGTGAAGTTAGCCCAATACCGCCATACTCCTAAAATTCCGGTGGCGTGTGAAACCGGTGTAGTACCATCAACAACCATTTCTAGCATAGATATACAGTAAACGGAAATAGTAACGACGAATCCTCAAAGGAAAACTTTGGAATGCCCAAGAAAGCGTGGATTCATCTAGGTTGAGTACAGATTAATACAACATGTAATGATATAACCAACTACCTAATAAATAGATTTAAGGGGCATAACTTTACATCAGTTTACACGTAATTTTCGATTTTTCATTGCAAGATTTTCTTCCTTCATTCATCTAAATAGGTAAATGCGAAGCGGTTTTCTTCATGTTTCCTTAATCGACCGTTAAAACTGTTTATCTTTTATTTGTGATGTTTACATTTACACGGTCGAAGTTGTAGATTCAAGAAATCCGTTGTAATTAATCGGGCTCTTCTGCTAATAATGTGTTTTATTCTTTGTGTTTTCCTTATAGCGAGACCTTTACATTCATAACTGCTAATTATGATTTCTTTTTTACATGAAATTTCCCTTTAGTTGCATAATGTGCCCCTTTAGTGTGATTTTCGCAATATTTAGCTCATATTCTGAGAAGTTTTGACACAAAATTTTGTAATTCTTGTCGAAATATGTATCCTTCATGTTTTATTTATTAATGTAATGTATGTTTTAATATTTCCGATGTTCGTAATAAAGACCTGTGATTATAAACGTGTTATATTATAACCATATTTCAGTATTGCCGTTTTCTTGGGTCATGTAAATTTATTTTGAATATAAAAATTTTAAGTCGGTTTTAGTTTCCATTTATACAGGAATTAATAACAATGCAAATCATTGAACAATCGCGAAAACTAACGTCATTTTTGTAACTGCTTCTAAAGTTGATAAGCCAACAAATAAAATGTTTATTTTGATTGTTGTCATTCATCCAAAGTAATTCTGAATCTTTTTACCCACAGAAACTTTCATTACATATTATAGGGATTTTAAGAATCATTGCAACGGTGTAAGAGTAATATAGCTACATCTTAAGATTCGTTCTCGCGGGATATGTTTCTGCGTAATTCTTGAAATATAATATTTGCCTTCCATTTGTTAACACAACAGAAATACCAAAAGAAGAATTAGTTATACCTTCCAAAGCCAATAAAAACGGAAAAGACTTTTTGGAAGAGCTAAGAAGGGAAAAGGAAGGACAGGATTTGTAAGAGGAATTCAGCCGACAATGGGAAATTGAAGCAATCTTTGGAGGCGTTAGCAGTAAAAGAATCAATGGAGGTACGAACTATATTTATGATGAAACAAGAATAGACAGTGTGAATGAGTGTTAAAATGGTGAAAAGGTAATCTATGAAAATAAGAATTCACGTCGTGAGTTTTTTCAATATTGTTTTTATTAATTTAAATATTCTGATATGTCTGCAAAACTTTATATTTGAGATTTTTATTAGTGAAAAGGTTTTGACTGAAAATTACTATTTATTATTGTCATTTTCCCGTTTTTTCTGAATATCTCCGTATGAACTCGAATTATTGAGTTATTTACCATTATTGAAATTATAGATAACGTAATTTTAAACAAGTTAAAAAAAATCCTTTGTAAAACCGATAACTTAAGAGAGTTTTTGATTTTTTTCTAAATTTATGTAAAATACATAGCTAAATTCGTTTATTTATACAAATACTAATTTTTGATATATATATATGTATAAATAAATAAATATAACTATTAAAAGTTTACTTAACTATATATATATTATATATATTATTATATATGTATATATATCATCATCAGCCTTTTTCAGTCCACTGACGGACGAAGGCCTCCCCCAGACTCTTCCAGTTTTCCCTGTCAACTGCCTCCCTCCTCCAAGTATGCCCCAAGAACTTAACAAGCTCTCTGTCCCACCTGTCTTTCGGTCTTCTTTTTGGTTTCTTGGGATCCACTCGATGACACTGGACGTCCAACGCTGGTCATTTCTTCTAGCAATGTGGCCCGCCCACTGCCATTTTAACACCTTCACTCTTCTAATCACGTCACAGATTCCCGTCTTCTTTCTTACCCAGTCGTTCCTCTTGCGGTCTCTTCGGGTGATCCCTAACATGCATCTCTCCATGCCCCTCTGTGTTGTTTGCAGGCGCTGTATCATTCTGGCATTCATGGTCCATGTTTCACAACCATATGTCAGAACAGGCAGAACACATTGGTCATACAGTCTCCTTTTTAGGAAGACTGGAATATTTGATTTAAAGATGTTCGCATTCTTGCCAAAAGCACTCCATCCCATCTTCACTCTCCGGTTGATTTCTCCAAGAAGCGAACCATCAGTAGTGATGAGTTGACCTAAGTAAACATAGCTGGTTACTTCTCCAAGTTCTGCTCCGTTGATATGTATCTTCTCAGAATTTGTGAAGGAGTTGTACATAACCTTTGTTTTATTAAGATTCATCTTAAGTCCAGCTTCTCGGCTTGCTTGCTCAAGCTCTTCAGTTCTTCTAAGGAGCTCTTCTGGGCTTCCTGTGAACAGTATGATATCATCTGCAAAGCGCAGGTGACTCATATATTCTCCATTTACCTTTATGCCTTTTTCCTCCCAGTCTAGCATTTTGAATACTTCGTCTAGAGCTGCTGTAAATAACTTAGGGGACATAGTATCTCCTTGTCTCACTCCCTTTTCAGCCTTAAAGGCACTCGTCTCTTCATGCAGCTGGACAGATGTTGTCGCATTTTCGTAGATATTCTTGATCAAGGTTATGTACGTTTCTTCTACTCCTTGTTTCTTTAGTGCACGTAACACCGACGAAGTTCGGACAGAGTCGAATGCTTTCTCGTAGTCGATAAAGCACATACATAGAGGTAATTCATACTCGTTAGTCCGACTGATTACCTCTCTCACGACTTGGATGTGGTCCATCGTGCTATACCCACTGCGAAATCCAGCTTTCTCTCTGGGTTGGGCAGCATCAAGATGGTTTTGAAGGCGCATATTGAGTATTTTGGTGAATATTTTGTAGACTGTTGGGAGTAGGCTGATCGGTCTGTAGTTATTCAAGTCTTCTTTGGAACCTTTCTTGTGCAGAAGGATAATACATGCGTGGTTCCATGTTTCTGGTATCTTTTTCTTCCTCAGACAGGAATTAAAAATCTTAGCGAGAATTGTTTCCGTATGATTACCCATTGCTTTGAATACTTCCGCTGTGATACCATCCATTCCAGATGCTTTTCCATTCTTCATACTCCTGATTGCGTGTCCCACCTCTTCCGGAAGGATACCTGGGACCTCTTCGGTGGGCATGTTTGCATCATCATTTACTTCATCATTTCCTAGAGGATCCTCATACAGCTTGGTGTAAAATTCTTGTATCCGATTCAGGATCAGTTTCCTACTATGGGTTATGGAGCCGTCTTCTAGCATCAAGGCCATCAGCTGTCTCCTTCCGATGGAGAGATGTTGCTTCATTTTCTTGTAACTTCTATTGTTTTCTATGGCTTTCTCGATTAGCTCATAATTATATTTTTTCACATCTTCCTTGATGCACTTCCTTATAGTTTTGTTTAGTTCTGCAAAATGGATCATTTCTTTAGGATCATTAGTAATTAACATTTTCCTTCTTTTTTCCATCAGCAGTCTTGTTTTTTCAGTCAACTTTTTCTCTGGCTTTGTTTTAACTGTTCCTCCTATTTCTTCAGCAGTTTCCTTGAGTATCTCTATAAATTGGGATTCAACTTCTTGGTCTTCCAGTGCACTGAATCGATTTTTCAGTTGGGGCTGAAATTCTTTTCGTTCTTTTAGCACCTGCGTGTTGATAATAGACTTAGGCTTCTTTATAAGCTTCTGTCTTTCTAACTTTGAGTTGAATTTTATTCTGCATCTTACCAAGCGATGGTCGCTTCCAGTTTTAAACTGGTTGAGGACGGAACAGTCTTCAGCCAATTGCTTCTTATTGACTAGTATGTAGTCAATTTCGTTTTTGGTACCATTAGGTCCTTTCCAGGTCCATTTTCTATTGGGATTCTTTTTGAAGAAAGTGTTCATTATATATAGACTAGTACATTCAGCAAAGTCTACAAGTCGGTCCCCTCGTTCATTTCTGTCTCCATAGCCCCATTTTCCAACTGCGCTGTCGTTTTCCTTTTGTTCTCCTACCTTGGCATTGAAATCACCCATGACCACTTTTAGATGGCAGCTTTCTTTGTCGTGCAGTTCTCCAACTTCTTGGTAGAAATCTTCCACTTCCTCATCTGAGTATGATGACGTTGGCGCATAAACTTGGGCTATTTGAAGTTGATATCTTTTATTTATTTGAAGCACTAGTCTAGCTACCCGCTCGGATGAACTTTCCATTTCCACAATATTATTCTTCAATTTTTTGTTGATGATGAATCCAACACCTCCTGTTCTTCCTGTGTCAGTTCCCCTGTAATAAAAAATATGTCCACTCTTCAACTCCAATAGGCCTTCACCTTTTCTTCTCACCTCACAAATCCTTAAATGTCCCACTTGATCTTCTCCAGTTGTTCTTGGAGCTCTTGAAGTTTATCTTCACTGGACAAAGTCCGGCAGTTAAAGGTAGTTAGGTTGAGGTTAAAGGAATTGGGTAAGGATGAGAAAGAGTGGCAGTGGGCATTTAACCTCCGGGGATTCTTAGCACCCTGTGCCTACCTGCCTTGTTCCTGACCACTGTCACGGTCAGAGGCAATCTAGCCTCCGGAGAATGAGGGCCGTTTCTTATGGGTGTACATGTCATGGGGGGATTGTGGGCCTTAAAACACCACGCTGGCCCAGAGCGGGTTGGTGAGTACCTCTTTCACTTTAGCGGAGATATTGCAGAAAGACTTCACAGCATGGTTGAACCTACCGGTGTCCGAGGACACCACTGTTCTTCGTCCTTTAGCCTCCGTTTACACCCTTCCGCCGACTTTGAGGCAGTGAACTGAGGCAGTTGGAAGGGATATATATATATATATAAATACTAAGGAAGAGGAAAGGTAAGTAAGGATATTTTGGGCAACTAGGTGTTGAAGGAAACCCAGTGAACACTTACCGGAAGTAGAGCCGCTGGGGTGTTGGAGAGACACATTTGTAGTGGTTAGAGCTTTCGGGATGATCCCTTCGTCAGCACAAGAGAGACACAACTGATATGGCAGTGACACTGGGGTGAAGGTGTGGGGGTGGAAGGGAAGGGAGCGTGGAAAGGTCGGGGATTGGAGGATGTAGAAGGGGGAGGGGGGAGAGGGGAAAGAGAGAGTGGAAAGAAGGAAATATTAACGGATATTGAGGCCGGGAGGTGAGAAAGAGTTTAGGATTTGGATATGGGCCAGTTCCCATTGACGGAGTTGGGGGGCGGAAGCGTCGTCCGGGAGGGCGCGGATGGCCCTCACCGTGAAACAAACATTGAAACATATATATATATATATATAAAGGAATTATTTTTTTATTAATTTTAATATAAAGTTATAAGCATAATTTAAAATATATACTTATTTTAGGTGTCCCAAAGCCATAGCATTATAAAATAAATAAATAACCTTTTTATGGAATAAATACTTTTATTGTTAAAGTGCTTATTATTTTAATTCTGAATAATTGAGTTTTTTTATTGAAGACAGATTCCGAATTCTGGTCGAATTCGCATAGAAATGCGGTTAGAATCAATGTAATACATGATTTTATCAGTTTTACTATAATACCAAATATAAGCTACCATGGCAACTCCCACTGCCGCCGAAATTGAGAGTTCAATGCATTTATACGGGAAATATTTTAACGTAATATCCTTTGTCAGTTTCTGCATACGATTTTAATTAGTACACATGGAAACCAAATATTTGTTGTTTTTAATTGAATTATCTTCTAATTTGTACCATAAATATTTTGAAGAGTGTTTGTGCGTTTATAGCACAACAACTACAAAACATAGAAGCAAGACGAATGTGCCATTTTAACTAGGGCTGGAAAAAATATCCGGATTATGAATAATCCGGATATTAGAATTTTGAACTATTCGGATTTGGAATCCGGATTTTTGGATATTCGGTTTTAAACCAGTGCTGATTTGGATAGTCCGGATTTTGTGGATTTGCGGATAGTCCGTATTTTTCGGATTTGCCGATAGTCAGAGTTTCGGGGATTTGCGGATAGTCGGTGTCGACCGGATTCAAAGTGGAGTCCGAGCGAGTCTGAGAGCCACATTGCACGGCTCTACTTGCTGCTCCGATTGGTAGAGACGTTGGTGGAGCGTGGAGCATTAAGTATAGACGGTGAAGTGGTCGAAAGGAAAGGCCCATATCACAGTGCCCGTAGTCACTATGACGTTAGCGCGATCTGCACTGCTGAGGGACAACTCGGGGCAGTCCGGGCCATGCTATTATTGCTTTATTATTAAATTCAAATACTCCACTACACTGCGTTGGTCGCATAGTGTGCATTTCGTTAAGTGTTACTTTGTATCGCATGAAAATTGTCTTCCTCTTTATTTACTTCAGAAAATATAATTCAGCGAACGGAAAGGTATTGTTCTGGGGGCCAATAGCGGCCCACCCACCGGTGGTTCATAAACACTGGTACAAAGCAGTAGTTCTCAAAATAAAACTAATCGTGAACCTGGAAGTTCATAGTGGGCTATTGGCACACAGAAAAATGCTTCAAAATGAAACGTGAAAATCATAAATTCATAAATTTCTTTTATTTTGTCAAAAAATACAATTTTCTTAAAAGTGCAAACTTAGATTTAGAAAATGCGCTTGATTAATCAGCATCAAAAAGATGCCGCTCAGAAGAAGCAAATTCAGCTTCCTGTCATCCGTTCTTTATCTCGTCTACCACGCGCGACACAAACTGAGCCTCACAACTTAACAAAAAATAAACTCTGCGGATAATAAACTCTAAAACTTTATAACAAATAATAACTATGTGGAATAATAACAAACTACTAGTAGAAATGCCCGTTGAAATTCAATGGGGAAAATACAGGAATATTTGTATATTAAAGTCTTTTATATTATCCCAAAATCTCAATGAAAAGATTGAATCTACTACATAGATGATGAGAAATGAGAAAACAGGTGAAAATATCTGCCATGACCGGGAATCGAACCCAGGCCTTCCACTTGCCAGGCAGATATTCTACCACTGAACTGTTTTGCCGGCGCTTTATGAAATTTTTGACTTGCCTGTTAAAATAGACATCGCAAGGTTGGCAGAAAGGCGTACAAGCCGGCGGAATTATCTTTACTGGATCTTCAATTTTCGAAGTACTTGGATCGACTTCCATAACTACAGGAGAAATTTCTCCCGGCGTGTGCGTCCTGCTTTCTGCAGAGATGCAGTTAAACTGATCTAGAACCCCAGTTTAGAATGCAAGGAAAGTATGTTAGTGATAATGAGACCTCTTTCTTGACAATGACCTCTTCCTCGACAATGTTTAAATCCATATGTCACAAAGGAAAATTTTCTTTTGATCCTTGATTCTTGGGGAGGGCAAACTGATTATTCCATCTTCGATGCAAAATTCATCGATGACGATAATGTTCCAACTTGCCAGGTAAAGATAATTGTATGCCTTTCTGCCAACCCTGCGACGTCTATTTTTACAGGCAAGTCAAAAATTTCATAAAGCGCCTGCAAAACAGTACGTATTTCTTGCGAGAGAATAATCAAATTAATACAAGAGACGACACATTGAAAATTCACTCCATCATTCATCACCAGTTGTGTGCACCCATTTTCGAAGACATGATTAAATATGTGTGGTTTGCGTCAAAATTAACGACGACAAGGAGTGTTTTTATGAACGTAAATGAAGTTTGTTTCCCCGATAGCCTGCGTAAGAGGAAATGTGAATGCGAAAACGTTGCGTTTGTTGTGTGTTCCTGGTGCTAGAAGCATTTGTGCTTTTTTGTTTTTATGACAATTTTCATCTCCCACTTTGGCGGCACGCATGACAGCTTTTTTCAAAAGAAGAATCTGAATAATTAATTTATAAGGTATTGATGTATAATACAAAATAATTATGTAAATTATTTTGTAGCAATAAAAAGTGTAAGAATTTATTTAAAAAGATTGCTGAATTGCAACTATAAGATAAAAAAATATATTCTTATAATTAAGAAAAATAGTAGAAATTAAATTTTTAGTCGTAATAAATTAATAATGGGAATTGTAATTTTTTCAGCATTAAAAAAGATAAAAATCAAAAAAGAAAATTCCACAACCAGGACTTGAACCCTGGACGTATGGCTTACTAGCCCAACGCCATACCAACTCTGCTACGACGACGACGAGGAAATCGGCCGAAATTCCGAAAATTTCAAACTGCGATATCTCGGCAACCAAGGCCTATTCACACAAATGGCAAGTTACACGTTAAATCGGAACACATCAGCTATCACCATGTGAAATTTGAACAAAATCCGAGGGTACTAGCCTCCCTATTCTCCTTGTTAGTTAAATACAGGTATATTTTATCGAACGTTTGGCCTTGTAATTTATTGATTGTCATTGAAAAAGACAATCATAAGGGGAATGTCTTCGTTTGAAACAGAAGGGCAGATTTGTATCAAATGGAATAATTTGGATTCTCGGAATAAATACTGTATCCGAGTTTTCTGTACCGATCACCGTTGCTTCGATTACGTTTGTTTGTAATCGAGTTACAATAAGTCTTGTACCATTACACAGTCCTCTCAATGGCATTAGGTTTCTAAGGAGCATGACGATGGCTCCTACTTTTAGTTTTAGTTCATGAGGAGGCATTCCGGTTGGAGTAAGGCTATTTAAGAAATCTTCCTGGAATGCAAGTTGATCAGAAGCATCATCACTCACAATACTATCCACACTTTTAAAGACCACATCAGTTCCATCAATATGGCTAAGTACTTGATTATTGAGATCAAGAGAGTCTTCGTTTGTTACGGTTAATATAGCTGAGTAAATGTCTTACCATAATTTTGAATGCATTTCGAAAACACGTATAGAAGCGCATTAACTTAATATTTTGATTTATATTAATAATATTACATAAAGTTTCCGATCTTATAATCATACATAATAATATAACTATTACGAATCAAAGTTTTACCTACCGAATGTATCGATTGAAATGATATGCCTCTTCATCTGTTTTTTACGTCAAATAATACTTTCTAATGAATTAATAATATAAGGACTAAATAAATTCTTCGCATACGGTATTCAATATAAACAAAGAAATACCTCATTGTAGGGTTACTATCAACAATCAGTAGATAGCAGTTGATAATCCAGATTTAGCGGATTTTCGGATAATCCGGATTTAGCGGATTTGAGGATAGTCCGGATTTAGCGGATTTTAATTCTTGCTCACGACACTATCCGAATATTCGGATTATGAATATCCTTTTCATGAAAAATTCGGATACTCGGAGTTTTTAAATCCGGATAGTTCCAGCTCTAATTTTAACCGCAATATAAAGTTAAGGAAAATGGGAGGGCTTTTAAAGTGAATTGGACTACATTTTTTATATTAAGAATGTTTTTCTCTTTTAATTTTTCACATTTAAATAACACGGGAATATGCGTATTTTTGGATTAACAATTCACGTGACAACCGTTATAAACAACTAGCATAAGTGCCCATTGAATTTCAATGGGTTTAATGAATCTAAATTTTCGTCAATGCAACATGTAAAAATCGCAAGAATAAAATTGTGCACTGTTTGAACCATCGAATATTTCTATATTATAAGTCTGTTTTAATTAATTAACTAAAATCTCACAGAAATTCCTTGTGAATAAAATAGTACCTTTCTTTCTACTAAAATAGCCATTGTTATTAGTTTTAAATTGATTATAGCATTAGGACTTCAATTTTATTAAATAAGCAGAATTCCGGTTCCAAAAAATTGGTTCAGTCTTCAATTGCCTCTGATAATATTTAAATAGATTTTGGAATATAATGTACCTCAATATCGTTTATCGTCTGCTCAGCACTCTTGCCTTCTCATTTTCCGAAACAACCACTTTCACCAGTTTTATATGGATTTCAAACTTTGAAGAGAACTTGATTCAATTCAGTTAAAATAACCACATAACAAACTTCTTATTCCAAAGAAAATCCTTTTATAATATGCAGTGTTAACCTAGAATTCATTCATTCTGAAAAGTGAATAAAAGTGCCATGTAGGTACATATATTTCTTTCACCTAAAATAGCCACTCTTAACAGATTTTAATGGATTAATGCATTAGCATGTCAATTTCATGAAATAAGCAGAATTCCGGTAACAAAAAAATTTGTTCAATCTTCAGTTGCCTCTGATAATACTTTAAATAGATTTAGGAATAAAATGTACCTTAATGTCGTTTAGCGTCCGCTCACCACTCTGGACTTCTCAGTTTCCGAAACAACAACTTTCAATAGTTTTAAATTGATTTTTGCTTTGAATTGGTACTTTCCTGTTAACGGAAATACCTCAAAAAATAAACATATATTGTTGTGATATTTTGTTTGTTAACAATGCATAACAAATCTCGTTAAGATATTTACGTTGATCCCTTATTGATGAATTTGTGGAGCTTGCCGAGGAGTGAAGAAGAAGCTGTATCTTTGCTTCAAGACCGTGGTATTTTATCTAAAGGGCGAATGTGCAAGAAGGATCATATTATGAAACTTTGCTTCTGGGACAGAATATTTTGGAAATATAATAATAAATAAGTTTCAAAAAAGTGTGATTTTTAAGTAATTCCCCCATTGTTATGCATTGTTAACAAACAAATACGTCGTAACATATCACAACAATACGTGTTTATTTTTTGAGGTATTCCCGTTAACAGGAAAGTACCCAAAATACTTGAGTCAATTCAGTACAACTTCCACTTTACATACTGTAAATTCCAAAGTAACTCCTTTTATAATAGACAATGCTAGCCTAAAATTAATTCATTCCGTAAAGTGAATAAATAAAGTTCTTTCTTTAAACTATAATAGCCACTGTTATTAGATTTAAATGGTTTATAAGCCTTAGAACTTACTCTGTATTAAATAAGCACCAAAATTCCTTTTATAAAAACAAATCAATTCATTAAAAGATCCACTGTTGTTTCTTCGAAAATTGCCTGTTAACAGTTTTAAATGCCGTTTTAATTTTAATTGAATTTTAATTTATATTCATTTCCAAACTTCAGCCATTGTTACGAAATTAATTCGAGGAATAACAATATAAATTCATAAGCACGTATGGTTTACAAAGAATTTAATTTAAGAATGCATTTTTTTTCCAATTTTTCTAAAATGACACTGTTGATACTTAAATTTTTTTATATTTACGTTAATTTACTTATTTTCCACAAAACACGCCAATCTCTCCCCTTCCTTCCTCTCTCTCTCGTATTGAAGCTAACAATGATAATGGTCGACTTAGCAACATCACGTTAAAATGGCGACATTTCCACCAGATATGCAAATTAAACGTTTAACATGGAATATTTCGAACTGTGGGCGAAAAAAGACAAATGGAATAAGAAACTTTATAACTTTTTCTTCAAAATGGTTCAAATCCGAAGGTTGTCTGTTAATTTCTTCTAATTTTAATTTCCAAATGAATAACAGCCTGCACGTCGAAAAATCGCGTTTTACATGTTAAGTAATGGGAAATGGAAATGCCTCTCATGGAGACGAACCAAGGAATTTTTTCCCGATTTAAATTCGTCATCACCTGAAAAAGTGTTAATCAAGCATCTCTACCAAATTTCGAGTTTCTATCATTATTATTTCTCGAGTTATTAGCATTTGCATAGCGTGATTAACCAACCAACCAACGGATGACGGCTATTATTATATAAAATACGTAATATTAACTAAAAGAAGTAATATATACCTAATATAAACTAAAAGAAATAATATACACCTAATATAAACTAAAGAAAATAATATATACCTAATATAAACTAAGGTAGCAAAGAAAGAAACACAAAGTGTGGCATAGAGTTCTCCAAAGCAAACTGTTTTTTAAACTACGTACATGAGTAACTTATATAATTAGACAGATTTTCCACAAATTGTGATTTTCAAAGATATTGTCACAAAACTTCGCATAGGTAAATAATTTTATCCTGCAGATAACATAGGCTATATGGCGATAAAAAAATTAGGGGTGGGGGGGTGCTTAATTGAATAATTATTTTCCCATAAGTTTACACGTAATTTTCGATTTTTCAGAGTGCAAGATTTTCTTCTTTCACTCATCTACCGTATATACTCGTGTATAGTACGAGTTTTTACGACCAAATTTTTATTGCAAAAATTGGGGATCGTACTATACACGAGTAATGCATTTGAGGATTTAAAATTCATGTACCTATCTTCACGGGTATTTTCGGTGAAGTTATGCCACCCGCACGCATTCTAATGGTAGGCTAACCTTAACAGTGAGGTCCTTTATCGTTGTTATGTTGCTTCGTGAAGAGAAGAATCTTTTTCATATGTACAGCTTCAAATTCACAAATATTTTATTTAAGTGACAATTTACGGGCACTTCCTTTCTTGAATTTTATGTATGTACATCTTTGTTTGCATCTTTTTACAAGGGATGGATTGGAACGAGTTGGACTAAAAGTATCGTAGACGGCATAACTTCATGGAATTTCGACATCTTGGAAAAAAGAAGTTACTTTGTAATATTCAACAGTCTTTATTGTTTTTTCAATCACACACCGATCGGTTTCCACTACAAAGGCATTCTAAAGGTGTTACATCGGTTAGTAACACCATGAGAATGATTTTATAGTGGAAACTGGTCGGTGTGTGATTGAAGAAACAATAAAGACTGTGGAATATTACAAAGTAATTTCTTTTTATCCGTTATCCCTACCTATTAAATAGATGAGCGGGTGGAACCATTACGTACACGGAACGTAATCAAGATGTACTAGAATTGAAACGATTTTATTTTATCTTGTGCAATCATTATTCATATCACTTTTTATTAAATGTTTTAGGAGTAAGATGCTTATCCGAATGTTAGTGTACTCGCAAGAAATACTATTTACAGTATATTCTATGGTGGTGTGGAAAATCAAGGTCGTTCGATATATCTCGCTCGTAACCATCGAGCTATCGAAACGAAATATATCGACCCTGGTGGAAAGCTGAGGTCGTACTATAAACGAGATATATGAAAAAATCAGGTTTGTTCACCAAAAAATCAGGGGTCGTACTATACATGGAGTCGGCATGTATACGGTATATCCATTCATGGCAAATGTTTAATTAACATATAAAGAAACGTGAACCCAAACAGAATCAACAATATATTTCCATAAAATTTAAGTTTTATCGCACAAAGGTTACCTACTCTATTTTTTATTATTTACCTCTTTTATGTCCCATAAATAATTTACATAAATCGCATTTTTTTCTAGAAAAATGGAGTTAGCTCGTTATACTAAATTTATTAAGATTGTTTAATCCATATGAAATCTTATTGCATATTTAATTTGGAGTAAACGAAAAAAGAATTAGTTGCAGAAAAAGGTGCCTTAAGAAGTTACTTTCAGTTCCTCTTGTTTCTTTAACCCTTCAGGCTTGGAGGATTTAAACCTATTTAAATAACCCCAGGACGGAGGATTTTTCTTTTAATTTAGATGTTGTGCAGGGTTTTACTTTACATGCGCTAGCTACGTTAAATATAATCAGATTTCATTGAATTTTTAAAATAAGGTTATTTAATTGTCAATTATAACATTAAACATAAAAACTGATATAATAAATAAAACAGTCAAAATATAAACCAACCTCACACTTCTGCGGATATCATAGGCTATATGGCGATAAAAAAATTGGGGGTGGGGTGTGCTTAATTCAATAATTATTTTCCCATAAGTTTACACGTAATTTTCAATTTTTCAGAGTGCAAGATTTTCTTCTTACACTCATCTAAATAGGTAATTGCGAACAGGTTTTCTTTATTTTTGCTTTATTCGATGGCTAAAACTGTGTACTATCATATTCTTACGATGCTTACATGTTACACGGTCGAAGTTTTAGATCCAATAAATCCGTTGAAATTCAATGGGAAGTTCTGCTAGTAATATCTAAATGTTGCTTTGTGATACAACATTGTATAGACTCCTTTTTCATTGTAAGCACCTTTAAATGTAATGTTACAATGTTTAATTTTTACACTTATTAGAGTTGTTTTAATGAAAACTATTTGCAGGTTTAATCAGAAAAATTAATAAGAAATAATAATAATCTGTGCATTAATCTATTTTATTATCATTTCACCGATAGTAGTAGTAATTAGGTTTTTAGGTGCGCCAACAGCAAAGGTTATTTTGTACCATCAAATTCTTTTAGAGAAAATCAACATACATCACAACATCCATGCCCGAAGTGGGATTCGAACCTGCGATCTTTGGTTTAGAAGGCAGGCACACTGTCTACCAGTCTAACCTGGCCGTCTCATTTCACTGATATTATTATGATAGTAAAAAATAATCTTCTCTGAATTTTCTTAAAACTCAAAGAGTTAATAAATAGCCTTGTTTCGATGATATTAAAAGTATTTATTACAGGATAGAAGATTTAGTTTCCAGTTAAAATTTAGATTCCATCTGTTATCTTTTATTTAAAAGTATTGAAACATTTTTCATAATCTTAAGTATCAAGGCATCCATTGCTATTTATTCTTCCTTTTAAGTGTCTATATATTAAAAGGCTTGGGTATGTTTCCGTCCTTAACAACAAAAATCTTGGTTGTTATGTACAATATAATAAACAACTCAACGTATAAAATTTTTGCTAAATGTGCATTTGCTTATGTGCATTTCATTGGAATAGAATTTAAAATAGTATATTGTTATTTACTACCATCGTTGATGAATATTTTTTTTGTCATTTGGATATATATTATGAATTATAGAACTAATAGATAATGATTTAACATGGACAAATTAATTATGTGGTAAGATGCTTAACATGGAAGACTATGTGGTCATCAGGTTTAAAAACATGTATGTACATAGTTTGTTATTAATTTTCCTTCAAAGTTTTGTTACTTTATTTTTGTATGTGTCAGCATTACATGTTAACTAATAGGTGTTATTTGAAAGGTAACATTATTTACCGTGTTTTCAATGTTAGAGGTTATGAACATCTATATAGCCCAAGGCAGGGGAAAACATTCTGGGGAGTAGGCAGATGACCCAGGGGGCAGTGTGAGTATAAATGCATAGATGGAGCTTAATAACTTACCTGTGAAAATTTCACTTGAAAAGAAAACAAAAGTTGTCTCATCAGCAACATTGCATTCTTTTATATTATTTAGTGATTGTCTCCTCATTCAAAAATGTATTTTCCTCATAGTATACATAATTAACATCAATTTCCATCTTGTTTCTTCTCTGTAAAATTGTACACTAGACTCCCTTAGTAAATTGTAAAGAAATGTCTTTAATAAATGTCAAGAAAACCAATTACAATTGTATGATTGGAAGAGGAAAGGGATACAAGTAAGTCTTATGTGAAAGCATGATGACTGCTAGCTCATTGTTTTGGTAAATTCTCCAATTCTTCTACCATTTCTCCCTCAGTTGGTGCACAAGTTAATAGGGAAGTGTCAACATTAACAAAACCATTAAATGATGTTTGAAGATGTCACAATACTAATAACGTGGTTTCTTTTTCCCTAATATAGGAAAATTCATCGGTGATGAGGAGAAGAGGTGAGGATGGGAGTAGAGAGCACATGAAGGAGAGTGTTGAGGGCACAGTTCAGCCTCCTGTAAGGAGTACTTTTACTTTATCTTTTCCTCTCCGTCCTTCTCATTATCCTCTCTCTCTTTCCCACCCTCCCTCTCTTTCTCCCCCTCCCTCTCCCTCCTCTCTGTCTATTTCTCTCTTTCCTTCTCCCTCTGTCTCTCTATGTCTTTCTGTCTCTGTCTCCCTCTTCCCCTCCCCCCCCTCTCTCTCTCAGCTTGTGTTTGCTGCAGTTGTTCAAGAGCCAGTGGCAATGGCAATCATGGCCAGCTGCCTGGGATGTGCCTTTGGCAGTCTACCTGACTATCAGCCACTGGCCATTCCTCGCACACTCGATATCACTCCCCAGGAAGCTGTTAATTTACCGGTTGGTAGAAAAACATCGCGTTCATTCTTAATCATAGCATTTTCATGTAAATTTTGTAACTAATTCAAAATGCAAATTTATAATGCCCTTCACCTCTATCACGCTTTTCTTATTATGGGGGTAGAAATGAAAGAAAACTCCTCAGGAGCTGATCCCAAATTTGTTCCATGTCTAACCCTCATGTAAGCTGCTCTCTCTCTTGAAAATTTGGCTCATCTAAGTTGCAGGATTTGTGAGATATTGACTGAACAGACAGACAAAGCTAATACATAAATAAGTGATTTTTTCACAAAAAAACCTGTTGTCCATAAAAATAACTTTTTAAATCAGCTAATTGAACATGTCTGTTGCTGACATTTGCTTTTTAGAGTTAATAATGGTAATGTGTTGTATGATATTGATATTCTGGTTTAGCAAAAATTATTTCCTTATTCAAACATGTGCTATTTTGGATTTAAATGGCAACTATTCTTCTTTGAATAGTTATCTCTTTGAGAGTGGGATATACCTTGTGATGAGTTGAAGATGGGAGAACCTATTGGAATGGTACGCTTTGGTACTGTTTATCGGGAGAACTGGCATGGGGATGTTGCTGTAAAGGTGCTCAGTATGGACCATTTAGATGATGAGAAGACATTAGAGGCATTCAAATTAGAGGTAAGTTTAATGTATGTATGGTGTGTATGTATAGTAAAGTATTATCGCCCCTAATTTAAGTGACTTTGTTTCCTAAGGATTAGCTAAACGAGTTTTCATTGAAACTGATCTTTCTTGTATCTATGCAACTTGGACTGCCTTAGTAAGAGACATAACTTCCAGATTTATGTTAAACAGAAGTAAGGTTAACCAATGGACAATGTCATTCATAAAAGTTATGATGATATTTATTTTTCAATAAAAATCTTCTCTTAATGAATAACTGTTAAATATTTAAAAAATATTTTTGCTTGTAAAAACTGCTTATCTATCTAGTCATGAAAATCTTGCAGCTGCAATTACAATAAATGATGTAGTTCATTTGTGATTTTTATTTTTCAATGCTGCAGTAATGTATATAACAGAGCCACCAATGTTTCCACATTGGCAGGCTGCTTTTTACAATAATTAAAGGGCAGCATGTGCCAATGTAAAATGCATTTATTTAGTGATTTATATGTTAAGATAAATAATGACACTTGCCATAGTATGTAATTCAACTGACAAGGGAAGGCACCTAAGTGTAAGTGGTGGATCACGACCAAACTTCACGGGATGAAAGAAAACAAAAAATAATTATACACGTATTTTTGGAAAGGCGTCTAATGAGCCCGCGTTTTCGAGATATTTGCAATTGAAAATTGAAAAACAAGTGGCCTTCCTCTAATGCCATAACAAGTGATATCCTGACAACAGATGGCGGTGGCCTAGTGATAAAGTGTCAGGCTGCGAAAATTTTGTCGTGGGTTCGATCCTCGACATCGCAGAATTTTTTTTCTCCTCCAATCAATGATTTATGACTTTAGTTTTATGTAAGTTGTCCAAATTACATCATTAATAATTTTCTTTCTTTTTTCAAGCCAGTATTTTAATTTTAAATCCATTCCGATGCACTTTTTATGACATACTCGGGTTATATACGTACTTGATACATATATACAACATTTTCTACTCACATCCTCCTCGATATTTCCACTGTAGAGATGCATAGTTTACGTGCCGAATTCAAAACTGTCCCGCTCTGTTAGAAGGTAAAAGAGGCTTGACGACGAGAAATGATGCCATTAAAATTCAATCAATTGTGCATCACCAACTGCAGGCACCAGTTTTTCCAGTTTGTCAAGTCGATGTCAAGGATCCGGTTGATACTTCTTGAGGTGAAACTAGAGACAAAATAAGCGGACGTGTCCCGGCTTTCTTCCCCATAGGCCCAAGTTCGAGAAAAAATGGGCAAAATAGATTTGCACGTAAAACGTATACCGGTATTTAACACGGCCATTTCATAGAGCGCCGTGGCTGAGATCGCTAAGGCGTTAGTATTGTTAACATAAGGTCGGTGGTTCAAATCCCACCATCTGCGAACTTCTTTTTCAATTTTATTTCCATCTATTTTTTCAAATACCAAGCTGGGTACGTTTCTCAACTTCGTTATTTGTGATTAAATGTTTTTTATAGTAATAAAATAATTTTTCATATTTTAATCTTTCATTTTTTATTTGCCAGCGGTAAAAAGAGGTGATCCTCTCACTATAACCATTCAACTGAATATTTTTAAGGCAAAGGCTTGGATGGTATTTATCGTAAAAACAAGGTAAGCACAGATATTCCTTGCACCACGCGCATCTTACAAAACTTATTGCGAAACATATGCACTTCCGTTTGCGTAGGTCTTGGGGAAAACAATCCTCCCGAACGTTCATGAAAACACTTCTGGTGTCCGCTAATTTCGATGCATACCATGCATTCTGGAGCATTTCTCGGAATGCGGGTGAAGACAGCCACAAGATGCCATATTAACGTAAATTGCTTACCCATAAAAAATCGAACAGCCCCCGTTATATTTTGTTTATCGTGATTATCTGATAAAAACGAAGCATTGACGACGTCTTCATCGTCCGGTGCAAAGCTACTTCCGGAGGGTCCAGCAACTGGATCGATCTCTATCAATAAAGCGAAATGGTTCATGAAGGCAAAAGTCGAAATCAGGGAGGTAATCAAGACTCGTAAAATATTACGATAATCGTAAAAAAAACGAAAAATCGCAATACTGAACGATCAAACAGCTAAATCGTAATCCAAAAAGAGCGCAGAGGTCGTTAACGGTAGAGTAAGTGATCCGGGAGAGCAGAGGTCAATATCAAAAAAGCAAATCAAAGGAGTAAAGCGAGAGAAGCACGTTGCAAAAGCAGCGAACGGCAATAACTGAATTGGTGATGATCTGCGGCCTTTAATTGTAAGAGCGATCCACAATAGCACGTGTATTGCAACATTGTCGCGGGGAAATATGTAGAGTTTTAGCATGCGCGTCACCCCGCTTGGCGTCATGGGCACCGTGAGAAATGCTCATTTAACGGCGTGGTGTGGCTATCTTTGCGTTGCACGTTGTTTTTTCATCATAGAAAAGCAAGGTCGGCTTCGTTTTTCAAGCTTCGACGATGCGTTGCTTCTAATTTTGCTAAACCCGAAGAATAGTTCATAAGTTTCCCAAAAATTATTTTATTTAACTCGTAAATACTATAAAAAAACATTTAATCACAAATAACGAAGTTGAGAAACATACCCAGCTTGGTATTTGAAAAATAGACGGAAATAAAAACGAAAAAAAAGTTCACAGACAGCGGGAATCGAACCACTGACCTTAGGCTGACAATGGTAACGCCTTAGCGACTGCAACCACAACGCTCGATGAGATGGCCGAGTTAAGTACTGGTATACATTTTGCGTGTAAATCTATTTTGCCCATTTTTTCTCGAACCCTATGGGGAAGAAAGCCGGGACACGTTTCCGCTTATTTTGTCTCTAGTTTCACCTCAAGAAGTTTCAACCGGATCCTTGACATCGACTTGACAACGTCCCCTTGTAAGATTACGGACTATTTACTAAAAGAAAAGTAAACGATGTTAAGTGCGAAAATGGGTTGAATAGCATGTAATACAACAAAATTGGAAAAATAAAGCAAAACTTTGGATTATCCGTGTTTTCCAATTTTTTGTGCTTCTCTCCATCATTATCCCGGATAATCGAGAGTACACTGTACTTCATTGAAGCACCTGAAAACTATTCTGCAGGAACCTTGGTGTCAATGGGGATACAGGTGGTGACTTCTGGTATATAGTATTAATACTATAATAGCCCAGGTCTGGTGGTTGGTTGGTTGGTCACGCTTTCACGATGGCTGATATAGAGTGTTTTAACAAACTTCCCGAATAGGTAGAAGATAGAAATTTGGCAAGGATGCTTGATTAACATAATTTAAGGTAATGACAAAAATAAATCTCCAAAAAAGTCCTGGGTTCGACTCCAAGGAAGACATTTCCATTTTCCGTAAGGTAACATGTAAAAATTCATTTTTTGGCATGCAGGCTTTTATTTATTTATTAGAAAGATTTAACCTATGATCTTCGGATCTGAGACATTTTGAAGAAAAAATTACAAAGTTTCTTATTCTGTTCATCTTTTTCCGCACACAATTCGAAATCGCTCATGTTATACGTTTAATTCACATATTTAGTGGAAATATTGCCATTTTAATGGGATGTTGCCTTGGCTACCAATTATATTGTTATACCTCAAAATCCTATTGTTATATCAATCCTTATGGGTGTAAATGTGCTTTGAATGCTTTTAATACGAGATAGGAAGGGAGTGAGAGAGAGGGAGGGAGACTTCACAATAGATTTCACTGATGTTCTTCCGCAATATCACCTAATGAACACTAAACAGTAAAAATCTGCTAACTAAAGAACACTGCTCTCTATTCTGTTTCATCCATAGAACTGTCAAGGATTGTTTACCAGTAACCTTCACATCCCTTTTCTCCTTCTCAGAATTCCTACAGATCCAGAATATGGAACTTCCTTTGAATAGGTTTCATTGTACTCAGGTTTAAGGATTGTGACCTTTCAACAGTGAAATACTTTGAATTCGTCTTTATTAACTGACAAGAAAGCCAAATCTAGATTTTTGTAACTTTGTAACTGTTAAGATATACAAGATAATTAACTAAATATCACATTATACTAGAACTCTAAATGTAAATAGTGATACATTGTTTCTGAGTATTCGTGTTTCAGTGTTGTTTAGAGAACTATCCTTATAATATTGTCCTTCCAGGCATCCCCTTGGCACCCCCAGTGTCCCGGCGCCTTAGGCGGCCGCCTGGCTCGCCTGTACCTTGGGCCGGCCCTGGTCACAGGCCTGCGTACTCCACTGGGACGGGTCTGACCATCTGGAAGACGAGGACCATGGCATCAGGATCCCCCTTAATAAATCCACTGACAGGGTCCTAGTCGCAGAGTTGGTTCTATACCAGGACCAGACGGTCCATGGGCTCTTTGAACATCAGGACCCCCTTAATAAATCCACTGGCGGGGTCCTACTCATAGAGTTGGTTCTATACCAGGACCATGGGCTCTTTGAACATCGGTAAACTTTGACTGTGTGTGTTTGTATTCGAGTAACAGTAAGTCTTGTACCATTACATAGTCCTCTCAATGGCATTACGTTTCTAAGGTGCATGATAATGGCTTCAGTTCATGAGGAGGCATTCCGGCTGTACCCACGTAAAGTTTACGTGGATTTCTTTCAATTGCTTTATTAATAACTAGCAGAATTTCCCGTTGAATTTCAACGGATTTAGTGAAACTACTATAGCACAACATACAAACTCTTTAAAATATATAGTAGATGCTTTTTAAATTACAATTAACTTTTCTTAACAATTAATCATATTTGCTTGTAACAATCCATTTCCGAGCCTATTGTATTCAAACATAACGATAATTTTATTTCCTATCATATTACTTTCGTCAAATCCAGCTTCATTTCTTGTGTAATTATGCCTCGCTGAAATATTTACTTTTATGTCTTGAAAAAGCAACGTACAGTTGTACATGATTGAAGACTGACTGGTAAATGTACACCAGATACGTGAGGTTATTTACGCTAATAAACATAGTAATGTAGAATATAATGATTTTACTTACAAAAAAAGTAAGATTCCAGTATTCAATAGGTGAAAGAAGGTTCAATTACTTTCATCAATAAATGCTTCCTGAATAATAATCAGTATCTATTTAT
The DNA here is from genome assembly GCA_036926305.1 of Uropetala carovei. Lineage (NCBI taxonomy): Eukaryota > Metazoa > Arthropoda > Insecta > Odonata > Petaluridae > Uropetala > Uropetala carovei. The sequence continues at coordinate 13,073,629 of JAXCHB010000235.1, forward strand.
GTTGCTCTCCATAAACATTGATCGTTTCGTTGTTTAACACAAGAACGCCTGAACATGGTGTACACCCTAGAATGGCGGACGGGACAAAAATGTCCCATACGACAAAGTCGTATAGTCGCAGTACCAGGTTCAATTTTTATGAACGTTTTATTCTCTACATTACTAATTGCATACTTTAGCATGCTGTAGAATGTAGCGTTGCACCGTACTCAACTGAAACGCTCTAGTAAATTAGCCCACGAACAGTGCTGCAGGAACACGTTCTAATCTGCATCACACTGCAGGAGCAAGTGGAAGGTGTGAGGGGGGAAGGGTGGGGCTAGAAGTTGGACTGGCAAAAGATGGTAGGGGAGGAGGGGAAGGGCATGCCATAGTCTACAACGTTACAAAGCCGCCTGCATAAGAATAATATCACAGAGAATGTGAAACAAAGAAGTAACTCATTTTGGGACAAAATTGTCCCATCCGCCGTTCTAGGGTAAAATGGTTTTATAATCCTTAATATTGAGGGGGGGATGTTCAAAAGTGTAGAGTGGAATGCAACCCTGAAATGATGAAAAGTCACTAAATCTCGACTAAATTAAACCGGAATCACAGAAACTGTAGGGGACGTAACATCAGAATGGGACAAAATTGTCCCATCCGACGTTCTAGTGTTAAATAAAAGTGCGAATTGAATAACGCTAAACTTACGTCTATTTGAATGTTTAATTGACACCAGTTGAATCGGAGGTAACAACGACAGCCGCCTTGGCAACGCCCGGAAAGAGTACGAAAAATCCACAAAATTTCGAAACAAATATCGTATTTCGGAAAACTTCGACTGTGAAGCATGTAAACTTCACAGGAATAAGATAGTATAGAGTTTATTTCGTCGAATAAAGCAAAAACGAAAAAAATCGGTCCATATTTACGTATTTTAATGCTTGAAGGAATATATATACCTTGCAAGTCAAGAAATGGATTCATACGTGTTATCTTATAGAAAAATGTTAATCCCCTATATTGGCAGCACTGATTAATCCCGGTTGACCAAACCTTGACCATTCACTAAGTTAGGATGTAAGGAAGAATCGTACCAAATTTGGTTATTCTAGCTTTTATCGTTTAGGAGGAGTTCATGAACAAACACACGCTTCAAAATATATTATAGTAGATAATGTAAATCAATTAATTGTGCAAATGACATCTGCATAAAAAACTATTCTATTAAAGACGTATTTTACTGTTTTCTTGCATTATTGATACATTTCCTCTTTCTCTCTCTCTCTCCCCCCTCTCTATCCCCTCTTCGTCTCTCCCCTTTCCCCTCTCTCCCTTCCACCTCTCTCTTTCACCTCTCTCTTTCCCCTCTCTCCTTTCCCCCTCTCTCCTTTCCCCCTCCCTCACCCTGTCTCCTTTTCCCATTACCCTCTCTATTACTACATTCCTGCATACCCCTTCTTCTCCCCTATTTCCCTCCTCCCTCTCTCTCCCCATCCCCCCCTCTCCTGCTTTCCCCTATCTCCCTTTCACCTCTTTTCCTTTCCCTCCCTCCCCTCTCTCCTTTTCCCCTCCCCCTCTCATTTTCCCCTTACCCTCTCTTCATTTAAACTGCTTATAAAACACATTATTTTTATGCTCGTAAGCTATATAGATGTTCGTACTATTAAAAGGCAAGAATCCCATATAAAAGCGTTGTAACATTTCAAATGGTAGATAAAATATCCCATTGTTATAAAATTTTAAAATTTCTCGTTTTTATGCAGTTAAAATCAAATATTTAAGCTAATTCGGCATGAATTCATATTCTGTTTTCAAAAATAATTATTTTCAATCTTTTTTCCGTTTAATACTTCAAGTCCGGAGTTTGTATCATAATTTGAAGTAATTTTAAAATGTAATTATAAAATGCCTTGCACCGATTTCAATGCTTTTCTTATGGGGTAATAAATGGTTACTTGGTAACGGTAATCAACAAAGCATGCATACCTAAGCCTTTTATATAAATATACATATAGATAGATAGATAGAGCCATTCAAAATCAGAAAGACGATATAGTAAAAAAATAGTAAAAGAAATAAGTGCGAATAAAAAAATATACAGAAAATACTACAGGTATAATGACAGATTTTAATTTGTTTTAAAAAATCGGATATTTTTTGGCATTGTTTTTCTGTTGACCGAATAGCATAAACTCCTCTTTCAAGTGCAGTGATTTTCCCCTCACCTACGCCCTTAACGAAGCACTTGTCGAATAAACGCGATGAAAAACGCCAACCATTGAATATAGCCTTTCCTTCGTTATCACCGTCTTTTGTAATCGTCGAACAGAAATGCAAAAGCCTCTCCACCAATGGCTCTGCCCATAGCAACGTGCTTTATTTCCCATTTCCTCCTTTCTCTCATGGTTATATAACATAATCAAGAAATTAACCAATACAAAGTCAAGGAGTCGCCCGTTTAAGCTACCCGCTGAATCTCCCCTAATCTGCGCCATCACATGACCGATGCTTTTGAGGAAAGGAGTTGGCCAGATATCCCGTCAGTTGAGGGCCGTCGCGGTGAGAGTAAGGATTCCGAGTGACAGAGAGAGAGAGGAGTGGATACTACGAGTCCAGAAGATTTTCCTTGCAAGTCGTGTGTGCTGAAAGTTTCCTGAGGACAGAGTGTAACTATAATTTGATATTCATGAAGTGTTTTATGTTGCGAGACTATTGTTACGTCTCAAGAGCATTTGTTTGGTTTTATGTTGTAATTTCCTGTAAAATTTAGTTAGAGGTTACTGTGGCGTTGTTTTTTGGTCGCCACACAAGTTCATTGTGCCTTAAGAAGGTGACCTGTCGCATTAAGAGACCATAGGTATCAATTGAAGGTAAGCAACCCCTCCAGTATGTGATTAAAACTTGGCGTTTCACTCTGTAGTACATCATTATCTTCATCATCATCACCTTCAACACAGTTATCAATATTGTCATGTTGCAAATAACAGATTTCATTAACTGATAGGACACCATACGTAGGAACATTGTCGTCAAAGTCAACGAACTCATCAAAAGTCACTTCATTCGCGTTCTTGTATTCCCATTCTTCGATATCAATTGTTTGAGGGACATTTTGATGTTCAACTTCAACAAAAGCCTCACTGAAGAGCCCAGCTTTTTTAAAAAAATTCTTTATCGTGTCAACTTGGAAGGCATTCCAAGCTGATGTAACATAGTCCATGGCCTCTAAAACTGATATTTGTGCCCTTTTGTTAGAATATATCATAATTTTGATTTAATCCATGCCTTGGAGTTCTTTTTATATTTGTAAGGCACCTTCTTGAAATATCACAGTTTCACAAATTTGCCAATCACAAGAGGCTGAAGTTTCTCACTGCCATCTGAATTGCAGCATAGCAAGACCGTGAGCCACTCCTTTTCTTTTCCCTATGGCAAACTTTTCCTCGAAAAGCTAGGGTTCTATCTGGTAATGCATTAAAAAATCGGTACAACACACATGTACAAACTTTCTCATATACTAATATGTCATTTAGTTATCTTTTGAAAAAATGGACTGTGTGGAATCGTTATGAACATCATCTTAAATAACGAAATTTGATGGAATTCGTATGAGCAAGTTTATCGAAAGTCCAATTGTTATTGGAATTGCCCAAGAATAAACTAGCCTTATGTTCATTCTTCAAGAAAAATGAAATATGTAGTATTATTTCAGAAGTAAACTCAAGTAATTATACGAAATTTGATCAAAATCATTAGAGCCAATTTTAAGAAAATCAAATTGTTGTTAAAAATGCTTAGACTAACCCTTAATTATTGAGCAATGTCCACCGTTTATTCATAGCTTCTATTCTGTATGATAAAATGCCTAAGTATGAGATTTTTACTCTACCGTTTAGGCTCAAGAGACGTGAACAGACAGACGGCATTGGGATAACCACTTTTTCGGACTGAGGTACACCTAAAACGTATACTATTTCCATCAAAATCTCCAGATTGAATTTTTTGTTAAATTTCAGAATAACCACTTCATTATAAATAAAAATTGAAAAATTAAGTACTTGTCTTAGGTGTCTCCAATAGTCATAACAAGCTTATCCGAGATAGCAAAGACTAGTACATCATTTTTCAATTTTTAAAGTGATTTTCAAGTGTTTATTTTTGAATCTATTTTCAGCAATAAGGCAAACTCGATAATTATACACTTTCCCTTGGTGCTATTGCACCCCCTGCCGCACACCATTTCAGTGGCTTGCAGGGTGAACTGCAGATATAGATATAGATAGATATACATGGTTATTGAAAAAGATGAAGAGATACTGGTGGGCAACTAACCTAATAGAAAATTAATTAATCAGATAAAAATAAAACTAGCAAAAAAGGAAACTCAATAGTAGAAAACATTCTCGGAAATACAACTGATGAAAAAAGATAATTACTTTGAAAGTGGTAAAAGTATTTGGTTGGGTTTCTTTATGTGGTAATTTTGATAGAATTATTGCGACCTGCTCTTGTACTATTTAATTCAAGTTTAAGTGTTAAATTTTCATTACTTTTATTATGATTTATTTTTTTCTTCACTTTTGCAAGACTTTTGGACGATTGCTATAACGAAATTGCGAATAAAGTGTTTTTTTTAAGGAAACCTTTGAATCGCTAAGAATTTGCATAGATTTTAAATTAGATAATTTTGCTGAAATATGAAGGCGCCAGTCAAAAATGTTAAGCAGATTTTTGGATCGACGTGACTAATATTAGAAAAAAATAATTCTTATGCGTGACCACAGAAGGCGACTCGGCTGCACCAACTGCGGCACCCACACCACAACGCTCTGGCGAAGCAACACGTGCGGTCGGCGTCAACCGTCCTCTGGCCATAAGAAATTCAGACCCCGTAGAGGAAGCCCAAGGGCAACACGGGGCAGCGGAAGAGGGTCAGGAGGCGCAGCCTCCAATATGGCCTCGAACCAAGAGGGAACCAATGGCAATGGAGAATTGGAGGAGTGCGATGAGAGGAAAAGTGTCGTCTCCAAATACCAGAAGGAAGAGGCAAATGTGTCGGAAAGGAAACCTTCAGGTAAGAGAGTTCCTTGTAGAATTTCGATCGATTTCAACTAAGGGGTTGACAATCTTTACTGTCAAGTGGGCCTTTATGGCCACCCGTGTGCAGGTTTCTCATTGGCCTCCATTTTTAGACCTTTGCAAATATTTAAAAAAAGAAAATTTTATATTAAATATATTTTCATCATAGAAGTAGCCGTTTTTAACCACTCAACTGGGTAATTGTTTTTTTCAAGTCCCACCCTCAGTGGGTAATTAAATAAATAAAGTTAAATATCACCCAGTTTCCGCAAATATAAAACAGAGTAACTGATAAAAATGCTTCTCTTAGAAACGAAACGTCTCTTTTAAATTTCAGAAGCAAACTGAACTTTCCATATACATTTGTTTTTCACATGTACCGTTAGGATTACTAACAGGAAAAACATTCATAAATAGCAGGATTACCGTTGAGACAAAAGTGCATGCAGAGAAAAGTGTGAGTTTTCGCAAGGGAGTGTGAAAAAATCCCGAGTGTCATAAACGGTCATTCAAGAAGTGGCGTAAATGGAAATGCAACCTGCAACACACATACAGAACTCCCTTATGAAGACCTGCTTCTCAGAAAAAAAGGAATACAAGGCCATCTATGGTAGGTAGGACGAATTAGAAGAACGAAGCTATAAGTGCGAGAAGCTACGGGATGGAAAATCCCGGCATACCCGTAGCAATCAGCATGAAAAATGCCATGATGTCTAAATCCGTCATATCCAACACTGGTGCATCCGGCCATGACGTCTATGCACGGCATACCCATATGAGTGGTTAAGTACTTCTAACCAAACTCTTAATATGCTTTAAACTTTGAAATCTTCTTGGGTAATTTCATAATTTTTATTCATGAAACTGTATTTTTAACAACCGATGTAAATAAGAATTTCCATAATTACATAAATACATTCGATTTTTTTGCAAGCTTTTATTAAGTGAAACGAAATGCACAATCTATGAGGAAGAAATTATTGTAAATGAGTTATTATTCCCTTCGTCCACAAATGTTGTTTCATAAGGGAAAAGGAATGAATAATTTGATAGGAAACAATAATATTATTATATTAAACCTTAAATTGGCATTTCTCCAAGTATATCATTTTAGAAGTCTTTATGGACTGTACGTATTAGGCAATTAATGTTTTTCACTTTTTACCCAAATAACTCTTAAATAATGCCTTTGCATGTACAGTCATTTCGAAAAGTCAAGTGACACGGCTCGGTCACGCCACACATAGGCCGGAGCTGAAAGTTCCGAGTATGTTGGTATCCATTGCTTGGGGGGAAGCAGGGGAAGGGAATGATAGGGAGGGGCAGAAGAATGAGGAGGTGGGTTTCGAAGCCTGGGTAGGCTTGCAGGGAGAAACGAACGGAATCAGAGCCTATGATACAAATCCCATTCAACAGTGCGAGGGCATCCATTCCAACTCGGAAAAAAGGACTCTCTCGGTGGTTGCCTTCACATGCCAAGCGTAACAAGAAAACCTCCGAGAGAAGGAGGCGTGTAAACGGTTCGAAGTCCTCAGTGATGTCTTACAATTAGATAGGGAAAATAAATGAATATGCCGCGTCTAGAATGCTCTTGTGGAAATGATGCAAAATTTTCACCTTTGTGGGCATTATTAATGCAAAATGCTAGGCTGCGCTTCACTTCGGAAAGTGTAAAAAATCGTCAATTGGTCAAGGGCAAAAATTATATAATAATACTCCATAAATTATGATAACAACAAGTTAGGAAAGCGTACAACGTATCACAAATGGGGCGCGTTTCGTGCAATGGAGTATTAGAAAGAAATTATATACCTGCACGTAAGGGAAATAGCGTTTTAATGTCCTTTTCTTCATCATAAATAATCCATTTTCTTCCTATTTAATAGTATTACATGCACACGTAAGGAAATTAAACGTTTGTTTGGGAGATTGTTTATGTTGGCAACAATGAAGTAACCATGCAAGAAATTTTCTAAGTTCAACTCCATATAAGACTTTCTTGTTTGATTTTCTCGATAACGGCTACTCCTACGATGAAAATATGTAGAAAAGGAAATACTCTACTTTACCAGTTCTACAGCTTTTATTTGAAAAATATTTTGATATGAACAATAGTTTACGAGATATGACGAAAATTTAATTTTTTGTCTCTAGTAAAGTGGTACCCCTGATTGGCGTACGTGATTCATTTTTGCGATTTTCTTATTATATTTGATTGAAAGTCCTTAATATCAAATTTCATAAAAATCCGTTTGGTAGAAGCCGAGAACGAACATGCGGACGGACAGACGGACGGACGGACCGACCGACGATAATAGGCGCTCACGCTGTAAGCGAAACGCGCCTAAAAATGAGAGCTGTTGATTTAGTGGAGATCCTGAATGAGCATCTTCTGCCTTATGTCAGACAGACAGTGCCAGACGGTGAAGACGTGGTAGGAATACAAGGTAATTCATCGTTAGATACGGCCGGTGTAACTCGACAATTTTTTTTACCAGAACTGGAATATCAATATTCTTCCCTGGCCAGCTTGCTCGCCGGAATAAAATTTTTATTCCGGCATCAAGAATTCGTCGGCACGAAAATTGCTTTTTCGGGAGAACATTAGAAAATATTTACATCCTTTATCCAATCAGTTTTACCAAAACTCTAATAAATGGCAATTTATCACATGTAGCACTTATCTCACAGATAGTGGATACATTTTATATTGATTTTATTTAAATTTTCGAATAAAAATTTTATTCTAACAGCATTTAATAGGCAATGAAAACAATGAAAGATTATTTCGTGTTTTATTTTAGTATTTAGTGAAGTCTCAGCCTGAATCGATCATTCCTTGCATTCGACGGTTAATGACCCGTACTAAATTTTCACATATTTGTGGCTGTCGTCTGATTGAGCCCCAGAGTTCCATAACATTCTCTTCAAGAGTGGCTGTCGTCCTCAACTTTCCTCCTGTCCACTCATTCACCATTATACCCCATAAGTTCTCAATGGGATTCAGATCCGGGGAGCGAGCTGGCCAGGGCAGAACATTGATATTCCAATTCTGGTCAAAAAAATTGTCGAGTTAAACCGGTCGTATCTAACGGTGAATTATCTTGTATTACTACCATGTCTTCGCCGTCTGGCACTATCTGTCAGACATAAGGCAGAAGTTGCTCATTCTGGATCTCCACCAAATCGACAGCTGTCATTTTTGTTATCGTAATTTATGGAGTATTATATAATTTTTGCCCTTGACCTATCGATGATTTTGTACGCTTTCCTAAGTGAAGTGCAACCTAGCATTTTGCATTAATAATGCCCACAAAGGTGAAAATTTTGCATCATTTCCACAAGAGCATTTATGTTTCCCTATCTAATTGTAAGACATCACTGAGGACTTAGAGCCGTTTACAGGCCTCCTTCTCTCGGAGGTTATCTTGTTACCCCTGGCATGTGAAGGCAACCTCTGAGAGAGTCCTTTTTTCCTAGTTGGAATGGATGCCCTTGCACTTTTGAATGGGATGTGTCTCATAGGCTCTGATTCCATTCGTTTCTCCCTGCAAGCCTACCCAGGTTTCGAAACCCACCTCCTCACTCTTCCGCCCCTCCCTATCATTCCCCTCTCCTGATTCCCCTCAAGAAATGGGTACCAACATACTCGGAACTTTCAGCTCTGGACTATGTGGGGCATGACCGATCCATGTCGCTGGACTTTTCGAAATGAGTGTACATACCCATGCTCTCTCATGCAAATACTTTAGAGCGGCGTTTCCCTAACTTATTTGACCACGGAGCACTTTATTAATTATAATGTATTTATGGAACACCAACAGGAGCTCAATGAGATATTATGCATGCTTGGATTAAAGTAGAGTGCAAAAAATGATCTCACAGACGAATTAGTTGCTGTAAAAAATTATCAAAATTTGATTCAGATGCGTTTTTCTTACCTGAGCCCATTATTTTTCAGCCTTACCCGGCCCGTGCAGATCTCTAACCCATAGTACCATGTAGTGGTGTATGCTAAAAAACAAAAACGAGGACATATTTGAAGCTTTCCTCTCGAGATTTAAGAGAAATTAACTTTATATATACCGTATTCACCTGAATCTAAGACGACCTTTTTTTCCAAATTTTCAGCTGTAAATATCAAGAGTCGTCTTACATTCGAATATGAAGTATATTTAAGCATTTAATCAATGGTTTTTACAACAAATGGTATATTAGAGTAAACAATTCACAACAGCAAATTCAAGTACGTACATAAAGAAGTGAAATAAACAAATAGTAATAACAATAAGAAAAACATGACGAGAATAATAATTTAGACTAATAATCATCGTCGACGATCATAACACAGACGACGTACTTTCATCTTGCACGTAATGGCAACCGCAATGTCAAAACAAATGAGAGCGGAAATCATTGGGATTCCCCTTTCAAACGACGCACCGCGATTCACTAAGTGTGACAGTAATTTTGAGTTGTGCATTCTTGATTTAAATGCACAACCCTTAAGTTAAAATGACAGATCATGTTGAAGTACGTGGCACGAGTGCAAAGGGAAAGTTAACAAAGGAATTAGACGGAGCTAAGATACAAATTTTAAGCTGATCGTGATAAATTACGCCGAAAAAACTAATAACTGTGATGCGAGTAGAAAGTTCGGTGTATCTGAGGCAAATGTGCGTCGATGGAAACTCTCAAAACAGGAACTAGAAAAAGCCAAAGCCACAAGGAAGTCGCTCAGTGGTCCAAAATTAGGCCGATTTCATGGCACTGAAGAAGAAGTAGTCAAGTTTGTGCGCACCATGAGGAAGAACGGTATGCCTGTTTCGACTGAAAGTATTATACTTAAAGCTAATGAAATTACTAGAGGACTTAATATATCATTGCAAGAATTCAAGGCCAGCAGAAGTTGGTGCGTGAGAATGATGCGACGAAATAATTTTTCTTTACGGCGACGAACTTCGCTGTGTCAGAAATTGTCAGAAGACTATGTTGAAAAACTTCTCGCTTACCAGAAATACGTAATTGGACTTAGAAAAACCAATAATTACCTTTTGAGCTAAATAGGAAATGCCGATGAAACTCCGGTTTTCTTCTACATGCCATCTAATTATACTGTGAACGAAAAAGGTACGAAGTCCGTCCTAATTAAAACTACAGGCAACGAAAAAATGCGAGTCACGGTAATGTTGGCGGTTTTAGCAGGTGGGACTAAATTACCACCATATGTGATTCTAAAGCGGAAAACAATGCCTAAGAAACATTTGCCAAGTGGAATAATAGGTGTCAAGAAAAGGGGTGGATGACTAAAGAACTAATGAGAGATTGGTTACATGTGGTGTGGAATAGACGGCCAGGAGCTTTACTGAAACAAAGAGCAATGCTTTCACTGGATGCATTCAAGGACACTTATCTCCTGAAATTAAAAACATAATGAGTGCGATGAATATTGATCTTATTGTAATACCTGGAGGAATGACATCGCAACTTCAAGTTTTAGATGTTGCTGTCAATAAGTGTTTTAAAAATAATTTAAAGGTTTTGTATTCTGAGTGGTTACAGAGTGGAACTCACACTTTAACACCAAAAGGAAATCTTAAGAAACCTGAAGTTGCAATGCTCTGCCAATGGATCAAGGCATCGTGGCAACAAATAACAAAAGGATTTAAGAAATGCTGCTTATCTAATGCCATGGATGGGAGTGAGGATGATGTTTTGTGGGAGACTGATGATGAAGTTGAGAGTGATAAAGATAGTGAGCATGAGGAAAATAGTGAAGGTTGCATAGACAGTGATGATGACTAACACAATAAAATGATTTTATTATTACGCAATTTTGCGAATATTCAATCTTTAGAATTTGCTTATTAAATAAACCAAGAATATTAAGCATTGCATGGAAGTATGCTTCATTTACTGGTGATTCAAAAAATTTCACAATATATTTTGGGGACTTTTCTTCTGAAAAGAAATATGCTTTCAATGCGTCGAACATTTTTAATACTCTATGAACTGCATTGTATAAACTTAACCAGTGAATTTTTGAATGGGTCAACAACTTTTCATGCTGAAAATCTAATCAAGAACAAACATTTTTTAGTCGCTCGGTATGTACTGCAGAAGTTGAAAAGTATGACAGTATTTTTACCACGACCATTTCTACGATACATCACAAGATAATCTCTCAGCTCCCGACTGCATAGCGTTATACAAAATATGCGCCGATAATCCAACATCTAGTAAATTGAGATTCATTTTCTCGCGTAATTTATAAAAGGCATTGTTTTTACCTTTTCTCAACAATCTCCCAAAATTTGTGTTTGCGTTATCTGCTCCATAAGCAATGCACTTTTTTATAACGATGCCATAGTCTCAAAACGTGTTAATAATGTAATCGACAACGGTATCGGAAGTTTCATTAGGTATTGATTCAATTTTTAATATTTTAATCTGAATTCCTTTTGTTTTGCAAAAATAATGAACTAAGGTGAAAATATTTTCCATTTTGTGATTGCTAGAGTCCGTAGATATTCCAAAACACAGTGACTTTTTTAATTCGGCCAATAAATCGTTTCTGCAAAATACCCCAATAACATTTTCCGGAGCTTGTAAGTCAGAAATAGGGTTAAATAAATTAATTATAGATGCTCGAGAACTTGCAACAGAACTAGAGGCTGAATAAAATTTCTGCAAGAGACCGAAATTATGCCACGAAGAAAGAACCCCAATTTTGAATCTGCACAGGTTTGATGCAAGTTTTCATAATATCCAAGATTATTTCCGAGTAATTTTTTTATCTTGTGTTAGATCAAACAACTGCTTCAATAAAGGAGAGTTATCAGCGACTCAAAAACCACAGTGAATATTTTAGTTTCTTATATAACTTGAATGAACTGAAAATCATGGATAAGAAAATTCGTATTTTCTTAGCATCAGCTGTTAGTGAAATACCGTGAGTCTTTGATTCAGCACTTAAATGCAAATGCTTTTTATAAAATGGCATTTGGAATATCGAGTTTGGTTTTCAAAATAATTTCGTATAAACGGGAATAAAAAACTACTGCATATACCATCACTATTACAAGAAAAAACACTGGGACATTGATGCGTCCCGAAAAAAAAAATCGGGACACCGGGACTAAACTCTGAAAACAGGGACAAATCCGGGGAAACCGGGACGCCTGGTCATCCTATCTATACTATTCATCAAATGCATAGTAGGTAAAAGTGAGGAAAAAGTCAAAGAGACATGTTACTTCTCGTTAGTAAGACCGCTACTAGAGTACGCGTCGAGCATATGGGATCCGTACGTGAAAGGATCAATCTCAGAGTTAGAAAGAGTGCAGCGAAAAGCCGCTAGATTCGTCAAAAATTGTTACGATAGAAACAATAGTGTTACAGCCTAGATACAGGACTTAGGATGGGAATCACTAGCCGAGTGCCGATCACACTCTAGGTTAAAACTTCTCGAAAGATTTAGAATGCATATATTCTCCAGCGATGTCGAAGAAATAATAAGAGCGCCAACTTATATTGGTAGAACGGACCATCCTCGTAAAATAAGAGAGATAGCCTGTAGGACTGAGAGGTATAAAGGCTCGTTTTTCCCTAGAACGATAGCTGAGCAGAACAGAAGTTACGAAAGGAAATCAACAGGAAAGGAAAACAACATTAGCGGAGTGATGGGAGTGGGCGTGATGAGATGCTTGTGGTTATTGTTCGAACAGGCGAGGAGCCCTCTCCTTATCGGCTTCCCTGGTTCCTGACCTATGATGTGGCACAATACGATTGTGATAATTATAAGGCACTTCTTAATGAGATACAAACTTGAAATTTGGCAGAATTATGGGTTTTTACATACAACAGAAGGAAAAAATCTTAGACTGTAATAATTCTTAATGTTAGGGGTGTTTTGCTCCATTATTGCTCCATACGAGGATTAAAATTATAAGGCACTTCTAAATGAGCAACAAACTCCAAATTTGACGTGGTTATATCATTATGTACAACGTCGCTTGGGAATAATTTGAATTTGTAAAAATGCTAAAATTTGAAAATGCTTGCAGAATGCAAGCACATAACAACTAGTATATCTATAATATATAGATGCTTCTTACACATGATATATCTATAATATATAGATGCTTCTTACACATGATATATATCTATAATATATAGATGCTTCTTACACATGATATATTATATATATATATATATATACTAGTTAATATGTGCTTGCATTCTGCAAGCTTTTTCAAATTTTAGCATTTTTACAAATTCAAATTATTCCCAAGTGATGTTGTACATAATCATATAACCATGTCAAATTTGGAGTTTGTTGCTCATTTAGAAGTGCCTTATAATTTTAATCCTCGTATGGGGCAATAATGGAGCAAAACAGCCCCTAACATTAGAAATATTACACTCTCAGATTTTTTCCATCTGTTGTAACTAAAAACCCATAATTCTGCCAAATTTCAAGTTTGTATCTCATTAAGAAGTGCCTTATAATTATCACATTCGTATGGGGCCGAAAAGGGGCAAAACCACACATTAAAAATAGGAATTTTTGTAATTTTACAATTTTATCTTAGTTTGCCATGAAAATTCTATAATCGTGCCAAATTTCAAGTCTCTAGGTCCTATGCAGCTGCCTCACATTTTTTGTTCTCGCATGGGTCTGAAAAGGGGCAAAACCGCCCTTTAAAAATGAGAATTTTTGTAATTTTATAATTTCATCTTAGGTTGCAATGAAATTTCTATAACCGTGCCAAATTTCAAGTCTCTGGGTCCTATGCAGTTGCATCGCCTTTTTTGTTCTCACATGGGTCCGAAAAGGGGCAAAACCGCCCTTTAAAAATGAGAATTTTTGTAATTTTATAATTTCATCTTAGGTTGCAATGAAATTTCTATAACCGTGCCAAATTTCAAGTCTCTATGTCCTATGCAGTTGCATCGCCTTTTTTGTTCTCGAATGGGGCAATAATGGGGCAAAACAGCCCCAAAAATGAGGATTATATCAATATCGGATTTCCTTCATTAGATGTAGTTTAACATTAACAGCATTAAAATATAAGCCTCTGATTCCCATTAAAAGCTTACCCATATGATAGGATAGAGCTTGTTACCAAGGAAACCCATTGTTAGACCCAGAAAAATTACTACTTTTTTGAGATAAAAACTATAAATTTACGTTAATTCTACTCGGATTTGCATTCCGTCTTCAAAAATAAGAGACTACAATTTATATCCTATCCGACAGTTTAAGTCTCGAGTTTGTATCTTGACGGGAAGTAATTTTAAAATGCAAATATAAAAACCTCTGCACCAATTTACATGTTTTCTTATGGGCAAAAAATGGGGCAAAAAGGGGCCAAAATAGCCCTTCAAAATAGTAATTTCGACAGTTTCGGATTTTTTCCTTCGGTTGTGACCAAAAACCTATAATCCTACCAAATTTCAAGTTTCTGGCACATCTGGAAGTGCCTCATAATTTTGTATCCTCCTATATATATGATATATCATGTGTAAGAAGCATCTATATATGATAGATATGAGGATACAAAATTATGAGGCACTTCCAGATGTGCCAGAAACTTGAAATTTGGTAGGATTATAGGTTTTTGGTTACAACCGGAGGAAAAAATCCGAAACTGGCAAAATTCCTATTCTGAGGGGCTATTTTGGCCCCTGTTTGCCCCATTTTTTGCCCATAAGAAAGCATGTAAATTGGTGCAGAGGTTTTTATATTTACATTTTAAAATTACTTCCCGTCAAGATACGAATTCGAGACTTAAACTGTCGGATAGGATATAAATTGTAGTTTCTAATTTTTGAAGACGGAATGCAAATCCGAGTAGAATTAGCTTAATTTTATAGTTTTTATCGCAAAAAATTGCTAATTTTTCTGGGTCTAACAATAGGTTTCCTTGGTAACAAGCTCAATCCTTTCATATGGGTAAGCTTTCAATGGGAATCAGAGGCTTATATTTTAATGCTGTTAATGTCATACTACACCTAATGAAGGAAATCCGATATTGATATAATCCTCATTATTTGGGCTGTTTTGCCCCATTATTGCCCAATTCGAGAACAAAAAAGGCGATGCCGCTGCGTAGGAACCAGAGACTTGAAATTTGGCATGATTATAGAAATTTCATTGCAACCTAAGATAAAATTATAAAATTACTAAAATTCTCATTTTTAAGGGGCAGCATTGCCGCTTTTCGGCCCCATGTGAGAACAAAAAATGCGAGGCAGCTGCATAAGACCTGGAGACTTGAAATTTGGCACGATTATAGAATTTTCATAGCAAACTAAGATAAAATTGTAAAATTGCAAAAATTCCAATTTTTAATGTGTGGTTTTGCCCCTTTTCAGCTCCATACGAGTGTGATAATTATAAGGCACTTCTTAATGAGATACAAACTTGAAATTTGGCAGAATTATGGGTTTTTAGTTACAACAGATGGAAAAAATCTGAGACTGTAATAATTCTTAATGTTAGGGGCTGTTTTGCTCCATTATTGCTCCATACGAGGATTAAAATTATAAGGCACTTCTAAATGAGCAACAAACTCCAAATTTGACATGGTTATATGATTATGTACAACATCGATTGGGAATAATTTTAATTTGTAAAAATGCTAAAATTTGAAAATGCTTGCAGAATGCAAGCACATAACAACTAGTATTATATCTATAATATGTAGATGCTTCTTACACATGATATATCATATATATAGGAGGATACAAAATTATGAGGCACTTCCAAATGTGCTAGGAACTTGAAATTTGGTAGGAATATAGGTTTTTGGTCACAACCAAAGGAAAAAATCCGAAACTGTCAGAATTCCTATTTTGAGGGGCTGTTTTGCCCCTTTTTGCCCCATTTTTTCCCCATATGAAAACATGTAAATTGGTGTAGAGGTTTTTATATTTAACAAATAAATTGTAGTTTCTTATTTTTGAAGACAGAATTCAAATCCGAGTAGATTTAACGTAAATTTATAGTTTTTATCACAAAAAATTGCTAATTTTTCTGGGTCTAACAATAGGATTCCTTGGTAACAAGCTCTATCCTTTCATATGGGTAAGCTTTTAATAGGAATCAGAGGCTTATATTTTAATGCTGTTAATGTTTAACTACACCTAATGAAGGAAATCTGATATTGATATTATCCTAATTTTTGGGCCTGTTTTGCCCCATTACTGCCCCATTCGAGAACAGAAAAGACGATGCAGCTGCATAAGAGCCAGAGAGTTGAAATTTGGCACGGTTATAGAATTTTCATGGCAAACTAAGATAAAATTCTAAAATTGCAAAAATTCCAATTTTTAATGGGTGGTTTTGCCCCTTTTCGGACCCAATCAACTGTGATAATTATAAGGCACTTCTTAATGAGATACAAACTTGAAATTTGGCAGAATTATGGGTTTTTAATTACAACAGATGGAAAAAATCTGAGTGTAATAATTCATAATGTTAGGGGCTGTTTTGCTCCATTATTGCCCCATATGAGGATTAAAATTATAAGGCACTTGTAAATGAGCAACAAACTCCAAATTTGACATGGTTATATGATTATGTACAACATCGATTGGGAATAATTTTAAATTGTAAAAATGCTAAAATTTGAAAATGCTTGCAGAATGCAAGCACATATTAACTAGTATATATATATGAGGATACAAAATTATGAGGCACTTCCAGATGTGCCAGAAACTTGAAATTTGGTAGGATTATAGGTTTTTGGTCACAACTGAAGGAAAAAATCCGAAACTGTCGAAATTACTATTTTGAAGTGCTATTTTGGCCCCTTTTTGCCCCATTTTTTGCCCATAAGAAAACATGTAAATTGGTGTAGAGGTTTTTATATTTGCATTTTAAAATTACTTCCCGTCAAGATACAAACTCGAGACTTAAACTGTCAGATAGGATATAAATTGTAGTTTCTTATTTTTGAAGACAGAATGCAAATCCCAGTAGAATTAGCGTAATTTTATAGTTTTTATCGCAAAAAATTGCTAATTTTTCTGGGTCTAACAATGGGTTTCCTTGGTAACAAGCTCAATCCTTTCATATGGGTAAGCTTTCAATGGGAATCAGAGGCTTATATTTTAATGCTGTTAGTGTCAAACTACACCTAATGAAGGAAATCCGATATTGATATAATCCTCATTTTTGGGGCTGTTTTGCCCCATTATTGCCCCATTCGAGAACAAAAAAGGCGATGCAACTGCATAGGACCCAGAGACTTGAAATTTGGCACGGTTATAGAAATTTCATTGCAACCTAAGATGAAATTATAAAATTACAAAAATTCTCATTTTTAAAGGGCGGTTTTGCCCCTTTTCGGACCCATGCGAGAACAAAAAATGTGAGGCAGCTGCATAGGACGTAGAGACTTGAAATTTGGCACGGTTATAGAAATTTCATTGCAACCTAGGATAAAATTATAAAATTACAAAAATTCTCATTTTTAAGGGTCGGTTTTGCCGCTTTTCGGCCCCATGCGAGAACAAAAAATGCGAGGCAGCTGCATAGGACCTAGAGACTTGAAATTTGGCACGATTATAGAATTTTCATGGCAAACAAAGATAAAATTGTAAAATTGCAAAAATTCCCAATTTTAATGTGAGGTTTTGCCCTTTTTCGGCCCCATACGAATGTGATAATTATAAGGCACTTCTTAATGAGATACAAACTTGAAATTTGGCAGAATCATGGGTTTTTAGTTACAACAGATGGAAAAAATCTGAGAGTGTAGTAACTCATAATGTTAGGGGTTGTTTTGCTCCATTATTGCCCCATACGAGGATTAAAATTATAATGCACTTCTAAATGAGCAACTAACTCCAAATTTGACATGGTTATATGATTATGCACAACATCAATTGGGAATAATTTGAATTTGCAAAAAGGCTGAAATTTGAAAATGCTTGCAGAATGCAAGCACATATTAACTAGTAATAATAAATAAGTATTCGCAATTTGATGCATACTTTTGATAATATTATAATGATACTAGCCGAAGTGCCCGTTGAATTCCAACTTCGACCGTGTAATATGTAAACATCGCAAGAATAAGATAGTGCACAGTTTTAACCGTCGAAATAAGCTAAATTGAAGAAAATCGGTCCATATTTAGGTATTTTGAAGATTGAAGGAACAAAATCTTGCACCGTGAAAAATCTAAAATTACGTGTAAACTTATGGGAAAATAATTATTGAATCAAGCACCCCCTGCCCCCAAATTGTTTTATCGTCATATAGCCTATGTTACCCGCAGGCGTAAGTTATAGATCTTTGCGAAGTGTGGTGACGACATCTTCAAGGGTGTGGAAATCACAGTTTGTGGATAATCTACGTCTAATTATTTACATTACTGTCGCAGTTTTAAAAACTGTTTTTGTTCAGATATTTTTGAAAGAAATTATTCCGCTGATTGATCAATTAGTTAGTTTTTAATTTAAATCTTTTGTTATATTTACATAACGACGGAGAACAAAGTTGAGGATTTGAGTAAAGAGTACAATTTTAAAACAATGATAACATTAAGTGCACGAAATTTAATAATTTTCCCAACGTTATATATGTATACATATAATTATTTCCCTGTCTTTGCACACCGACAATTATATGTAGCGTTGACTAGAACAAGGTGGGAGAAGAATATCAGAATTTTATAGCCGAAAATAAAAACCAAAGGCATTTACTAATCGACAACAGAACATTCACTAGAAATGTAGTATATGACGAAATATTTCATATGTAATACAGTGCTATTATTTTAAATGCAAATATTAATAATCAATCTATCTATAATTCTTCCGTTGATATTTCTGCGGGCATTACACTAGTATTAAAATATTTTTTCTCGCGGAACCCTAACTAAGAAGTGGTAAGCCAAATCGCAATAAAATTTATTTTATAATCACTATAATTGTTATTTACATAATTTATGTATCTTGCAGTATACAGTTTACAAGTGAAGTTCAAGTTTCCTGCTGCAAATAAGAGAATTAAGAACATGTGGAGTCTCTTCCTCAATCTACCGCGGAACCGCAACTTCCTGCTGCGTAACCCTTGGGTTTCCTCGGAACACAGTTTGAAGACCTATGCCGTAGAATGTGTAGACATATTCTTCATACATGAAGGAGCGCGTCCCACGTCAGGAGGGAAAAGGAACGGTTAATGACCTTCTAGTTGGCCTTCCTCCACACCCTAACCACAAGGTGGGGGGGGGGGGGAGGTTGAAAGGGTAGAAAGTGGAACTTCCTATGACATATGGTCAGAATCCGCAACGGAAAAGAAAATATCTAAAATAGCCTCCTCACGGGTAACACTAATTTCTATTGAAGACAGAAACCGAATCTTGACCGAATTAGCAAAAAAATGCATTTACAACAAGGGTCTTAAATGAGAAAACATTTAACGTTGGTAATATTATCTTTCAATTTCTGTCTGCGATTTTGCTTTCTTTACCTGGCAACCAAATAATTGTTGATATCTATTAAATATAGAAGCTCCTTACATAAGATATAGTAGAAGAATACAAATTATGAGGCACTTCCCGATGTGCTAGAAACATGATATTTGGCACGATTAAAATTTTTGGTCACAACCGAAGGAAATAATCCAAAATCGTTGAAATTCCAATGCTGAGGGTGTATTTTGGCCCCATTATTGTCCCATAAGTAGGGTTACCAGACTTCCGGTTTTTCCCGGACATGTCCTCTTTTTAAGAGCGTCCGGGGGCGTCCGGGTGGGATTTTGATTACTGTCCGGAATTGACTTAATAAAATTTATTTTTTAAAAATCTGCACAGCTTTTATCCCAAAAACATGGAAAAGATTCTTAATGTTCTAAAATGGTTTAAATGTTGAATCTGAACAATTTATTCACAATATATTTTTTATGGAGCTATTTCAATATATTTGGAATCGTGGATAAAACCTTTTGATGAATTTTCCGTTTTTCAGTGGATGAATTTGAAAAATGGTTTAAGTTGGGATAAAATTCTGACCTCGTTATCTAATTTACAACAGAAGGATGTTGATGTTGACGATTCAAAATTTTTTTACCAATTGTGCAACTTAAAATCTTTCATTGAAAATAATGATGATTTTCGTAATAATACTGAAAGATTGGCTCATGAAAAATTGAATTACTTTTTTAATTAATATAAAAATATTGAATTATTTTCAGAATTATTAAAGGCGGTAATGTTCTTTTTTGCTTTAGCAGGACATAATGCTAATTTTGATCGTATATTTTCATTCATAAGTGAACAGTAGGCAAAGGAAAGAAATCGATTGAATGTAGATTCAATTTAAGTAATACTATTAATGCAACATAATTTTTAAAATCTCAGTTGTGAGCAGTTTCATGAATATCTTTTGTCAAAGACATATTTCTTAAATTTTATTGGAATATCTGATAAATATAATACAGTTGAAAAACAATAAAACTTTTAATAATAATGTATATCATAATGTTTTTAATCATATGTTTTAAAATTTTTTGCTGTTATTTCTATTTTCATTGTGTACCCCATGTTTTGATATTAGATTTTTTGTAAACTGTGTAATTTACGTACATCAAAAAACATATCCTATATATAAAAAGTGTCCTCTTATTCAAATTAATGCCCTACTTTTGTCCTACATTTTCATCACTTTCGTCCTACAAAAACCTCAGAAAATCTTTTAACCCTACATCAGTGTAGAGGTATTTATATTTCCTTTTTAAAATTATTTCCCGTCAACATTCGAACTCGGTACTTCCACTATCGGAAGGTATAATATACTAGTATTAATAATAAATGGTTTTAATGATATTTTCCTGTGGCATACAGTTCTCCATAAGCAAACAGTATTTAAAACTGCGACAGTAACGTAAATAATTAGACGTCGATTATCCACAAATTGTGATTTCCACACCCTTGAAGATGTCGTCACCACACTTCGCAAAGATCTATAACTTACGCCTGCGGGTAACATAGGCTATATGACGATAAAACAATTTGGGGGCAGGGGGTGCTTGATTCAATAATTATTTTCCCATAAGTTTACACGTAATTTTAGATTTTTCACGGTGCAAGATTTTGTTCCTTCAATCATCAAAATACCTAAATATGGACCGATTTTCTTCATTTTAGCTTTATTCGACGGTTAAAACTGTGCACTATCTTATTCTTGCGATGTTTACATATTACACGGTCGAAGTTGGAATTCAACGGGCACTTCGGCTAGTATCATTATAATATTATCAAAAGTATGCATCAAATTGCGAATACTTATTTATTATTATAACTTGGCATTACTTTTTCTAGTGAAAAATTAAAATTAATAAGGCTCGGCTTTTATTAGTTGAATTATAAATCGGGTTCCACAAAATATGTTGGGTGGCTTTAGACAGCCTCGGTTTAAAAAAAGTTAAGGAGGCAGAACGTGAAAATATCGCTTCGGTCAACTTCTCGGCCGGAGTAGACCGCGCTTTTGTTTATACACCCATATTATGAGAACTACAAATGATATTTGATTAGTGTTTTCTCCAAAAGTAAATTTAAACATTTACGCACATTTTCCTCGCTTAATATATCACTAACTCAATTAGGGAAAAAGTTTTCCACAGACTGACTTTTTCATGTCCCAAGCAAAAATTTCGGTGAATAAGAAAAGTTATTCGTTTTTCAAAGGCGTTTGAGTAATAATATATGTTTTTGATTTCTGCCTTTTTTATAATCAATCTATCATGAGATATAATAAAAAAAATTGTTCCTATTGGATCACTAGAAGCCGAGATATGACATTTTATGTTTAAAGAGAAATAAAAACGCAGATAGCGGAAGGTTTTATGAGTGAAGTTATTAATTTTTCAAAGGCGTTTGACTGATAATATGTGTTTTTGATTTCTACAGTTGTTATAATCAATGTCTCGAGAGGCATATTGAAAATAATTGTCCCTATTGGATTAATAGAAGCCGAGATATGACCTTTTATGTTTAAAGAAGTGTAAGTGCCCGTTGAATTTCAACGGATTTTGTGACTCTAGTTTCGCTGACAATTCTAGGGCGTATGCAGAATATACAAATACACTTTCTTCTACGAAAAACTGAAAACCACCTATAAAGAATACTTTTTCACTAAGATTTTCTTAACAATTAATCAAATTTGTTTGTAAACAATCCGCTTCCAAGTGTATTGCATTCAAATATAACGATAATTTGATTTCCTATCGTGTCACTTTCGTCAAATCCAGCTCCATTTCTTGTGTAATTACGCCTTTCTGAAATGTTTACTTTTATGTTTTGTAAGCATGAAACTCGTGAATGGGCAACGTTGTCCATGATTGAACACTGGCTTTGGTTCAGATTCTTTCGATAATAACTAATAATTAACGCTAAATCTTTACGATAATTTAAAACACGAATTCGGAACTTGACGGGAAATAATTTTAAAAAGCAAACTTAAAAACCCCTACACCGATATACGGGCTTTCCTTATGGGGCAATGCGCGACAAGTTCGTCCTGCGACGAATTGACGTGCGACGAGTTAGTCCTGCGACGAATTGATGCGCGACGAATTGATGCGCGACGAGTTTGTCATGCGACGAATTGCCGTGTGACGAATTGGCGTGCGACGAATTGACGCGAGACGAATTGACGCGCGACAAATTGACCGCGACGAATTGCCGCGCCACCGACGATAATAGGCGCTCATGCTGTAAGTGAAACGTGCCTAAAAATGGTCAACTGCCATGGTATCTAATATAAAGGAATTCTTAGCTATTATCTTGCATATGTCTATAAGTGAAAGGCCTTCCTAATCAGATCATTGGAGTACAGATCCAAATGTATCCTGCAATTTTTTCCTAATATAATGTCTCGGGATAGGTTCATGTTGCTGTTATCATTTTTCCACCTAAATGAGAATGGCAAAATGATAAATAAAGGGGAAGAAGGATATGATGCACTCCATAAAGTTAGGCCCCTCTTTGATAATTTGAAATCAAAATTCCTATTATCCTTCTGAGGAAGTAACTGTTGATGAAGCTATGTGCCCATTTAGAGGTAAAATTTCATTCAAAGTTTATATGCCAATGAAGCCTAATAAGTATGGCTTGAAGCTTTATGTATTAAGTGAATCCAAAACGGGATATATGTGGAATTTTGAAGTTTACCATGGGAAAAACGGGGATATTGATAATAGTTCCTCTAGTGTTGTCATCCATCTGCTTGACAAGTTAGCTGGGAAGGGGCACACAGTTTATGTAGACAGGTTTTACACAAGTGTGAAATTAGCATCAGAACTGGAAAAAATTAAAACTGGGATTGTTGGAACAATGATGAAATCAAGAAAAGGTCTTCCTAAGCCTATGAAAGAAGCTAAAGTGAAGAAAGGGAAAAAAATATTTCTTAGGAAGGGTAATGTACTGATTGAGAGATGGAAACATAAACAGGATGTGTGGGTACTTAGCACTAGGCATGTATCTACAATGGCAGAAGTGAAAAACAAAAAAGGAATAGTGACAAATAAACCAATCAGTATTATTGATTATAATAAAAATAAAGCAGGCATGGATTTAGCAGACCAGAAATTGTCTTATGGAGCATTACACTATAGAACGAGAAAATGGTGAGAAAATTAGCATTTCACCTCATTTTGATGGCTGCATCAAATGCATGTCTTTTATACACTCGTGCAAAAAACACAAAACTACCACTCACTAAATTCCTTCAGAATGTGGGCAATCAGATGATATCTGAAAAAGAAGGGATGAGAAATGAACCTCTAGGTTCTGGCAAACTTTCACGTCTGTCAGGTAGGCATTTTCCTACAAGAATAGTGAAAAGTGACAAAATTTGTCAAAGAAAATGTGTCATATGCTCAGAGACTCTTAGAAAGCCTGATGGGAAAGCAGGACGAAAGGACACATCATATGAATGAAAGGAATGTAACGTGGGTTTGTGCGTGGATCCATGTTTCACTATATACCACACAAAAAAAATTTTTAAAACTCTTTCAAAAAAGTTTTATTTATCTTTAATAATATATATTCTACAAACATGTAATGTCTTTTTTCTGTTAAGCTTATACATAAAATATACTTTTAAATAGATATGTATAAATTTTGAATTTTTCTTTTTTGAAAAAACAGCATGTATGTTAACCATTTGTTTAATTATTAAAAATTATGTTAACAGGTTCAAAATCAAAATAAAATGTAAGTAAGAATGTTATCTGTAATAAATAAAAAGGAATTAAACATATAAGTTAAAAAGTTTTAAAGATATGAATATTTGTAAAAGAGCAAAATATGCCAGAATACAGAATGGGAATGGCCTCTTAAGTGTTAAAGCAGGCAGAAGTACTTTAAAATATGACTGAAAACACCTAATATGTTTTATTGTAATACTGCTTAATTAATCACGAAATATGTAATTTAATTGTTATTTCAATAAGTTATAGTTTATATATTCTATTGCAAACATATTTGATTTTTAGAATATTCGAGAAAAAAATCAAAATACCCATTGTCCCGGTTTTTTACTTTCTCCATACGTGGTAATGGGAAAGTATTGTATTCATGAAAAAAATCGACTTCGAGATTTCAACGGAAATACATGTTTTGAGGTCCCTAGAACACGTTTAGACTATTTTCAGAATGATGTCTGTGTGTGTGTATGTTATTGTGGGCGCTCTAACTCAAAAAGTACATGCCATATCATTACCAAACTTCATATATAACACTTTAACACGAGCACAAAGAACTGATTAGTTTTGGAACAATAACGGATTAACGGAAGTCGAGGTTTATTCGAAACCCGATTCGGTTTTTGCGATATTTCTTCGTTAAAACATCATTATTGTATATACAATTCTATACAAATGTTATAGAGAATGTAATTTCGTACAGTTTTCATTTGAAATAATTTTCTATAGGAGTTATTGTTTAGGAGTTATTTATAAATAACCGGTTTTTCGGTTTCCGTTAAATATCTCCTTAAAAACATCGTTATTGGTAATCTTCGTGAGGACCAAAGTTGTAGAGAATAATATTTCTTCCAAGTTTTGTTTGAAACAAATTTTCGTAGAACCATCCATTTCGGATATATTTCGCTTTATCTTAATACCAGTATACAGCGCCAACACCATGTAGCGGTGAATTCTGTAAACATTCAAAATATACTTAATTTACGGCAAGGACGTGTCTTCTTTTACGATATGAAATAATAATTTTGCCTTGTAATATTATTCATAATAATTTTAATATCTATACCCCAAATATGGAGAAAGTCATGTGTTGGCCACATCAGATTTTTTTAGAAAATGTCCTGGTTTTTCCCTTTCAAAACTTGTTTCGTCCCGGTTGTTAACAAAAGCATCTGGTCACCCTAAACTAGAGCGATATGGTGCCACAGGCATATAGGCCTCTGCCATCCTTATCCAAATTTCCTTACTTTTTTTTAGAGACCCTAATTTTTTTCCAGCTCATCACTGATTATATATTATACATTATAGGCATTCAAAAATTAAGATCCCTCCGTGCGTACCACATGTTTTTTCATGTGTAGATCGAAATTATATAATTTTTTTGTGTAGCGTTATTGTTTTATTATTATTTATAATTACATGTTAATATGGTAAATCAAAATTGTAATAAAGTAATTGTCGAAAATTGTGGATTTAAAAAATATAAATCATCAAAAACATTCTTTACGATCCAATTATGCCAAAGAAACATGAAGCATGAATCATATTTCTATTTCCATTTTTCAAATGTTTTCCGCCTTAGGAGATATATTTTTTGTGTTAGACCCGTGAAATTTACAGGGAAAAGAGTGAAATTGGCCACCAGACGATGCAATATTATGCAACACTGTTGAAATATCACAATATTTATGGTACTTTATGAAATTTGATTAGTGCTAAATTTAAAAAAATCATAAGATATTAGACTGCGGTTGCACTGTGCATAAGATGTCTATATTTAAAAAAAATTTAATTTGAAATAAAATCCACGTTATAACGAATCCGAGTAGGCCAGGGCCGCGTTAAGCAGGGCTCACCTTTATATATGTTACGGTGAATCAGCATAAATGCCGAATCCGTGAAATGGGCAGTTTTTAGACGTGTTTCGTTTCCAGCATGAGTACCTATTATCCTTGCTCTGTCCGTCCATCTGCATGTTCGTTCTTAGCTTATACCAAACAGATTTTCCTGAAATTTGACATTAAGGAATTACAATCAAGATAATAAGAAAATAGCAAAAATGAATTACGTATACCAATCAGGGGTACCAAATGAAATTTTCGTCATATATCGTAAAGTTTTAGTCATATCAAAATATCTTTCAAATAAAAGTTGTAGAACTAGTAAATAAGAGTATTTCTTTTCTTAAAGATTATTATCGTAGGAGTAGCCGTTATCGAGAAAATCAAACAAGAATGTCATAATTCGAGCTGAACTTGAAATTTTCTTGCATGGTTACTTCTTCATTGCTGCTAACATAAACAATCTCACACACAAACGCTTAATTTCCTTACATGTGCATGCAATATTTTTAAATAGGAAAAAAATGGATTATTTATGATGAAGGAAAGAACTTTGAAATGCTATTCCCCTTACGTACAGAAATATAATTTCTTTGTAATACTCCATTGCATGAAACACCCATTTGTGATATGTTGTACACTTCCCTAAATTTTTTTTTGGACAACGCCTTTATCCATTTTGTGAAATGAGCAAACTATTGCGTTTCGTGAATTTGGCAAATATATAAATTACTGAATATATTAAAACAAGTTGATATTCATATTGTTTTTAAAGCAAACACACGAATCTATTGCGACTGGTTCCGTGGACATTTTTCATCTTGGAAAAGCCTCATTCACTATTTACATAATTATTAATTTTTGTTTGAGATTATTTGAAACTAAAAATGATAACCTATTATTTTGAGTTTGAGACTCATAAAAAGAGATCTTCGTGTAGAATTTTGGCTGAAAAAAACTGCCCATTTCACGGATTTGGCAATTACGCCAATTTGGCATAACACGCACACGCACACAAACACACACACACACACATATATGTATATAGGAAGTTAAATTATTATTATGTACTTTTAGATGAGCTAGAAACTTGAAATTTGGCACGATTATAGGTTTTTGGTCACAACTGATGGAAAAAATCCATTATCATTAATATTTTAAATTTCAGAGGGCTTCTTTGGCTCCATTATTGTCCCATCAGAAAAGAATGTAAATCATTATAGAGGTTTATATATTTGCTTTTTAAAATTATTTCCCATGGAGAATCGAACTTGGGACTTGAACTCTCAGACAGCTTAGAAGTTGTAGTTTCTTTTTTTTAAAGACAGAATTCAAATCGTGTAGTTTTAGCATAAATTATTAACTATTATTAGGAAAAAAGTTGAATACATCAATCCCATTTTGTTTATTTGGATATTTATATGAGAAAGTGAAGTTTGTGAGTAAAATTAAATGAATTAAATTGATTAAATGTGTTAATTCTTGTTCCTTTGTTTATACAGGCACTGGAAATATAGAGATCCCTGGGAGTGCTTCTAGCCAACCTTACTACTCGGATGTGATGACGTAAACTGGTTTACACTACCAACACCACCCGAGCCACGTTAAATGAGGTAGCTGAATTAGAAGGGGAGAGAGAAGGTCACATGAGGGTGACAACCAGATGTCAGAGAAGAATAAATTTTCTGGAAAATTAGAGCATTTGTGAGAGGAAGAAAGGAGAAAGTTATTACCATTGCTGGAGTTTGAAGAACTATTCATCAAGAACGGACTACCACCGGTGACTGATTTGACATCACACCACATCCCTACCGGTAATGTGGGCCCGATTTATCATAAACCATACCGCATTCCCAATCATCAAAAACCAATAATCGAGGAATTTGTCAGGAGCAACTACAGGCCGGAGTGATTGTTCCCACCAAAAGCCCATGGTGGTTGTGCCCAAAAAATCCGTAGATGGGATGCCATATTTCCAATTTTGCATTGACTTTCAAGCATTGGATGTAGTTACTTTTTCCGATTTCTACCCATTTCCAAAATGCACCGAGACACTGGACTATTTGGGAAATAGGTTCCATTTTATCACCCTTGACTTAAACAGCAGTTATTACCAAATCCCCATGCACCCTCATGCCCAGGAGAAGACTGCTTTGAAGACCAACTCAGGACTCTTCCATTATACGAGAATGCTCGTCTGCCTTTGGAACGCCCTTTGGCCTTCGAAATGCTCCTGCGATGTTTCAGCTTATGATGGATGGCATGCCAAGAGGACTAAAGCCATCTCAATGCTTAGTGTACCTAGATGACATGATTGATCAGCATGCAGAGCG
The DNA here is from genome assembly GCA_036926305.1 of Uropetala carovei. Lineage (NCBI taxonomy): Eukaryota > Metazoa > Arthropoda > Insecta > Odonata > Petaluridae > Uropetala > Uropetala carovei. Next base: position 13,102,089 of record JAXCHB010000235.1, read on the forward strand.
ATTGAGGAATATGTTCACCAAGCTTTGGGACACCAAGTTATTCCTCAAACTTGAGAAATGTCACATTGCTTTAGAAAAAGTAAAATACTTGAGTCACATAATCAGCAGGGAGGGCATACACCCTGACCCAGTTACGATATCTGCATTAAATAACTCCCCCATGCCCACGACCACCAAGGAATTACAGTCCTTCCTCAGCCTGACCAATTATTATAGACGGTTTGTAGAAAATTATGCAGCCATCACTCCATCGCTAACACAACTGCTAAAAAAGGAGCCACGTTCGTTTGGACGAAGGTATGTGACAAGGCATGATGTGGAATCTTGTTCTAGGCTACCCGGACTATAGTAAGCTCTCGGGAGAGTGATATCTCAGTGACCAAAGAAGGTGAGCAACCTAGTGCTTACGAGTCTCTGCAGTTACTTGCGGCAGAATTAATTAAAATTATTATTATTAAGGGGTATCGTAGATTGGTATTTGGAAGAATGCTGCTTGGAGACAAGGTTGCTGTGTCAAAAACACTCTGCGAACCTATTATCCAACTTCATCATGAACAATCCCTTTCGGGACACCTGGGAGTTAGAGCCACGACGTATTGAATAGAGGCTATCAAAAGATAGTAATCATATAATCGTGCCACATTTCAAGTCTGTTGCTCTTAAGGAGCTGCCTCATAATTTTTGTTCTCATATGGGGCAATAATGGGTCAAAACAGACCCAAAAATGGAGATTATATCAATATTGGATTTCTTTCATTAATCGTAGTTTAGTATTAATGGCATTAGAATATAAGCCTCAGATTCCACTTAAAAGCTTACCCATATGAAAGCATTGAGCCTGTTGCCTAGGAAGCCTATTGTTGCAGCCAAGAAAAATTACCACTTTCTTCCGACGAAAACTATAATTTTATGCTAATTCTACTCGGATTTTGATTCTGTCTTCAAAACTAAGTAACTACAATTTCTATACTTTCCGATAGTTCAAGTCACTGACTCATTTAATGATTAACACACATTTACAAAGTTTATGCTATACAAAATCTTTTTTATACTTAGCTAAACAACATTCTTTTTCTTCAACTAAAATTCCTCCAAGAGATAATTCTTTATGATGACAGGGACACATAAGTATACCAATCTCTTTAAATGTTACAAATATATCAAATGTCATAATCTATAATGAATGAGAAATTAACAAAGAACCATTAACTTACAATATCTGTCAGGGATATAAACCCTTACACTGGTCACTAATGGATCCACGAATTTAATCCCCTTCTCTAATTAGATAATCAAAGGTAAAGAAACTACATTTTTCTTACCTTTTTTCATTTCTAGCATTATGTTTTCTAGCTTGTTTTCCTAAGCATCACATTCCAAGGTCCTATCCAGATTTCCAAAGTCTTCATTTTCTTTTCTCTAATCTACACTAAACCCACAGCTCAAAACCTCTCAAGGTCTACAGAACACTCAAGCCCCTCTACCACAACAAGCTAGTCATCCTAAAGAGGTCATAGGACTTACAAAATTCAATTATTTATACATATTAATAGATTATTTTACTCTTTTCTATACTCAGAGAAAGAAAATTACTTACTTATTCCGCAGCGTACGCAGAAATGTAGATGTGCATTCGCATTTTCCCATGTTGAATGTAACTAACACCTAAAAAATAATATTTGAATAAGATTGGAAAGGGATACAAATGAAAACAAAGGAATAGTTTTAAAAAATTAAGAGACAAACAGTCTTATACCTCAATAATATTATTATAGCTATTCAGTAGCTCTCTTGTAGTGACGTTCCTTGTAAATACTCTTTCATTTAACAGCAATTGCCCTTGATTATCTTTATCCTTAACCCAAAATTTCAAATTATGTTTGTCACCTGTTCTAGTTATGGCTACGTACTGCTGTCCATATGAAAAACCTGCATCTGGCAAATGTAATTCATAATATCTGTTCTCTTCAGATAATGCGAAGGCACAGCACAAGCAACTGCCTTTAATATGCAGAAAGACTTCAATAAGACAACGAAGGCACGTTAAAACATCGTCAAATTATTTCAAAATTAGCATGTTTTAGAATACGTAATTTACCGCATTTGGCCATCCAGTTTACTTAAATGAATATAGGTTAATGAGCGTATATGGCTTGAAACAATGCCCATTTCCAAGGCAATCATTGAAGAAAATGAACAATTTTTCTTACATCGGCGAATTTAAACAAAATTTGCTAAAGTTTTTGCTTTAGGTGAGAAAAGATGAACAAAATTAAACGGCCTATTTATTTTTCTTTAAAATGGTCCTAATTTGAAGGTCGTAGGTCAATTCTTTCTAATTTTAATTTCCAAAAGAGTAAAACTCTGCATGTCGAAAATTAAATTTTAGCGTGTAAACTTATGGGCCGAATTATGAGATTCATATGGAATGTAAAACATTCTCCTGGCATCGAACCCCGGACTTTATTGAAAAATTTTTTTATAGCTTTCACTTTTTGAACATATTCATAGCAATCCTACTGAATTTGGCTGGACTGGCTGAAGAATGGCCGAGATATGTTGAGATATTTAGCGTTACGTAAAAAATGACGACCGAGAGATTTAACCTTTTATATTATAAGATTATCCTTAAAACTCATAAAATTGCAAGGGGACTAAATATACCATGACAGACATTCAAAGCAAGTAATGGTTGGCGTGTGAGATTTATGCGACGAATTGGGTTTACTTTTCTGCAGACGCTAATGGGAATAACAACTCAAAAAAACTAAGTCCGCAACACATATAAATAGTTTGGGAATATTATTTACGATGTGATACAAAATATACCATATTTTTTAATCATGCACACACAGCTGATAGTAAATATAGTGTAAAATAGAAAAAAGTTATGTCAGGATGAATGTTATGTTGTCATAGAAGAACATTTTTGAAGCTCATACCATTTAACCTTCTATTATCCTTTTCACGGACAATAAAACCGATAAACGGCACAAAATTTGCAATTGAAATTAGTAACGAACTTAATTAATCTCACGTTTAGAGTAATTTGTCCCAAACGTAAGAGCCCCCCACCATCAGAACTTTACCTCGGAGTTACGAAATTTAATTATTTTAAGCTATTTTCTATACCCAGAGAAAGAAAATTACGTCTTCAACACCCACCTAAAAAACTTCGGGATACATTTCCCTTTTCCCATTTCTGTTCGCTTTAATGAAATGCGTCTACACATTCACACTTCTTCACTAGCAATGATTGTTGCTAAGGAAGCTTACCGCAAACCGTAGTTAAGGCCTAGCAACAATGCTTCCAGAAAGATCCAGAAATGTTAGCTATATTACCCTATTTAACACCGCTGAATTCCGCTGACTCCTTCCCTTTATTTCCAATACTCTCGTACAACTCGTTTCTTTGTCTCACTTCTCTTCATCACCGACCTCTACTTACTTTCTGCCCCTTCACTTCCCATTACTGACTTTATATACTGTCCAATAGGTTTCGAGACCCTTCCTTACATGTCGGCTCGAACATTCTCGGTGTCTTCCTTAAGTAGGTCACGAAGGTTCTCCCTTCCTCCGCTCACCGACAGTCCCGTCCAACGGACCCGTCCCTCCGATTGTCCCGTCCGATGGGGGTCTACCCCGTTGCGGTCGCTGTGTTCGAGATAGTATTATCACTCATATGCAGCGAAACCATCTCTTATACACTCAGCGTTTCTAAGGAAACTAACGCCTTCTACGTATTAATAGATTTTATGCTATTTTCTATAGCCGGAGAAAGAAAATTACTTACGTCTTCAACACCCATTTTGACTTCCTCACCTTCGCTTACTCTTGCGCGTTTGAACATGTTTGCACTTCTGCACTAACAATAATTTTTGCTAAGGAAGCTTACCGCAAACCGTAGGCAAGGGGTTCACAACAATGCTACAAGAAAGATCCAGAAATGTTAGCTATATTACCCTATTTAAATAGTTTATTATTATGTATGGTTATAAATGCATACAACTTTCTTCAATACGGAAACATTCACCTTTTCCCATTTTGTCTTCTCCACACCCACTATCCTGATTTCCAAAGTCTTCTTTTCTCTAATCTACATCAAACTCACATTGGATATAGAGAATCTTCTCCAGATACCTGAATCCTTTTTCTCCCCCATATTTTTAGAATCCCTCGTCCAGGAGAGGCATCAGGGGAATAGGTGTGTAATGTGATCTTCGCATCAGTTACTAACTTATTTTGCAGCGTATGCAGAAATGCATGAGCATTTTCCCGTGTTGAATATATTTATTTCTAACTCACAAAGATGTACAGTAAAACCTGGTTAATTCGAAATTCACGAGACCAAAGAAAAAGCATTTCGAATTAGGAAGAACCTCTATAATTCAAAATTTACAAAAAAGCGTGATTTACCAAATTTAAAAAATGCAAATATAAATTACAGAAAAACAATAGAATATGACACCATATTAAAATACAGAAAAAAAGGATGTACTACACATGCATACCTCAAAATATGATGTCGATGAATAAAAGTCAAATTTAGGATTACTCATTTAAACATTGAAACATATATGAACATATATTTAAACCACTAAAATGTTAATAATGTCTTTCACTTATTTCAACTTAAAAGTAAATAAATAAAAGTGTGAAATAAAATATTAATTTAAATTTATCTTAAAAAGTTGGTTATTTTCCCGTTTCAATTTCAGGGCACTCCCTAGCGCAATGTGTTGCATAATGGCCTCAAATTTTTCACAGATATTCATCGGCACGTCTGGCATCCCGGACACGTACCTTTGAAGGGTATCTTAAACTTTTAAAATATCCTCCTTAGATGGCAATGGCACATCCAACCTAGCATCGACGTTATCCACATCGTCTTCTTCCTCGCTATCACTCGCAATGGTTTTCGATTCATCGATCGTGGGGTCATAGACAACCGACGTAGCCAAGTCATTATCAAAGGAAACAAAGTCTCCGAAACTGACAGGCCCCAATACATTACTGTCGATTACTTACTCCACTTCTGTACCTTGGAACACTTCTGCCGGCTGCGAAGATAGCCCGCTTTTCTTAAAACAGTTGGCGATGGTTTGAGGAGTCACCAATTGCCACGCCGATGACAAGGCCCGGCACGCGTCTTAAATCGTCCATTTTCGTAAATCATCCTGCGAACATCCATTTGTAATTTGCACCAAGTATGACGACAATAGTTTTTTTTCTGTAATGACTTTAAATTTTGAATGATGCCCTGGTTGAGTGGCCGCAGAACACTGGTTGTGTTCGGCGGAAAATACAGCAACTCAACATTGGGCGTATTTATCTGAGCCACATGGTGAGCAGAACAGTTGTCTAGTGTCAACAAAATTTTACGATTTTGCACCGCCACACGTCTTTGCATTCTTATTAAAAAACTTTTGAATATGTCTGTTGTCATCCACACCTTTCTGTTATGCTCGTAAATTAATGGCAAATAATCACGATTAATACCTTTGAAACAGCGTAGGTTGCCATCTTTTCCGATGATTACAAGTTTTTCTTTATTCGATCCATCCATATTTGTGCAGAGCACGGCGCGGCGGTGAGACGCTCCTTACTACGTTTGCCACCGTGACATTTTTCGCCTCGGAGAGCCAAAGTACGATCGGGCAACATGTTGAAAAAAATGCGTTTCATCCATATTAAAAATGTCCTTGAGCGCGTACTTCTCCAAAACATGTTTATTACTTTGCAGCCAGGTCGTCACTTCCTCTTTGTTAATTTTTTGGGCATCACCACATACTGTGAGACAAACAATATTGTGGTGTCTTTAAAACCATCCAACCACCCATTGGACGCTTTAAAATCTTCAATGTTCAAAGCGTTCGCAAGACTTCTTGATTTTTCAATGAGCATCGGGCTTGTCACAGGTAAATTCGCCGCTCGTACTTGTGAAAAAAAATCGGACAGTTCTTCTTCCAGGTTTTCGTTTTTCGCAGGCCGTGAACGCTGACGTGTAACGCTCCCTTTAAATTTATAAAAACTTTCTTCAATCTTCGCCCGATTCTTTAAAATTGTAGATAAAGACAAGTTTGGAATCCCATACTTTGAGGCCAGCTTTCCTTTCGATTCTAACTTCTTGTCAATGTCTTGCAGGAAAGACATTTTTTCAGCAAGAGTAAGAGTCTTATATGCACCACGAACTGGAGCCATTGGAGGGTATATTTAAATAAAATATTTTATAGCAATAAATTTAAATATAGTCTCTCTTTCAGTTATTAAACTTAGAATATTATTTAAACTATTGACTAACGATGATGAAAAATACAATCTAATACGAAACAAACAACGAACCAAAGGAATATTGGAACGCGTTTTCCACACAAAACTCTCAAAACAGTAGATAAATTGAGGGGATGGACCGAATCTTGTGACAATACCCAACGTCCAGTCGGTATGATCACGATCGCACGTTTGTAAATAAGTCAGCATAGTGCCAGGAATATTTTAGTAACTTTCATTTAGTTTCTTTTTTGTAAATTATATTTTGAATTATGTCGACAAAAATGCGTTGATATTCCGAGAATCGGGCAAAATTTTTTTTTCGAATTACGAATTATAGAGATTTTCGAATTATTGAAACACATTTGTATGAAATTGGCTTTTTCGGTCTTTCAAGTGTTAAAAAATTTCGAATTACGTCGAATTTCGACATATAGATGTTCGAATTAACCAGGTTTTACTGTATTAATAATATCCAACTAACCATTGTTAAGGAAGTTTAACGAACATGGTAATCAAGGCCTCGCAAAAATAAATTGCGAACAGGGCTCAGAAATATTGGTTATGATATCCTTCTTAAATAAGTAAAAAAGTGGTATTCCTCAAATGATATTTTTAGTATAGGTATCCCCCGATTTACGCGATATATGCATTCCTATAAATAGAATAGATTTAATCATACTTTTACACCATATTGTCCCAATCCTAAGAACCAGCCATTTGACCTTCTCATAGGACTTACGAAATTCAATTATTGCTACGTATTAATAGGTTATTTTACACTATTTTCTACAAACAGAGAAGGAAAATTACTTCCTTTTTTTGAATTCCTTTCAAAATAGAGAGAGAGGGGGAGAATAGGGGGAGAAACAAAGGAAGGGAGAGTGCTTAACCACATGAAATAGATCGAAGAGGTGACTACGAAAGTCTCCACCTCCTTGTCTTTGCTATATTATGGAAAAAGATCGCCGAAGCAAATACGGATCTATGAACAGAAGCTGAGAGAGAGGAAGGGTGGGAGGGAGAGAGAGAGGGAGGGGGAGATAGTGAGAAAATCCTTTATATATATTAGGGAAAATGATACCACTATTAGTATCGTGACAGAGAGAGGGAGTGAGAGAGGGGGAAATAGAAAGAAGAGAGGAAGAGGTGGGAAGATAGAGAGGGAGGGAGAGGGAGGAATAGATTTCCTTCTCGGAGGGCGAAATGTGCCATGCAGTCTCTGGGAGAGAGAGAGAGGGAGGGAGGGGGAGAATGAGAGAGAGAGGGAGACAGATACAGAAAGACATAGAGAGACAGAGGGAGAGGGAAAGAGAGAAATAGACAGAGAGGAAGAGAAAGAGAGAGAGGGTGGGAAAGAGGGAGAGGATTGCGAGGAGGGAGAGGAAAAGATAAGGAAAAAATACTCTTTATAGGAGTCTGAACTCTGCCCTCCACGCTCTCCTTCCTGCTGGAGGAGGGTGGTAGATAAGGAGGGAGAGGGAGGAAGAGATGGACATCGTCACCTTATTGGGTGTCGAAGAGTGCCCTCCACTCTCTCCTCCATCTGCTCTCGACTCCCATCCTCACCTCCTCTCGAAGCCAGTGATGATGTTTCCTATATTGGGGAAAAGAAACCATATATTAGTATTTTGACAATGAATGAAAATTATAGTATATCAGTTTAGTGCATTTGTACTTAGTCTCAAACTATGAGGAAGAGAGAAGATGAGGGAGAGGGGAAGAGAAAGGAGAGGGGGACAGGAAGGAAGTGAAGGAGGGAAGAGAGAGGAAGAGAGAGAGGAAGAAATGAATAGAGAGGGAGAATACGGAGAGGGAGAGAGAGGGGAGGGTAAATGAAGGGAGTGAGATATAAATAGAGTGACTTACTCGATCAAGTGCTCTTCTCTTCATCGGGGTCACTGCCCTGTAAAAACACTCTGCCACACCAGTGCCGCAGCAGAAGCAGCCTAGGAAGGACCCCTAGCAGCAATCCCTTAGCCTGACAAAAAATTGAGCAAAAGGATGATTATCGATAGCTAAGTAGTTTCGTGACTACTAGAAAGCGGGACGGTCAAAAATTGGGACTGTCCCGCCTAAAGAGGGGCATCCGGTCACCTCACGCATAGTAAGATTATAATAAAAAATAAATATTACCCTTTTCAGTGGTACTTACAACATTATTCATGAACAATTACTTCGTAATTATTTTACCAACAATGTGTCTGGTACATATTGAGGAGGTTGCAAAAATGCTTTTAAACCATTTCTGCGGAATTAACATTCTTTTTTTGCAAAAGTGCCTGGGTTCGATTCTAGGTGAAAATGTAATCCGCTTATTAATTTCTTTCGAACTTGTCTTAAATTTGAACACAAATTTGGATTGCGAATTTTTTACAATGAATGGAACGTAATATAAGCCAATACACAAAAACGAATTAAATAGCATAAAACAAGGAAATAAACATTAACAATAACAACGAAAAACAAAAATAATTATAAAAATACCATATAAGCCCGCGTTAAATAACCACTAAATCGTCATAAAAGCTTATGACGCCCTAGCGTTTCGCTGTTGTTAAACAAATGCAATCGTAATTCATTTTTATTCCCCTAGTTTGAACCGAATTTCAAGGTATCATACACATATGCATATTACCTATTTTAAACTAAGTCCGGTATTTAAATAAATAGATTGGGAGTATTATTTACGATGTGATACGAAATATACCATATTTTTCTAACCTTGCACACGCAGCTAATATGAAATATCTATATCCAGAGAATGAAAACTACTTACCTCTTTAATAAGCTTCCTCATGCCATTTTTGCACTTATGCACCAACAATAATTTTTGCTAAGGAAGCTTACCGCAAACCGTGGTTAAGTTAAGTATATATATACACACACACACAGTAAACCCAAACAAAAGCAAAAATTAAACCCCAATTCATTGAAATGAGGACTCGTTTGACGCGATCCTCCTGGTTTTCCAGATGGCGGGACTGCTCGTCGATACCGATCTTCAACACTTCCATCTCAGCTCCAAATTTTGAGAGCGAGTTCTTCATTCCCTCTAAGTGGTTTTCAATAAGACCCAATTGTGCAGCTTGCTACTTGTGCATAGCTTGAATAGCCAGCAGTAGAGTTTCGAGACCCACCACAGACTGTGCCATGGTCCTTTCAGAGCTGTTTCCCATTTCAATTCCCACAATGGCACCTTCTTCCTGCGTCGAGGTCAAATCCTGGGCGTTCCCGGCGGCGGCTAGGGCTCTCGTAATACGTTGCTGCTCGTCGCGCGGTATCCCCGGTGTTCTCGTCATACAATGCTACGTCTGACACCAACTTGTTACAATCCGGGAGGGAGGGGGGGGAGTGGATTTGTATAAATAACACCGCTGAATTCCGTTGACTCCTTCCCTTTATTTCCAATACTCTCGTACAACTCGTTTCCTTGTCTCCCTTCTCTTTGCTTACCGACCTCTACTTACTTTCTGCCCCTTCACTTCCCGTTGCCGACTTTATATACCGTCCAATAGGTTTCGAGAACCTTCCTCACATGTCGGCTCGAACATTCTCGGTGTCTTCCTTAAGTAGCTCACGAAGATTCTCCCTTCCCCCGCTCACCGACAGTCCCGTCCAACGGGTCCGTCCCTCCGATTGTCCCGTCCGATGGGGGTCTACCCCGTTGCGGTCGCTGTGTTCGAGATAGTATTATCACTCATATGCAGCGAAACCATCTCTTATACACTCAGCGTTTCTGAGGAAACTAACGCCTTCCACGTATTAATAGATTCTATGCCATTTTCTATAGCCAGAGAAGGAAAATTACGTCTTCAACACCCATTTTGACTTCATTACCTTCGCTGACTCTTGCGCGTTTGAACATGTTAGCACTTCTGCACTAACAATAATTGTTGCTAAGGAAGCTTACCTCAAACCGTAGGCAAGGGGTTCACAACAATGCTACAAGCAAGGTCCAGAAATGTTAGCTATATTACCCTATTTAAATAGTTTATTATTATGTATGCTTATAAATGCATACAACTTTTTTCAATACGGAAACATTCACCTTTTCCCATTTTGTCTTCTCCACACCCACTATCCTGATTTCCAAAGTCTTCTTTTCTCTAATCTACATCAAACTCACAGTGGATATAGAGAATCTTCTCCAGATACCTGAATCCTTTCTCTCCCCCTTATTTTTAGAATCCCTCGTCCAGGAGAGGCATCAGGGGAATAGGTGTGTAATGTGATCTTAGCATCAGTCACCAAATGCCTATTAAGGAAAACAGTCATTGCAGCTATTGAAATAATCAAAACAAATTTAGGGGTTAACAATTCAGTTCCTCGTCTTTTGAAAGTCTTTGTTATAACAGCTGCAAATTGAAATCTCCATTGTTATGGCCATTATGGGATTCAAATGCGCACTAACAAATAAAGGACCTTAAACATTATCCATCCTCTAGCAACACTTCTTATATTTTATAATGATTATATACTTTTCCCTGTAGCCCTCTAAAACTCCACATCCTCCCCTCGGTAGGGCCTACCTAACTTTTTCACGTAGACACCTCGTCACATTCCAAGTTCCTATTCTGATTTCCAAAATCAGCCCAGCGTAGTTCTCAAGGTCTACGGAACACTCAAGCCCCTTTACCATGACAACCTAGTAGTCATAAGAAGGGCGTAGGACTTACGAAATTCAATTATTTCTACGTATTAATAGATTATTTTATGCTATTTTCTATTCTCTGAGAAAGAAAATTACTTAGGTTCCGCGAAGCCTCCTGCAAAAACGGCAACACACATTTGCTCATGAGTCACGGATAGCGTCAGGGAGCGATGAGAAGAGGAATTTCCCTTACGAAGGATTCTGAAAAATGAAGATATGTATCCACATTTTCCATTATGAATTATTCTACCTCTTGACTCTCCAAGCATGTTATCACAATTTTCAACTCAGTGTTAATTTCTTCTCTTCCCCTGCTATATTCAAAACTTCCTCATTCGTTTCCCTCTCTGTTCAACTGATTTTCTCTAATCTATGTCATACCCACATCTCAAATGCCTCTAATCTCCTCATATCTTCGGAATATATTATACCTCCTCACATTCCAAGTTCCTATCCTGATTTCTAAAATCAGCCCAGCGTAGATCTTAAGGTTTGCGGAACGCTGAAGCCCTTCTACCACGACAGAAGGCCATAGGACTTACGAAATAGATTTATTTGTACGTATTAATAGATTATTTTATGCTATTTTCTATACTCTGAGAAAGAAAATCACTAACTTATTTCGTAGCGTATGCAGAAATGCATGAGCATTTTCCTTTGTTGAAAATATTTATTTTTAACTCACAAACATGTATTAATAATTTCCAACTAACCATTGTTAAGGAAGTTTAACGAACATGGTAATCAAGGCCTCGCAAAAATAAATTGCGAACAGGGCTCAGAAATATTGGTTATGATATCCTTCTTAAATAAGTAAAAAAGTGGTATTCCTCAAATGATATTTTTAGTATAGGTATCCCCCGATTTACGCGATATATGCATTCCTATAAATAGAATAGATTTAATCATACTTTTACACCATATTGTCCCAATCCTAAGAACCAGCCATTTGACCTTCTCATAGGACTTACGAAATTCAATTATTGCTACGTATTAATAGGTTATTTTACACTATTTTCTACAAACAGAGAAGGAAAATTACTTCCTTTTTTTGAATTCCTTTCAAAATAGAGAGAGAGGGGGAGAATAGGGGGAGAAACGAAGGAAGGGAGAGTGCTTAACCACATGAAATAGATCGAAGAGGTGACTACGAAAGTCTCCACCTCCTTGTCTTTGCTATATTATGGAAAAAGATCGCCGAAGCGAATACGGATATATGAACAGAAGCTGAGAGAGAGGGAGGGGGGGCAGGAGAGGGACAGAGAGAGAGAGAGGAAGCGAGGGAGGGAGAGAGAGAGGTAGGGAGAGATAGAGGGAGGGGGAGAGAGAGGGAGGGAGAGATAGTGAGAAAATCCTTTATATATATTAGGGATAATGAAACCACTATTAGTATCGTGACAGAGAGAGGGAGTGAGAGAGGGGAAAATAGAAAGAAGAGAGGAAGAGGTGGGAAGATAGAGAGGGAGGGAGAGGGAGGAATAGATTTCCTTCTCGGAGGGCGAAATGTGCCATGCAGTCTCTGGGAGAGAGAGAGAGGAAGGGAGGGTGAGAGAGGGGGAGGGAGGGGGAGATAGAGAGAGAGAGGGTGACAGATACAGAAAGACATAGAGAGACAGAGGGAGAGGGAAAGAGAGAAATACACAGACAGAACATTCTTGGTGTCTTCCTTAAGTAGATCAGAAGGTTCTCCCTTCACCCGCTCACCTACAATCCCGTCCAACGGGCCCGTCCCTCCGATTGTCCTGTCCGATGGGGGCCTACCTCGTTGCGGTCGCTGTGCTCGAGACACTCAGCGTTTCTAAGGAAACTTACGCCTTCTACGTATTAATAGATTTTACGCTATTTTCTATAGCCAGAGAAAGAAAATTACTCACGTCTTCAACACCCATTTTGACTTCTTCACCTTCGCTGACTCTTGCACGTTTGAACATGTTTGCATTTCTGCACTAACAATAATTGTTGCTAAGGAAGCTTACCACATACCGTAGGCAAGGGGTTCACAACAATGCTACAAGCAAGATCCAGAAATGTTAGCCATATTACCCTATTTAAATAGTTTATTATTATGTATGGTTATAATTGCATACAACTTTTTTCAATACGGAAACATTCACCTTTTCCCATTTTGTCTTCTCCACACCCACTATCCTGATTTCCAAAGTCTTCTTTTCTCTAATCTACACCAAACTCACAGTGGATATAGAGAATCTTCTCCAGATACCTGAATCCTTTTTCTCGCCCTTATTTTTAGAATCCCTCATCCAGGAGAGGCATCAGGGGAATAGGTGTGTAATGTGATCTTCGCATCAGTCACCAAATGGCTATTAATGAAAACAGTCATTGCAGCTATTGAAATAATCAAAACAAAATTAGAGGTTAACAATTCAGTTCCTCGTCTTTTGAAAGTCTTTGTTATAAAAGCTGCAAATCGAAATCTTCATTGTTATGGCCTTTAAAGGAATTCAAATGCGCACTAACAAATAAAGGACCTTAAACATTATCCATCCTCTAGCAACACTTCTTATATTTTATAATGATTATATACTTTTCCCTGTAGCCCTCTAAAACTCCACATCCTCCCCTCGGTAGGGCCTCCCTAACTTTTTCACGTAGACACCTCGTCACATTCCAAGATCCTATTCTGATTTCCAAAATCAGCCCAGCGTAGTTCTCAAGGTCTACAGAACACTCAAGCCCCTTTACCATGACAACCTAGTAGTCATAAGAAGGGCGTAGGACTTACGAAATTCAATTATTTCTACATATTAATAGATTATTTTATGTTATTTTCTATTCTCGGAGATTCACGTAAACATCGTTCAAAAATTACTACCTATATTTTAATTTTCGTTGTTGATGATTCGAGTTAACGTTGCCCTGATTCGATGATGAAATGACGCACGAAAAAAAACAACATTCATGCGCATCAGATGTGCATCATCCTATCAGCTGCATAGGATCACCGTAATTGAACATGGAAAGGGTTCTAATTGATTTGCATTAATTTAGTAGAATATTATTTTAACAATGGGTTCAAAGAATAATGTCCTATATTCACAATTGGTGTGAATGTAATCATCAAATTTTAATTGCTGCCAAAACACAAGTAATGATATTCTCCCCATCATTCTCAAATAATGACTTCTCCTTCAAATATAACAACAATGATGTTTTAGCCACAGATGATATCAAATGTCTTGGTTTGTACGTTGATTCCACTCTCACCCGGAACAACCACATCAACTATTTACTAAATAAACTTTATTCTGTCTTATACCTTATATCAGTTTTAAGGAAAACTGTTAGCCCTGCTATTTTGAAGATGGCTTACTTTGGTCTCTTTTATTCCAGGGTACTATATGGTATCATCTTTTGGGGATCTAATACCCAATCAATAAAAGTTTTCAGATTACAAAAAAAAATAATCTGCTGTATGGCTAATTTGCCTTATAAAGCCTCTTGTAGAGAAACCTTCAGTAAGTTAAAAATACTCACTGTGCACTGCATTTACATTTACAGTCTTATTCAGTTGGCTAAATCAAATGACTCCTTTTTCCCAAAAAACAATGCTTACCATCACCATAACACAACAACTTGCACAAACCTTCATGTTGGATACATACATCTCAAACTCAATCAACAACGGCCAAAATCAATGGCTGCCAAATTATTTAACCATCTTCCTGATAAGATTAAAACAATTATCAATATGAAGCATTTCAAATCTGTATTACTTGAATACCTAGTACAAGACTGCTTCTATAGCATGGGGGAATATTTGGAATCCAGTTGACATATCTTGCTCTGTTTGTTTTTTTCTGTTCTGCTTTACTTTATCTTTTACTAGCAGAATTTCCCGTTGAATTTCAACGAATTTAGTGAAGCTACTACAGTAAAACATACAAACTCTTTAAAGTACCTATATAGTAGATACTTTTAAAATTACAATTAGCTTTTCTTAACAATTAATCATATTTGCTTGTAACAATCCATTTCCGAACGTATTGCGTTCAAATATAACGATAATTGTATTTCGTATCATATATATCACTTTTGCCAAATCCAGCTTCATTTCTTGTGTAATTATGCCTATGAAATGTTTACATTTATGTCTTGTAAGCAAGAAACCCGTGAAACAGTTGTCCATGATTGAACACTGACTCCGGTAAATATTGTAGCCGAAAAGGTGAATTTTTTCGCTTCGATTTAATTTACAAGGTTCGGAGCCGAGCGTGTCGCAAGTGCACAAGATAGTTCAAGAACAACCAAAGTCACAATCATTTAGTTCACATTCCAAAGTTATTGTTTTTAATTCACAAACATTTTTAAAGATCACACACGTATTATCTAATAATACACCACTAATTATGTAGACTCTAGTTTCTTAAACAAAAGGTATATAAAATTCTTCAACAAAAGTAATTCCAGAAAACCTTATAGTCCTCAAATTTTGAGATTAAAACTCAAGACCAGTCCACAGCGTACTTGCTCCTCCGTTTACGAACAGAAGTCCTCTAGGTTGCGTGTTTCTCCGTCAGCCGACTACTTGAAGCACTCTTTGTAAAAATTATACCACTGACTCGAACTGTTGCACCGACGCGACCCAGGTGAAGTCTCTCTTTTAAGCGTCGGAGACGCCTTCTTATATAGGGCGCGGGTGATGCGCTGCGTTTTCCACTCCCCCTTCAGGCAACGTGACTCGCAGGCCACGAACCTGGAAGGTCACGCTGACGTCGATTTCTCCTTCGTCTTCGGCGTGCCCAAAATCCTATTCAATTTTGCAACCAAGGCTTTAATGTGGCCAACAGTGCTACAGGTTGAACCTGTACCGCCACAATATACACCAGATACGTGAGCCTATTTACGTTAATAAACATTATAATGCAGAATATAGTGATTTTACTTACAAAAAATGTAAGATTCCAGTATTCAATAGATGAAAGAAGGTTCAATTACTTTCATCAATAAACGCTTCCTGAATAATAATCATTATCTATTTACGTTGCTATCTATAAACTGCTATCTATAAACTGCTGCGTATCAGATCACAAATGCTGAAATCCACCTCTGTTGCTGGAGTGTCTACTTGGGATGTAGAAGAACCTCCACCAGTCCCTCGTTGGTATTTCGTAGCTGTAAAAATGGCATACAGATTTAACTGAATAAACTGCTTAACAAACTTAACCATGAAGACGATACCTTGGAGACTGAATCCTTTGAGGTTAACTTCATTCTCTTCATTGCCCCTTTATTCTCTGCAATCCTCGTTCTTCATGCATGCCCTCAAATAATTTTGTCAATTCCATCCACTGCCTTTGCTTGTCGTGCACTTTGTGACCATCACAAATATTGCTCAATTATGTAAAAGAAAAGCTAAAATGAATAAAGCTAACCAATTTTCCTAAAAAACTAACTAAAAAAAATATTAAATACTGAAAATAACCTAAACTAAATCGAAATGATGACAAAGAGACACTAAAAGGAGAAAACCTAACCAATAATTTTACAAAATTACACTAATTTAAATAAGAATTCACAATTGATAACCCAACATTTCCTACTGATTATTCCCAAGAAGCCTATCGCTATTAGCTTCTCTTTTGTTTTACTAAAAACTGGCAGTAAGGCTTAACTTAAAATTAGTCCAACCTTTAGACTTTTCCGTCAAAAGAAATTGTTTCCTTCTCCGAGAAAAGGAGAGAAATTATCCACACCCAACATGATGTATTAGCAGAAATTCTTGAGGCAAATAAAAGAGAAGCGAATAGTGACACGCAATCATGACACCATTACATACATTCAGTGCAGTTATTAAACATTAAAATAATGAAATTAAACGTGTTGGACAATTATGTATTCCTTAACTAATGTTTCAAAAAAGTCGCAAAATTTATCAGCAGCTCCTTGTACGATGTACAATTTATTGGTAATAACATGTTCGAAATTATAAATTATATCCGTAGTGAAAAAAATTGTATACATTTATAAACATACATAATCATAAACTATTTAAATAGTGTAATATAGCTAACATTTCTGGATCGAAGCCTTCTAGCGCTGGAGTCGTTTGAAGTCACAAGGTCCCCCCAATTGATTGATTGATTTCTGGATCCGGCTTCCAGCATTGTTGCGAACCCCTTGACTACGGTTTGCGGTAAGCTTCCTTAGCAACAATTATTGTTAGTGCATAAGTGCAAAAATGGGAGGAGGAAGTTTATTAAAGAGGTAAGTACAGTAAAACTCTTTTATAACGATCACGCCTAAAACGAAATCTCGGCTATAACGAAGAAATGTCTCGGTCCCTTGAACTTCTCCATAAGGGCATTGGTTAAATTTCTCTGATGTAACGAACACGCATTTTACAAATTCTCGGCTGTAACGAACAAATGCTTGGTCCCGTGGCAAAAAATGCCCGATATATAACGAATTTTGGCGAGCAGAGCGATAAGTAATGAATACTTTCCGCCCGTTTACCGCGCACTTGTTCGTAGAGGTCCCCTTCCTCCATCTACCCCTTCCATACGAATTTCCACGCTCCCTTTGTTTTGAAATTTATATTAAAAATGTGAAATGTTTATGTAAATTAATGACCATAATAATAATATTAATTGACCATTTAAAAAATCGTATGTAATAGCAGTCGAACATTTGGGGTTTGCATTTTCCATTTTAATTCTTCCACACGTAGTTAGATATAGACACTATTTACCCATTCTTATTTAATACGTTGCTACGCTTACATGCAAAACAGAAAGACTATTGAAAAGTTTAGGGCGTCCGGGAAGTTTGGAGATTACGGCAGTGAACCTGTTCCCAAAATTGAATTTATTGGATTATATCTTTCTTATTTACCTTTATTTACTCTTTTAGAAAAGGACGAAATTATTTAATTCTTCTGAACATTTCTGTGAAAACCAGTCATATAATATTTTATCCAGTTCCTCAATTTTTGGCTTATGAAGCGTATGATGTTTATTAATTGATTTACTCGTCTCAGAAGGTGACACAAATTTCATTAATTTAGCCTTATGAGCCTTGATATCGTAGAGCGTGGAAGATCCGATGTTGAATTCTTTTTCTATGGCTGCTCCATTTTTTTCCTTTTTCAATTCGTTTGATCAGCTCCACCTTTTATGTTAGCGTTAAACCAACCTTTTCTCTCCTGTTCCTTGCTTTTAGGTATTTATTTTGATGCCATATTTAATGGATGGGTAATTTTTTAAATAATAAAAAGCGATAAAACTGGAAATTGTAGAAGTACACCAAAACATGTAGACAATGCAAATGGCTTACGTAACCAAAAACGCCATGCTTACTCAGCAGCCACAGAAGTATACGGAGTAAATACGTAATATATACATCGTATATTTTAAGAAATTTTAAAGTGGAAATTGTGGTATTACACATACTATTCACACAAAAATTCATAAAAAAATACAAAATGAATTGTATTTGTGTAATTGCTGGTATCTAAGTTCTAAATAGCCGGATAGCACAGCTTTCACTGTATGTGTATACGTAATATATGGGATGTATAGGCCAAAAACCATGTTTCTCGTATATAATGTAGTCACGCTTATAACGAAGCAATGAGTCAGTCCCCTCAAATTCGTATTGAACGAATTTTCTTTTCTGGATATAGATATTTCATATTAGCTGTGTGTGCAACGTTAAAGAAATATGGTATATTTCGTATCGCATCGTAAATAATATTCCCAAAGTATTTATTTAAATACCGAACTTAGTTTAAAATAGGTAATATGCATAACAATATCACAATTCACTTGAAATCGGATTGAAACGAGGGGAAGAAAAATGAATTATGCTGTCATTTGTTTACAACAACGAAACTCCAGGCGTCATACGCTTATTATTGTGGTTATTTAACGAGAGTTAATACGGTATTTTTATAAATATTTTTGTTTTTCGCTGTTATTGTTAATGTTTATTTCATTGTGTTATGCTATTTAATTTGTTTTTGTGAATTGGTTTATATTACGTTCCATTCATTGTAAAAACTTTGCAATCCAACTTTGTGTTTGAATTTAAGACAAGTTCGAATCTCCCCAATATGAACAAGACGCATTGGCAAAATAATTACGTGGTAGTTGATCATGACTAATGTTGTAAATACCAGTGAAAAGGTTTATTTTTATTTTTTTATTATAATCGCACTATGAGTAAGGTGACCAGACGCCCCTCTAGGCGGGACAGTCCCAATTTGTCCCGCTTTCTATTTGCCACGAAAGTACTTAGGTAATAATCGTTGTTTCGCTCATACTTGTCCAGGCTAAGGAGTTTATGCTGCTGCTGCTGCAGCAGCCAAAACCAGGACGGAGAGGGTCCACGTGGTATCATTAAAAAAAGAAGAAACCTCATCAAGGTATGTGGAGAAATTTCTCTATATCAGCTGCCACTAAAGTTCACTTAGTAAATTTAATCAATTGGAAAGAAACTGCAGTGTTACTTCACAAAAGAGGCATATGCCATCATAAAATATTTGAAATTGTTATAAAATAGTATTCAATGTCAAATTTCATATGACAAACAGAAAATTAAAGCCAACTGGTAGTGTTATTTACTTGACATTCACGTAATTGCTTCACCCAGTGGCTTCCTAACATTTTTTTGCTTTGTCCATAAACTCGTCACTTGCGACCTGTCAAAACCGTTGCAACCTATACTTGTGTAAATGAGTGAAGATACGAAACATAGATGAGCTCGAGAGAAATGTGATTTATTGTAAAAAAGTTTCAACATAAAGCTTGTAATATGGAAAGTATTTGAAATTTTAGACGTAATACTTTTTGTTAACTTAAAAACTCATTTAATTTATGGAGAGAACAAAGTGAAACACATATCCAGATAATTACAAACTTGCATAACTTTAAATACAACCTATTTTAAATTTTCAAAATATGTTAATTTGGGCAGTGTAATGCATCTGCATAACTCTTGGAATAACTGCAATAATTTTTATTCTTTACCCCAAACTGATGGCTTATTAAATTCATGTCATATGTTACATAAAACCTTCAATTTATATTTGGACATATAAAGTCAGATATTATACTTATTTACCATTAAGAAGTAGTATTTCTCCTAACTAGTTTGTTTACCTTTTGATTTCATAATTTTAGAAGAGGGTTTGGTTTGAAGAGCCGTTGGTCACCAGGGTTAAGTTCTATATCGCTGAGAAGGACTGTAAGTTAATGCTTTTTTGTTAATTTCTTACTCATTATAGATTATGACATTTGCAATTTTCGCAGTGTTTTATTTTAACTTCAGTTACAATAAAATTTTTACAACCAGGCCAAATTTCAAGTCTCTATGTCATATGGAGCTGCCTCATAATTTTTCTTCTCGTATGGAGCAATTCTGGGGCAAAACAGCCCCAAAATTAGGGATTATTACAATATCGGAATTCCTTCATTAAGTGTAGTTTAACATTAAAGGCATTAAAATATATGCCTCCGATTCCCATTAAAAGCTTACCCATATGAAAGTATTAAGCCTGTTGCTAGGAAACCTATTGTTAGACCAAGAAAAATTACCACTTTTTTGCGATAAAAACTATAAATTTATGCTAATTCTACTTGGATTTGAATTCTGTCTTCAAAAATAAGAAACTGCAATTCATATCCTATCCGACAGTTTAAGTCTCGAGTTCATATCTAGATGGGAAGTAATTTTAAAAAGCAAATATAAAAACCTCTACTCCAATTTACGTTTTCTTATGGGCAAAAAATGGGTCAAAAAATGGCAAAAATAGTCCCTCATAATAGGAATTTCGCCAGTTTCGGATTTTTTCCTTTGGTTGTGACCAAGAACCTATATTCCTACCAAATTTCAACTTTCTAGCACATCTGGAAGTGCCTCATAATTTTGTATTCTCCTATATATATGAAATATATATATATATATATATACTAGTAATATGTGCTTGCATTCTGCAAGCATTTTTAAATATCAGCATTTTTACAATTTAGAATTATTTCCTATCAATTACATACCAAATCATATAACCGTGTCAAATTTTAAGTTTGTTGCTCATTTAGAAATGCCTTATGATTATATTCATCGCCTAGGACAATAATATGGCAAAACCGCCCCTAAGAATTCAAATTTGTACAATATCGTATTTCTTCTTTCTGTTGTAACTAAAAACCCATAATTCTGCCAAATTTCATGTTTGTATCTCATTAAGAATTGCCGTATAACTTTCACACTCGAATAGGGCAGAAATGGGGCAAAACAGCCCTTAAAAATTAGAATTTTTGCAATTTTATAATTTTATCTTAGGTTGCAATGAAATTTCTATTACCGTGCCAAATTTCAAGTCTCTTGGTCCTATGCAGCTGCATCGCCTTTTTTATTCTCGAATGGGACAATAATGAGGCAAAACAGCCCCAAAAATGAGGATTATATCAATATCAGGTTTCCTTCATTAGGTGTAGTTTAACATTAACAGCATTAAAATATAAGCCTCTGATTCCCATTAAAAGCTAACCCATATGAAAGGATAGAGCTTGTTACCAAGGAAACCTATTGTTAGACCCAGAAAAATTACCACTTTTTTGCGATAAAAACTATAAATTTACGTTAATTCTACTCGGATTTGAATTCTGTCTTCAAAAATAAGAAACTACAATTTATATACTATCCGACAGTTTAAGTCTCGAGTTTGCATCTTGAAGGGAAGTAATTTTAAAATGTAAATACAAAAACCTCTGCACCATTTTACATGCTTTCTTATGGGCAAAAAATGGGGCAAAAAGGGGCCAATTACCTCTCAAAATAGGAATTTCGCAAGTTTCGGATTTCTTCCTTTCGTTGTGACCAAAACCTATAATCCAACCAAATTTCAAGTTTCTAGCACATGTGGAAGTGCCTCATAATTTTGTATCCTCCTATATATATATATATATATCATGTGTAAGAAGCATCTATATATTATAGATATCATGTGTAAGAAGCGTCTATATATTATAGATATCATGTTTTGCTCCATTATTGCCCTATACGAAAATTAAAATACATGTTCTCTTATGGGGAAAAAATGGGGCAAAAATGGGACAAAATAGCCCCTCAAAATAGGAATTTCGACAGTTTCGGATTTTTTCCTTCGGTTGTGACCAAAAACCTATAATCCTACCAAATTTGAAGTTTCTAGCACATGTGGAAGTGCCTCATAATTTTGTATCCTCCTATATATATATATATCATGTGTAAGAAGCGTCTATATATTATAGATATATGAGGATACAAAATTATGAGGCACTTCCAGATGTGCCTGAAACTTTAAATTTGGTAGGATTATAGGTTTTTGGTCATAACCGAAGGAAAAAATCCGAAACTGTCGAAATTCCTATTTTGAGGGAGTTTTTTGGCCCCTATTTTCTCCCATAAGAAAACATGTAAATTGGTGTAGCGGTTTTTATATAATAGCAATTTAATATTACTTCCCTTCAAGATACGAACTCGTGGCTTATACTATAGCATAGAATATAAAATGTAGTTTCTTATTTTGAAGACAGAATTCAAATCCAAGTAGAATTAGCGTAATTTTATAGTTTTAATCGCAAAAAAGTGGTAATTTTTCTTGGTCTAACATTAGGCTTCCTAGCAACAGACTTAATACTTTGATATGGTTAAGCTTTTAATGGGAATCAGAGGCATATATTTTAATGCCTTTAATGTTAAACTACACCTAATGAAGGAATTCCGATATTGTAATAATCCCTATTTTTGGGGCTCTTTTGCCCCAGAATTGCTCCATACGAGATGAAAAATTATGAGGCAGCTCCATATGACATAGAGAGTTGAAATTTGGCCTGGTTGTAAAAATTTTATTGTAACTGAAGTTAAAAGAAGACACTGCGAAAATAGCAAATTTTAAGTGCGGTTTTGCCCTATATATGACCCATACCGGTGTGAAAATGATACGGAAATTCCTAATGAGATACAAACATGAAATTTGGCAAAATTATGGGTATTTAGTTACAACAGAAAGACGAAATCCAATGTCGTTATTATTCGAATCTTAGCGACTGTTTTGCCAAATAATTGTCCTATGCGACTAATAAAATTATAATGCAGTTCTAAATGAGCTACAAAGTTAAAATTTCATAGAGTTATATGTTTTTGCACAAAATTCATTGGGAATAATTTTAAATTGCACATATGCTAAACCTTTAAAATGTTTGCAGAATGCAAGCACACATTAACTAGTATATATATATATATATACTAGTTAATGTGTGCTTGCATTCTGCAAGCATTTTTGATGTTTAGCCTTTTTACAATTACAAATTATTCCCAATCAATTTTGTGAAAAATCATATATCCGTATCAAATTTCAACTTTGTAGCTCATTTAGAAGTGCATTATAATTTTACTCGTTGCATAGGACAATTATGTGGCAATACAGTTGCTAAAATTTCGAATTTTCACGGTATCGAATTTCTTCTTTCTGTTGTAACTAAAAATCCATAATTCTTCAAAATTTCATGTTTGCATCACATTAAGAATTGCCATATTATTTTCACCTTGGTATGGGTCATAAATAGGGCAAAACCGCCCTTAAAATTTGGAATTTTCGCAGTTTTATTTTATCTTCGGTTGCAATAAAGGCCAAATTTCAAGTCTCTGGGATATATGGAGCTGCCTCATCATTTCTGTAGTCGTATGGAGCAATACTGGGGCAAAAGAGCTCCAAAAATGAGGATTATTACAATATAGGATTTCCTCCATTAGGCATAGTTTAACATTAAAGGCATTCAAATATAAGCCTCTGATTCCCATTAAAAGCTTACCCATATGAAAGCATTAAGACTGTTGCCTAGGAAGCCTATTGTTAGACCCAGAAAAATTACCACTTTTTTGCGATAAAAACTATAAATTTACATTAATTCTACTCGGATTTGAATTCTGTCTTCAAAAATAAGAAACTACAATTTATATCCTATCCGATAGTTTAAGCCTCGGCTACGTATCTTGATTAGAAGTAATTTTAAAATGCAAATATAAAAACCTCTAAACTCATTTACATGTTTTCTTATGGGCAAAAAATGTGGCAAAAAGGGGCCTAAATAGCCCTTCAAAATAGGAATTTCGACAGTTTCCAATTTTTTCCTTCGGTTGTGACCAAAAACCTATAATCCTACCAAATTTCAAGTTTCTGGCACATCTGGAAGTGCCTCATAATTTTGTATCCTACTATATATATATATCATGTGTAAGAAGCATCTATATATTGTAGATACTAGTTAATGTGTGCTTGCATTCTGCAAGCATTAGTATCGGAAAAATAATTTTTTGACGCAATAGTTTGAACCTCTTCACCGCTTTACGTATTTCCTTATTGAAAATTTTTGGGGTAAAAACAACCCCTAAATTAATAATTATAAAATATTCATAGGTTTTTAACATTTGTTACGAATACCTCACATTTTTGCCAAATTTCATGGATGTAGCATCTCTAGGAGTGCATTTATATAAATTTAATTTTTTTTAATTTTTGAATTTTTACGGCCACAATACTAAACTTTAACAAAATTTCCAATGATAATTGTCACCGGAACATTATTCCCAGCTTTCTTAAAATTTTCAGCTTTCTTTGATCTTCAGAATGTACATAAACTTTATTGAATTTATTTAACATTTAAGAGATTATTACGCTCGAACGAAAAAAAATTTTGTATCCTCCTATATATATATATATATATAATATATATATATCATGTGTAAGAAGCATCTATATATTATAGATATCATATATATATATATATATATAGGAGGATACAAAATTATGAGGCACTTCCAGATGTGCTGGAAACTTGAACTTTGGTAGTATTATAGGTTTTTACTCAAAACCAAAGGAAAAAATCCGATACTATTGAAATTCGTATTCTGAGATGCTATTTTGACTCCTTTTTGTCCCATTTTTTTCCCATAAGAAAACATGTAAATTGGTGTAGAGGTTTTTATATTTGCATTTTAAAATTACTTCCCGTCAAGATACAAACTTGAGACTTAAACTGTCGGATAGGATATAAATTGTAGTTTCTTATTTTTGAAGACGGAATGCAAATCCGAGTAGAATTAGCGTAATTTTATAGTTTTTATCGCAAAAAATTGCTAATTTTTCTGGGTCTAACAATAGGTTTCCTTGGTAACAAGGTCTATCCTTTCATATGGGTAAGCTTTTAATGTGAATCAGAGGCTTATATTTTAATGCTGTTGATGTTAAACTACACCTAATGAAGGAAATCCGATATTGATATAATCCTCATTTTTGGGGCTGTTTTGCCCCATTATTGCCCCATTCGAGAACAAAAAAGGCGATGCAACTGCATAGGACCCAGAGACTTGAAATTTGGCATGGTTATAGAAATTTCATTGCAACCTAAGATAAAATTACAAAATTACACAAATTCTCATTTTTAAAGGGCGGTTTTGCCCCTTTTCGGACCCATACGAGTGTGATAATTATAAGGCACTTCTTAATGAGATACAAACTAGAAATTTGGCAGAATTATGGTTTTTTAGTTACAGCAGATGGAAAAAATCTGAGTGTGTAATAATTCATAATGTTAGGGGCTGTTTTGCTCCATTATTGCCCCATACGAGGATTAAAATTATAAGGCACTTCTAAATGAGCAACAAACTCCAAGTTTGACATGGTTATATGATTATGTACAACATCGATTGGGAATAATTTGAATTTGTAAAAATGCTAAAATTTGAAAATGCTTGCAGAATGCAAGAACATATTAACTAGTATATATATATCATGTGTAAGAAGCATCTATATATTATAGATATATAGGAGGATACAAAATTATGAGGCACTTCCAGATGTGCCGGAAACTTTAAATTTGCTAGGATTATAGGGTTTTGGTCACAACCGAAGGAAAAAATCCAAAACTGTCGAAATTCCTATTTTGAAGGGCTATTTTGGCCCCGTTTTGCCCCATTTTTTTCCCATATGAATACATGTAAATTGGTGTAGAGTTTTTTATATTTGCATTTTAAAATTACTTCCCGTCAAGTTACGAACACGAGACTTAAACTGTCGGACAGGATATAAATTGTGGTTTCTTATTTTTTAAGTCAGAATTCAAATCCGAGTAGTATTAACGTAAATTTATAGTTTTTATCTCAAAAAAGTGGTAATTCTTCTGGCTTCCTTGGTAACAAGCTCTATCTTTTCATATGGGTAAGCTTTTAATGGGTATCAGAGGCTTATGTTTTAATGCTGTTAATGTTAAACTACACCTAATGAAGGAAATCCGATATTGATATAATCCTCATTTTTGGGGCTATTTTTCCCTTATTATTGCCTAATTCGAGAACAAAAAAGGCGGTGCAGCTGCGTAGGACCCAGAGACTTGAAATTTGGCACGATTATAGAATTTTCATGGCAAACTAATTGTAAGATAAAATTGCAAAAATTCCAATTTTCAATGTGTGCTTTTGCCCCTTTTCGGCCCCATACGAGTGTGATAATTATAAGGCACTTCTTAATGAGATACAAACTAGAAATTTGGCAGAATTCTTGGATTTTTCTTACAACAGATGGAAAAAATCTGAGTGTGTAATAATTCATAATGTTAGGGACTGTTTTGTACCATTATTGCCCCATACGAGGATTAAAATTATAAGGCAATTCTAAATGAGCAACAAACTCCAAATCTGACGTGGTTATATGATTATGTACAACATCGATTGGGAATAATTTGAATTTGTAAAAATGCTAAAATATGAAAATGCTTGCAGAATGCAAGCACATATTAACTAGTACATTATAATATATATATATATATATATATATAGGAGGATACAAAATTATGAGGCACCTCAGGATGTGCTGGAAACTTGAAATTTGGTAGGATTATAGATTTTTGGTCACAACCGAAGTAAAAAATCCGAAACTGTCGAAATTCCTATTTTGAGGGGCTATTTTGGCCCCCTTTTGCCCCATTTTTTGCCCATAAGGAAACATGTAAATTGGTGTAGAGCTTTTTATATTTTCATTTTAAAATTACTTCCCATCAAGATACGAACTAGAGGCTTCAACTATCGGATAGAAAATTAATTGTAGTTTCTTATTTTTGAAGACAGAATTCAAATCCGAGTAGAATTATCCTAATTTTGTGGTTTTTATCGGAAAAAATTGCTAATTTTTCTGTGTCTAACAATAGGCTTCCTTGGTAACAAGCTCTTTCCTTTCATATGGGTAAGCTTTTAATGGGAATCAGAGGCTTATATTATAATGCTGTTAATGTTAAACTACACCTAATGAAGGAAATCTGATATTCATATAATCCTCATTATTGGAGCTTTTTTGCCCCAGTATCGTTCCATACGATAAAAAAATGATGAGGGAGCTCCATATAACCTTGAGACTTGAAATTTTGCAAAATATATAAATTTCGTTGTAACCGAAATAAAATAAATCATTGCAAAAATTCCATTTTTTAGGGGCGAACATTTTGCGGTTTAGGTATTTCTATACGACAACAATGCTGAAATTTTTTCTAACGGTAGAATTTACCAAATAACGAAAACGGGAATATAAAAATTCAAAAAATTTTGTTCGTTCAGCCGTAAAAATTTCTTAAATATTAAACCATTTGACTAATGTTTATGTAGTTTCTGAAGGTGCAGGAAGATGAAAATTTTAACTTAGGGAGGGTTTGTTGCTCCAGTGGTAACTAAAATTAATATTTTCCGAAAGGTTTATTATTATGGCTGTTAAAAATTCATGAAATTTATACAATTAAGTACATATAAATGAATTTCTAGAGGTGTTAAATCGATGATATTTTGAACAAATATTAGGTATTCAAAGCGGATGATGAGAACCTATAAAATGTTTATAATTATACATTTTAGGGGTTGTTTTTACCCAATATTATCGAAAAATATACGTAATTAGGGACACGTGCAAAATTATGCCTTTGGAAATTAATTGTCGGCCTTTATTCTTTACATTAAGGTGAGAGAAAATACATGCAGAATGCAAGCACACATTCACTAGTATATATATATGTATATACTAGTTAATGTGTGCTTGCATTCTGCAAGCGTCTTGTCTCATCCTAATATAAAGAGTAGTTTAGACAGATAATTTTTAAATGCAAATGTTTGCACCTCTGCGACGATTAATATTTTACATTATGGACAATACTGGATTAAAAACAAACCCTGAAATTTATAATTGTGAAATTTTTCATAGTTTTTCATCATTTGATACGAATACCTCACATTTCTGCAAAATTTCATCGATGTAGCACCTCTAAATCTGTAGTTATTTAAAATTAATTGTTTAAAAATGATGAATTTTTAACAGCCACAATAATAAACTTTATTATATTTTTCAATATTATTTACCGCTGGAATAGCATTCCCTAGTTTCTCAAAATATTCAGCTCGCTAGCTCTAATAAAAGTGCATAAACATTAATTTTTTTAACATTTATGTATTTTTTACCCCCCAATAAAGAAACATTTTCAAATATCTATGATCCCGTTTTCGTTACTCGGTAAGATCTACGTAAGAAAAAATTTCATCATTGTAGCACATTTATAAGTAACTAAACCATGCAATGTTTGTATATATGTTTATAATATGTGACTGCATTATGCAAGCATTTTTATATATTAGAATTTTTATAATTTCGAATTATTCCTAATCAATTATGTCCAAAACCATATAACCGTGTCAAATTTTAAGTTTGTATCTCATTAAGAAGTGCCTTATAATGTTCACACTCGTAGTGGGTAAAAATGGGGCAAAACCACACCTAAAAATTTGAATTTTTTCTACTTTTTGACTTTTATCTTCGGTTGCAAAAACATTTCCATAAGCGTGCTAAATTTCAAGTCTCTAGGTCATATGGAGCTGCCTCATCATTTTTGTTATCGTATAGAGCAGGCACGTCAAACCGGCGGCCCGCGGGCCACATGCGGCCCTTTCTCTATCTTACTGCTGCCCGACGCTAATTTTTCTCTTAGCTAAATCGTTCGAGATTTTATATAAATACTTTATTTTATGATAAGGACACGAGATTTTGTCATAGTTGTTGAAATACAACAGAACGTGGTTTCTAAATCATTGTTTTTAATACCTAGTAAAACAGGTGACCAATCTTATAGATAAAGTTTATATTGCCAATCCTGGCCCTCATTAATCAACCCTAATTTTAATGCGGCCCTTCTCTAACACCCATCATTTCAATGCGGCCCTAATGCTTCTTCGAGTTTGACATGCCTGGTATAGAGCAATACTGGGGCAAAAGAGCTCCAAAAATGGGGATTACTACAATATCGGAATTCCTTCATTAGGCATAGTTTAACATTAAAGGCATTAAAATATAAGCCTCTGATTCCCATTAAAAGCTTAACCATATGAAAAGATAGAGCTTGTTACCAAGGAAGCCTATTGTTAGACCCAGAAAAATTAGCAATTTTTTGTGATAAAAACTATATATTTTCGTTAATTCTACTCGGATTTGAATTCTGTCTTCAAAAATAAGAAACTACAATTTATATCCTATCCGACAGTTTAAGTCTCTAGTTCGTATCTTAATGGGAAGTAATTTTAAAATGTAAATATAAAAACCTCTGCACCAATTTACATGCTTTCTTATTGGCAAAAAATGGGGCAAAAAGCGGCCAAAATAGCCCCTCAAAATAGGAATTTCGAGAGTTTCGGATTTTTTCGTTTAGTTGTGACTAAAAACCTATAATCTTACCAAATTTCAAGTTTCTAGCACATCTGGAAGTGCCTCATAATTTTGTATCTTCCTATATATATATATATATATATCATGTGTAAGAAGCGTCTGTATATATAGATATATATGATATATATATATCATGTGTAAGAAGCGTCTATATATATATATCATGTGTAAGAAGGATTTATATATTATAGAGATATATCATGTGTAAGAAGCGTCTATATATTATAGATATAGGAGGATACAAAATTATGAGGCACTTCCAGATGGGATATAGGGTACTATGGTCTGTACCAAACTTAATGATCGCTGGGAGGCGGGGTTAAAATGTGTGAAAAGGGAACCTTGTTGCCGAATCAGTCCACAAACGTGGACCAATTATAGTTCTTCGCAAGTGGGCAGAGACGCTGGATGGTTAAGAGTTTGTAGGAATGGGGTCAGATATGGGACGACAGGCGAACATCAGTAAACGAAATTATAAAAATGTTGAAAACTTTAATATTTAAAGCTACATAAAATGAAATTACGAGTATTTACGTTTGGTAATATTATCGTAGTAACTACGAATATATTACTTCCTCCTTTGTCTTTCATAAGTAGATATAAAACATTTTCCACGTTATAGGGTACCTATTTTATATGATTGTCATTTAAACAATATAGAATATTCTCTGCTTAAATGGCAAATAAGAGAAAAGGATGTTATATTTTACATTTTTCAGAATGCGTACAGAAAACGAAGCAGGAAGACTATTTGGTACGCGAATGTCAAAGGTCGGAGCAGGCAGTATAATAAACACGAGGGAAGGACGAGGGAAAAGAATGGTGTGGGATTTCTACGGGACCACATGTATGACCACAACATATGTTCCTTCTCACAGTTATTTGCTTCTGCTTTCAAGCAGCTGTTAAGTATATAACGGTAGAACTGCGTAGAACCATCTCGTAACATTTCTGCCAAATGAAGATACTGCCATGTTTTCCTTATCCTATCTCGTATTGCCGAAAATACGGAAATTTTACTAATATGCTGTAAAGATGCAGCATTCTAAAAGTTTAGGTCAAAATCTTATTGAACTATTAATTTAAAAAAAACAAGTAGTACAATATTCATCATGAAAGGGAAGAGGGTGCGGAGTAGGAATAAATACACAATATTTAATTTCATCTATTTATTTTTATTATTAACAATCAACTCTATATAATTGCAAATAGTTAATAGATCACATCAAGAAGAAGAGCAAAATATTCTTAAAGGTAGCAGTTGGATTACGGAAGAATTACATTTCGAGTACTTTCTTACTTCTATTGTTACTAATATTTTAAATATAACAATGCATTACACGGATTAAAGCAAACACATAAGTTAATAATTATCATATTATTAGGAAATCATGATTGGATAAAAGAATAAAAATAATGCTTCTCATTGAGTAGGTACTTTTACTTATTCCAAAGACAATAAACCATTACATATTATATACACTGTGATTCAGAGTAAACGTTTCCATGAATATGGGAATATTAAAGAAATTCAAGGTAGTAAAATTACTTAATATATTTAAAACTGCACACAAATTGAACATTTTTACAGGGAAAAACCAGTAAGGCAAAAACCCCATTTGCAGAAAAACGGCCACAAGAAGAGAGACGTGAAAAAACTGCGAAACCTACTGAGGTAAACTAAGATATAGAGAGCTGTAAAAGAAGCAGTGATTAGAAAACATAACAATAAACACGATTAAATTGTGCACATAAATAGTAAGATCAACACTAGAATAAAATAACAGTTTTTGTCAGCATATTATTATTACTGAATTTCATAAAAAGAAGAAAGTAATATAACTTCCTGAAAACCAAAACTTTATTATGAACAAACTGGGTTAAAACATTTACTGTCGTCATTACATTAGGATGAAAAGTATTTCAAATCCCAGATCATTCAAAATAAATTATTGGCTTCTCAAAAGTTATGAAATTATCTCTTTTTCAAATATTCTAATATTAAATTTATCCTGAGAAAACATATGACATTAGATTAATCATAGCCACATCAATGTCACTATTGAAATATAATGATAGGTACAGAGACAGAGTGAATTAAAAATAGAGTAGCTACATATAAAATTTAGGTTATTTGTAAATAGATGAAGTAAAAATAAGAGAATCAATTTTAGGATATAAAATAAACAGAAATGGAATTATATACTAAGCATGAACAGTAAGTAATAAAGTGGAAATGTATAATAATGAGAAAAGTTAAGACAAAAATACTTTTGAAATAATCACTTATCTTCACCTGCCTTAAAGTTATTTAAATCCGTCATTATCATGTACACACAGGCGCTGACACTGACACTATACAAATAGATTGCAATTTAAACTTTAATAAGCTAAGTCATAAAGAAGAAGAAGCACTTACATGCTTTGAGCATGAAATATAAAAACTATAGCACTAAAAAGGGAAAAGCACTGTGGGATAGAGGGAGAAACACATTCACACTTCAGGGATTTCAAGTAGACACTGACCCTATACAAATAAATTACAATTTACACTTTAATTAGGATAATAGGGAGAACCACATTTGGTAGAAAAGGCACTGAATAAGTTAACCATTATAAAGAATATCCAAAGCTGAAGCACACACGATTTGAGCGTGAAATGGCAAGACTATAGCACTAAAAATGGGAGTAAAAGCACTGTGGGATAGATGGATGAGCACACACTACAGGGATTTTAAGTAGGCACTGACACATGCAAATAGATTGATGCACATTTGAAGTGTAGGGATTACAGCAAGCCATGGAAGAATTTAAAACTGCACCTAAGAGATAACTAAGGAATGTAACAGAATCATATACTTTTCTTGCAGAAAAGAATGAAAATTTTTTAAAAAATGAAAGGCTTTTCACCATATAAAATTAATTAATATGTCTTAATTAATTGATGAAGGTTTTAGTTATATCATTACAGATTATTTTTATTATTAGCATTGCCTTAACTTATAACTTATGAATTAATACTTATAATCAAACTTAAGTATGAACATTGGTTGGAATTAACTGGTTCTGCAAAAAAGAGAGGAATAGCATAATGAATTTCAAAACACTCATTCAATAGTGTGGTAATGTAATACTCCAATATACTTACCTTGTGGAAATTAATTAGCAGCTGGAAATTTGGGCAAAGGCACCATGGAGGAACTGATCAACTTGACATAGACTGAAATTTAACTTGTTAATAAGAAGTCAAGAGGAAATTATAACTCATCATTCACCTCACATTCTTACCTAGTAAAACATTAAGATATTTAAATCAGGAGACAAATTGTTGACTGATTGAGTGTTCAATTGAAGCTGTTCAAAAAAAGAGAGATATTTGTATGAGTAAATGGCAAAACAATACAACATATTAGTAATTATCTAATTTTACACTTAATTTTTTAAACAAAGAGTAATTATTCAATCAATACCTAACTTCCTTAGTATTAAAACAGAATGAAACAAATATAAATAATTTCTATAATTTTTATAGTTACCTTCTACAAAGGTGAAACTCCTAATTCTTCCAGTCCAACGTTATCTTCGCTAATATTGACATCACTGCTAGTATTCGAATCCGAACTTGAGGTAAATGCTATAATAATTTCTTGAATTCCCTCTTCCAATATTCCTTCTTTAATCCAAGCCTCCTCGATAACTTTCTTTGTGTGTTCTACTACGGTTTTCCTGAGAATACTTCTCGTTGGTTATTCTTCTGACTGTAGCCGTTCCCAAGTTAAGGGCAACAGCTGATCTTTTTACAACCTTCGAAATAGCAAGTAACGATCCACCATTACTTTTCTCCCTCTCGAAGTAATTTCGTACACTTAAAACTAAATTCCGCGCGGAACTCTGAAGAACACGTCTCACATATTTTCGCTCAGACATCTTTCACACAATACTCATCCGCCGCAAGCAAAAGACGCTACGCATCTGCTGTGTGTGAGAGAGAGAGAGAGAGAGAGAGAGAGGGAGGGATGGAGGGAGAGGGAGGGAGAGGGAGGGAGAGGGAGGGAGAGGGAGGGAGGGAGAGAGGGAGAGGGAGAGAGAGAGAGAGGGAGAGAGAGGGAGGGAGGGAGAGGGATGGAGAGAGAGGGGGGGAGGGGGGGAGAGGGAGAGAGAGAGCGGTAAATTCCCTGAGTAGGAAACAAACGCGGCAACGCCGGATGCCTCTGATTTGTTGACGAAGGGAACGCCCTATTATTTTGCGGCCTGGTCATTAAGTTTGGTACGTAGTATAGTGAACGTGTGCTTGCATGCTGCAAGCATTTTCTCTCACCTTAAAGTAAAAATAAAAGCCTAAAAATTACTTTCAATGCATTAGTTCGCATCTCGGCTCCGAATTACGTGTTTTTCTGTATCGAAAATATTGGGGTAAAAACAACCCCTAAAATTTATAATTATAATACATTTATAGGTTTTTATCATTTGTTACGAATACCTCACATTTATGCGAAATTTCATCCATGCAGCACCTCTAAGAGTGCATTTATATGAATTTCATTGTTTAAAGTTTATTAATTTTTAACAGCCACAGCAACAAATATTTCTAAAATTTTCAATGTTATTTAGCACCGGGACAATATTTCCTGCCTCTGTTAAAATTTTCAGCTTCCTTGATCTACAGAAAGTACATAAACATTAGTCAATATATTAAACATTTGAGAATTTATTACGGCCGAACGAATAAAAATTTTCAAATTTCTATATTCCCGTTTTCATTATTTGGCGAATTCTACAGGTAGAAAACATTTCAGGTTGATAGCGCATTTAGAAATACCTAAACCATGAAATGTTAGTAAAATTGTTTATAATTTTTACCGGCCAAGAAATTAAACATTGTTGCAAGTTTCCAATTATTCCTCCGATTATTTTTCTCGGTTCACCTATGTATTAAATTCCAGCTCTCCAGCTGTTGTAGTTTGGGCTAGACATTAGTATCCTCCTATATATCATTCTATATCGACTCTTCTTACAGAGGATATAGGATACAAGTAAATATGTGCTTGCATTCTGCAAGCATTTTCTACCGCCCTAAAGTAAAAATAAAAGCTGAAAAATAATTTTCAATGCTTAAAGTTGCATCTCCGCTCCGAATTACTTGTTTTTCTGTTTCGAAAATATTGGGGTAAAAACAACCCCTAAAATTTATAATTATAAAATATTTATAGGTTTTTATCATTTTTTATGAATACCTCACATTTATGCGAAATTTCATCAATGTAGCACCTCTAGAAGTGCATTTATATGAATTTCATTGTTTAAAATTTATTAATTTTTAACAGCCACAGCAACAAATATTTCTAAAATTTTCAATGTTATTTACCACCGGGACATTATTTCCTGCCTCTGTTAAAAATTTCAGCTTCCTGGATCTACGGAAAGTACATAAACATTAGTCAGTTTGTTAAACATTTGAGAATTTATTACGGCCGAACGAATAAAAAATTTCAAATTTCTATATTCCCGTTTTCATTATTTGTCGAATTCTACAGGTTGAAAAAATTTCAGCTCGATAGCGCATTTGGAAATACATAAACCACGAAATATTAGTAAAATAGTTTATAATTTTTAGCAGCCGAAATAATGCACATTGTTACAATTTTGCAATTATTCCTCCGATTATTTTTCTTTGTTCAACTCGGTATTAAATTGCAGCTCTCCAACTATAGTAGTTTGGGCCAGACATTAGTATCCTCCTATATCCTATATCCTATATCGTATATCCTCCTCTGTAAGAAGAGTGCTTATAGAATGACAAGTAAATGTGTGCTTGCATTCTGCAAGCATTTTCTCTCATTTAATAAAAAACCCGCCGCGGAGGCCGAACGACACCTCAATGGGCAAGGGCTGCCCCAAACAATGCAAAGAAGCCGGTCCAACCACAGCAGCGAAACCGACAGGATGAAAAGGTAACTTGTACTCTGGGCGGGAGGAACTTCACAGTGTTCGCGCAAGATATTTTTTTCACGCTCGCCTCTTTGAGCGGTTCTTTCTAATCCTCTTAGGCGGAGGTTTCCGCCCGACATCTGAGGGTGATTGTACTGGAGTAATCGCCGGTGGGCGAGCGGTTTGCTGCTGGGATTGAATCCGCTCCCTCGGCATTGGGGGGAAGACACCTTCCACACTGAGCTACCGAGACGACATAGAAATCTAGGAAATAAGTTGAAGGCTCCGGCAGGCTTTCGGAGAGGAGTGGATAGAAGAGGGGAGGCACAGTGGGGAGGGAGGAAGAGGGGAGACAGTGCGGAGAGGGACGAAGAGGGGAAGCACAGTGGAGAGAGAGGAAGAGGGGAGGCACAGTAGGGAGGCGCAAGGGAGTTTGTAGGGTAAGCGGGAGTTGTGGGCCTCTGCTGAGAAATACTGCAGTTTCTCCTGACGTATAAGCAACAAAAAATCCTTCGTAAATGTAGGTGACTATAATATCACTGCATCGCACCTCATGTCGTATAGTTCTGTATTAAAGCATTATTTTCGCGTCGTTTATAATTGCGTCCATGTAGTCAGTTCTGGCAACGAAATTTGGCGCTTGTATTAGAAAAACCGGGGTAATGTATTTTTGCGCGGTTGAAGATCTTCTAATTCGCGTTTTTCGTTTGTTGATCAGTGCTATGTAACGGCTTATCAAGATTTTATCAAGCAATTTCGTTCTCTTTGCACGTATCTTTTGTGCGTTAATAATTCACCACATTAAACCTCGACGCTACTGAAAAGCAGTCAGTAAGAACTTTGAGGACTTATGCAGTCACATGAATGACGCTTTCCGATTTTCGATATTCTTTTGTTCTGTGAGAGGGAAAACTGAGTCTTCTTAAATTCGTTTTTCGTGAAAGTTATTACGGGTGTCTTAAATGGAACCTATCCCTCAGTCCCTATTTGTAAGTTTTTTTTAACAATTACAAACCTGGTCCCTTATTTATAGGCAAGAGGTGCTCCCGAACCTAAAGAAGAGGAGAAGCTGATAAGGGCGCCTGGGACCCGCCGGAACGGGATGATTTGGATGAGAAGCAATCCGTCGCCATGGTAATCTACTAGAACGGCAGCAGGGTGACATAATTAAACATTAGTAGCCATTTATATTTTCTGCATTAAAGATAATGATATTAATCAATAAGGAAGATTTTTCACCGCAACAGAATTGAGATCAGTGTAATAAAATTAAACGTAAATGTTTAAAAATATTATTGCACATGCTTTAACATTCTATCACTCGATCTTATTCATTTAAAAAGTAATTAAATTCTACATTTTATTCATGCGATAACAAACCATATTAAAGTAAAAAATAATGCAAATAACTAGCAATGTTCATTGAGCAGTCACAGAAATTAAGATTGAAATCTTGCATTAATTTTGATTTTTGTATTAGATTTTCAATGGTAAATATTATCTCGATGATGAAATATTTTTTTTGACAGAATAAATTTTCCAGTCTGTGAATTATCTGTAGGACTGTGAGTTATTATTTTACCACCGAACATATTTTTTCTGACCACAAAATTTCCGAACACGATTTTTTTCAACAGCCAATTCAAAAAAAACTTATTTTATGTCTTCTTACCGCGAATTTATATTTCTGAGTGGGCATTATTTTCTTCGATAGTTAATTATTTTTCTAGAGCGATTTATTTTTTCTCGGTGATTTTTTTAAAAAGCGAATTTATTTTTTGAGCATATGAGTTATTGTTCAGACCGTAAATAAATTTTTTTCGTTTGAGAATATTGTTATAGAAAATACTGATATCCCTCGGGTTTTTATCCGATAGCAAATTATATATTCTGACCGCAAAATAATCATATATCGCTAATTTTTTAACGGTACTGAAATATTTTTCCGATCGCAAATTACATTTTCTCATCGCAATGTTTTTACCGACCGAAAATATTTTTCCGTCCCTGGGTTGATTTTTCTGACCACGTGCTTTTTCCAACCATAAAGTATATATTCCGATTACAAAATACTTTACCGCGAACTTTTTTTACCGACCGCAGAATATTTTTTCTAATCGCAAAATATTTTTCCGATCACACATTTTGTCTTTCTTACCGCAATTATTTTTACCGACTGAAAAATATTTTTTCCGATCAATAATAATTTTTTCGATCGCGAATTAATTCTTACTGTGAATATTTTGTTTATCAACCGAAATTATTTTACGGATCGCACGGTATTTTTTCCGTTCGCAAATTACTTTTTTCTCACCGTGTTTTATTTACCCAATTAAATATTTTTTCAGATAGTAAATTATTTTTTTGATCGCAAATTACTTTTTATCACCGCGTACTTATTTACTGACAAAGATATTTTTATCGTTCGCAGTAGCTGAGTGGTTTTTGCCGACGCTGAATTCTTTTTTCACTGATGAATTATTTTTTTCACTGATGAATTATTTTTTCGAGGCCGAATGAGATTTTCCGGAGCAGCTGTACTTTTTCCGAGGGTGAATTATATTTTCCGATGCTGAATTATTTTTTCCGACGCCGAATAGTTTCTTCCGACGCTGAATTAATTTGGCGGTGCTGAATTATTTTTAAGACGCCGAGTTATTTTTCCGACCCTGAATGTTTTTTTCTACGGCGAATTATTATTGCTGCGCGGAATTATTTTTCCCACGCCGAAATATTTATTTTTGCGCCGCATTTACTCTACGCCAAATTGTTTTTTCTTCGCCGAATTATATTTTCTTCGCCGACTTATATTTTCTTCGCCGAATTATATTTTCTTCGCCGACTTATTTTTTTCTGCGGCGAATAATTTGTGTCGAGGATGAATTATTTTATTACCGACAAGAGTGAAAAAGTACCTTGTACTCTGGGTGGGGGGAACTTCGCAGTATTCGCGCAAGGTAGTTTTTTCACCCTTGGCCTCGTAGGGTGGTTTTTTCGAATCCTCTTAAGCAAGTGGTGCACAATCTTTCTCTATACCAATGGCCGCATTACACATTTTCTCCGAGTCCGCTCACCGCATAATGAAAACAATTACTTATACTGTATATATAAATTTAAGGAAAATCTGAATTAAAATTTATTTTATTATATTTTAAGGGATTTTAAAAATTGTTATTAAATAATGATAGTTTTAAATAGTAACAATTGCAACTTAATCTGTATATATAAATTTAAGGAAAATCTGAATTAAAATTTATTTTATTACATTTTAAGGGATTTTAAAATTTGTTATTAAATAATGATAGTTTTAAATAATAATAATAATTACAACTTAATCGTCTGCATAAATTAAACTTTTCATTTAAATAAGGAAGCTCTGACACAAAATTAATCGTTGAGCCTGCATTGACGTTGTTAAGCGCTGAATATCTGGTGTAATGTTTGTTGTGTTCAGCCGCAAGGTTGAACGCGGATTATCAATCGTCAACTTGTTCCGATGTTTCGATTTGTTCAATTTCATCAATGAAACAAGTTAGGAAAGTGTACAACGTATCACAAATGGGCGCGTTTCGTACAATGGAGTATTAGAAAGAAATTATAGTATACCTGTACTTAAGGGAAATAGCGTTTTCAAGTTCTTTTCTTCATCATAAATAATCAAATTTCTTCCTATTTAATAATATTACATGCACACGTAGGGAAATTAAACGTTTGTTTGGGAGATTGTTTAGGTTAGCAACAAGAACGAAGTAACCATGCAAGAAATTTTCCAAGTTCAACTCGATATAAGATGTTCTTGATTGATTTTATCGATAACGGCTACTCCTACGATAAAAATGTATAGAAAAGGAAAGACTCCACTTTACTAGTTCTACATGTTCTGTTTGAAAAATATTTTGATATGATCAATATTTTACGAGATATGACGAAAATTTAATTTTTTGTCCCCAGTAAAGTGGTACCCCTGACTGGCGTACGTGATTCATTTTTGCGATTTTCTTATTTATTTGATTGAAAGTCCTTAATATCAAATTCCATGAAAATCCGTTAGGTAGAAGCCTAGAAAGAACATGCTGACGGGCAGACGGATGGACGGACGGACCGACCGACGATAATAGGCGCTCACGCTGTAAGCGAGACGCGCCTAAAAACCTGTGCGAATAAATAAGTGCTTCCAAACAGACTTGTGCAAATAGCTGCCATCCGTCGTAGATTTGAATAGGATTCTTTAAGAAGGCATTATAAAAATTTAGCAGAATTCCCCCCTTAAATTTAGTGCTTGTCCTTTTTCTGTCAAAAACAATTTTGTCTCCGAGAAGAATGATATAAACATTACAAAATCTTGCCTCTGCTAAGCCAACGGACTTGAGAATAGTACAGAACATCACCATATTCAGCTTCAATTTCCTCGAGAAAAGCTTTGAATTGTCTGTGGTTTAGCGCACATGATCTCATGAAGTTGACTATATTTAAAACATCACTCATAACTTTACTAAATCCTAGATCGTTCCCAATTAGGATTTTCTGATGATATTCTATCAACTCATTTTTCAGCCCTAACTTTTGGACATGTTTGGACAGAAGAGATACCATCTCGTTTTGAGCACCTGTCATAGAAGGCGCACCATAGGTAACTAACCCCACATGTTTATTTAAGTCCATATTATGCTTGTGAAAACTTTTAAGCAATCCCTCAAGCAAATAAAGTTAGATCCTTTGGACTGATCTCCCACTAACATTTATTTTCGTGGCGTTCCTTTGGAGATAGAAAAGGCGTATGTCAGAAGAACCGAGGAGATCAGGCTATTCATATATTTTCTTTGAAATTTCTTTATCCTTCTCGAATACTCCCGGTCAATTTGCTTAAATTCTCATGCTAGTCTGAATAATCTTGTGTACGAGAGGGCAGTGTCCTCCTCTACGATTTGCCATAGCTCAGGTTAAAATTCTCGATAAGACCATGTAATGTTAAGAGCGAGGCAACATTCGGCAGGTTATTCCTTAGAGGTAGCTTGGCTCTTTGAGTTTTATGTAGAAAAATAGAATGTATTGTTGAAGTGAGGTAAGGTAACTCCACACCGTCGAATAGTAAAACTTAAGCATTCGAATTTTATTTGCTTCATTGTGAGAATCAACTCAACGGGAGAAATTTTTCCATTCTTGAAATTTAGCATGCTTAACACTATTAAAATCTACTTCTTAACTATCATTTTGTTTTTTTGCATAGATTAAAAAGTGGCTTTTTTGTCAGCTTAATTTTTATTTTTATTTCTAGTTGTACTTAGCTTGTGATCTTTCGGATTACACGCAATGGCTCTTGCCGAAAAAGTCGTTTGCTACAATGAACTCACAGTGATTTTTTTCTTGTAGGTGACATTGGAGCTAGAAGCAGCATCTTCACAATGACTTCGGAGACATTCAGATAGTAGGTGGAAGCGGAGAAAGGAAAGGTTGGTTATGCGGAAGTCATGTGTCTCCGCTAAGAAATGTTGCAGTCTCTCGTGAGGTATAAGCAACAGAAATTCCTTCATAAATGTGACTGCATCGCATCTCTTATCAATTTCTATATTTACTGTATTTTCGTGTCGTTTATGAATATGTCCATATAGTCAGTTCTGGCAACAAAAGATGACACTACTGAAAAGCAGTCAGTAAGATGGTTGAGCACTTATGCAGTTTACACTCCCTCCCCCTCCCTCCTTATGTCGAATGAATGACTTTTCCCGATTTTCGCTATTCTTTTGTTCTGTGTGAGATTCTTTAAGTCGTATTTGGTGGAAATTATTACGGGTGACTTAAATAGATCCTATAACCCAGTCCCGATTTGCATGCTTTGTTAAAACAATTGCACACCAGGTCTCCGCGAAGAATATCCTGCCAGGTTTATACCAAACTTATTCCCTTTTGAGTTTCGTCTTAAGAGACTAGCCAGATTCCCCTTTGATTATGAGTTTTGTCCTAGTCTGACATGTTCCAGGTGGTGTTAGCCTTTTTCGGTATTGATACTGTTAGAGAGATATCCGTCATTAAAAATTCGTTTGAAAATCTAATCCCATTTTTTCTTAAAAATGACTGGAAATGTCCCGTTATCACCTCATTGGAATATGGTCACCCTATTTAATAGTCAACGTTAGAAATAAAAATGATAGATGATGCAAATAAATGAATTGCCTTATCCTTGCATCGTTATACTACTTTCGAAGTTTTGTTTACGCTCTCTGCACATCAGTCGAAGCAAAACTGATTTGGTGTGGATGCATTGAATCGATGTGATATTGCAGTATTCTGTTTTATATTTTTGACGCTGAGTTATTGTTTTTTACGCTGAATTATTTTTCCGACCCTGAATGTTTTTTCTACGGCGAATTATTATTGCTACGCGGAATTATATTTCCCAAGCCGAAATATTTGTTTTTGCGCCGAATTTTTTATATACTACGTATATGGAGAAAGTGTAAATCTAACAGGAACAAGTCTTGCAAGTTTCAGTGAACTTTTGGGGGAAAATATTCCTTTTCTGAAAAGAACTAAAATAGAAGATACTCTTCGTTGCAATAAATGTAACAGTGAAGTTTCTGTCTCCCATGGTGTCAGATATGATACCACAAAACATTTAGCAACAGAGAAGCATTAGACAGCCTTAAGTGATGCCGCTTTCTGCTCTAACTTAGAGGATTACTTCCAAAAAACTAATTTTGCTGAAAAGAAAAAACACAATTAGCAAGAGCAGAAGGACTATTTTTGTTCCATGTAATTAACGATTTGGTTAATGGGCTGTAAAACCCAAATCATCCAAAAATTTTTGAAAAAAGTTTTCATGTGTCAGAACAAAAACCGAGGCAATCATTTGTAATGTCTTATTTCCATTTTCGTATTTTCAGTTGGAAAATGAACTAAAGAACACCATACATCTCAACATATTCTGATGCATCCATTCATAAAGATTTAAAACTTTTCCCAACAGTTATTCGATTTTTTATAACAATTCTTGATTTCATTTCATTACAAGGCGAACATTTTCAAATAATTTCAGATTCAATAAATACAATTTTGTTAAAAAACAATCTAAAAGAAGAATTAATCGCGTTTTGTGCAGACAATGCCAATACAAAATTTGGTGGTAAAAATAGAAAAGGAACAAAATGTTTTTGCTAAACTTAATGAGCATTTGAACCAAAACATAACTGGAGTCGGCTTTGGTGCACATATAAGTTCACAATGCAATCCAAACTGCTGCCGATTTGTTACCAATTCCTATTGAAAATATTATTCTTGAAATTTATTCTTTTTATTCTTATTTTTATATATGTATATATAGTGTGTCCGTAAAGTCATGGTGCGGTTACAAATGGCTATAATGTTGCATCCAAACAATGTAGAAACACGGAAGAGGCGTCAAATGAAAGAGCTACTGTCATAGTTTTACCTCTGTCCTTAGTGAAGTTCAATGTGTGCTCCATTGGTAGCTCAGCAGACGTCTAGATACTCCATTTCCTGCCACACACGACCGAGGTCATCAAGAGTGACAGATGCGATAGCATCTCTGATCTGTTGCTTTAACTGCTGAAAGTCATTAATTGTTTCACCATTGTACGCCGTTTGCTTGCCATAACTCCAGAAGTAAAAGTGTAGAGGTGTGAGGTCCATGGAGCATGGTGACCATTGTTTCCATCCACCTTTCCCAATCCACCAACGTAGAAAATGCTTGTCAAGGAATTCCCGTACGATTGTGGCAAGATGTGGAGGGGCACCAACCTGTTGGAAGATGACATTGTTGCCGCCAATTTGGGGCACAGCAAACAGTTCCAACACATCGAGATAGGTGGTCGATGATACAGTTGGTTCAAAGATGAAAAATGGGCCAATCACTCGATCATGTGCAAGACCACACCACACATTAATTTTCAGACTATCACGCTCACGTTCAATAATCATGTTGGGATGTTCGTGACCCCATATCCTAACGTTTTGTCTATGGACATGCCCAGAAATGTGGAATGTGGCCTAAACACTGAACACAATCTGCTGTAAGAAGTGCTCATCATTGTCAATCACATTGAGCATGTCAGCAGCAAAATCATGTCTTCTCTCATTATCACCTGGATGGAGTTTGTGCAACAACTGAAGCTTGTAGCCAGTAAAACACAGACGTTTTTTCAACACCATATCAACTGTGGTTTTTGAAACCACGAGCTGTTGTTTGAATTTAAACACCCATTCCTTTGGGCTGTGAAGAAAGTTTGTCCGAATGGCTTGTACTGACTAATCAATAACAGATGGTCTTCCCGAACGTTTCCTTTCCAGTACGCTTCCTACATCCTTCAGTTACCTATCTCAGCAGGGAATGTTATTCTTGTGTAGTGGTTCTTCAGTAAACACACGACGATATTCACTTTGCACACAAATCACAGACTCCAAGTTTTAGAGCCATAACACGCACTGAACCTTTCTTTGCACTGACAGCATTATACTAACTGACACCATGGCAATTGACCGTGGTGTAACCTTGGCTACTTCCACTGTGCATTCGAAACATACAGGGACAAAACTATGGCAGCTCTTTCGTG
Organism: Uropetala carovei; assembly: GCA_036926305.1. Classification (NCBI taxonomy): domain Eukaryota; kingdom Metazoa; phylum Arthropoda; class Insecta; order Odonata; family Petaluridae; genus Uropetala; species Uropetala carovei. Next base: position 13,146,259 of record JAXCHB010000235.1, read on the forward strand.
TTTCTACATTGCTTGGTTGCAAAATTATCCCCATTTGTAACCGCACCATGACCTTACAGGCACACTGTGTGTATGTGTGTATAAATTCTACGGAAGAGGAAAGGTAAGTAAGGATATTTAGGGCAACTAGGTGTTGAAGGAAACCCAGTGAACACTTACCGGAAGAAGAGCCGCTGGGGTGTTGGAGAGAGACATTTGTAGAGGTTAGAGCTTTCGGGATGATCCCTTCGTCAGCACAAGAGAGACACAACTCTATATATATATATATATTGTAACATTCGCCGGTCGCCTTGACCGTCGAGCGATGCGTGGCTAGGTCCGGGATAGAGCCACTACATAACACGTAATTTCGAGGGATCCCCCCGACAATATCTGTTCCCCCCACGTTCGAGCGAGTGAAAGAGTCCACAATTAAATGCCGTAATGTCAAATTTAATTAGGCGACCTTCATCTTATGATGCAGGTGACACTCGCATTACAGATCAGGAATGTTCACAAAAGTCATTAACATAGAGTCACAAAAGATAAGTTCATGGGTACATCAGGACAAAGTATCATAGAATACTTAACACACAGATCTGCACTTGGAGGACGGTCGTCAATCCAACGGCAGGCTTCGTGGTCCGAGTTACAAAAATAGGAAAGTTCACAGGAATCGTAAATATAAATCACATTTACACTAAGAAAACGGTTACGAGTTCGTAGAGAAGTTAGAATGAATCTCGTGGTATTCAGCACGAGGAGGCGTCCGTGGAGGTCCGTTGCTGTCCTCTCCGGCCTCTCGTCTCTACTCTTCTCCTCTCCTCCTTCCTTCACCTCCACATGCACACCTCCACACCACTCCCTCTATCGGGATCAGCCGAAGCTCACGCTGCTTCCTGTTCCGCCGCGGACAACGCCGCCAGGCGGGAAAGGTGATTTTCACCGATGGTCAAAGGTTGCATAACCCGGGGAAGGAGGGCGTCGGCCGACGCGTCCTTGGCTGATTCAATACAGGTGCGACTGGTACGTGTTAGGAGGCGCACGTTACACTTGCGCACGTTACACTTGCGCATGTTACAATATATATAAAATATATATATATATATATATCTTATAAATATTTTATTGTGTATGTGTGTGTAAGTATATTCTTTATAAGTTTTTAGAGCTTTCTGGATGATCCCTTCGTAAGCACAAGAGAGACACAACTCTATATATATATATATATATATATATATATAAGGGTAGCAACAAGGTGTTGGAGGAAGCCCAGTGGACACTTACCTAGAGTGAAGAGCCGCTGGGGGTGCTGAGGACACACGAAAAACACAAAAGAACAAAAACTACACAAAAATGGAGCTTTCGGGCTGATGCCCTTCTTCAGCGAGGGAGAAACATATACTGTTTATATATATATATATATATATATATATATCTCTTATAAATTATTTAGTGTCGGTGTGTATGTGTGTGTAAGTATATTCTTTATACGTTTTTACACCGTTGAAGCTATCGATTTCAAAATTTTCATGGGCCATCCTATAGACCAGTGGTCTTCAACCTTTTTTGAGTCACCGCCCACTTTTACCATATGTTGTCCTCTGAAATAAGTTTACCGCCCACCCAGTGGCGTAGTGAGGGTTTCTGGCGCTCGGGGCAAAGAAGAATTTTGCGCCCTCAGTAGTAAAGCGATTTACAGAGGTATGGTAACCCTAATACTAGTGGGATTGTCGTTAGATGAGATTACCGAATACGGTCTCAGTGGTAATAACAGTGTTTAAAAATTTATGATTTTATATATTTGATAAAATTAAACTTAAATGCTTCGCTGCTTCTGCGAGAGACTCCGACCACCCTCATGGGCCTTTCGATTATACCGCAGTATGGATACATTTTCACTAGTATAGTATGATATGATACTATAGTTAACGACAAACGAACTGTAATACATAAAATAGTTGTACAGAATATGTATGCATATCATTAAGCTGTTTTATAGAATTTTATTTTTTAGTGTAAAAATTAGAATAGCATTTGGTGAGTTCTTTAACGCCCACCAAAAATCCAAAAACGCCCACTGGTGGGCGCTATCGCCCACCTTGAAGACCACTGCTATAGACCAAAGGAAGAACTTGGTCTAGGTTTGCAGACCGTGGGGTCTCTTATACCTTGGGTGATCACATATGTTTGACGATTTTACGGGGCAGATCCTTCAAAAAAAGAAAACGGGACTGTTAAAAATTTTACGGGATTTTTTAACCTTTCGGTTCTTTCTGGAGAGAAATCGATAGGATCGCAAATGGATATAGTTTTTCTTTCGTTTGTTGCTCTCCCTCTCTCAGGATGTTATAATGCTCATGCAACAATGTATGCATCTTTAATGGCGTTAGAACAGAGTAGAACATTGCATCGCATATATGTTCACGATGGCTTGTGAAATCCAACGTGGAGTCCGAGGTGATCTTATTGCTTTCAAGGTACGCGTACAAAAAGATTCATTGTACCGATTAATAGAGGAACAAAATTTAGAAAAAATCATAATGTGAGAAGAATATCAGACTTCTTTTTCACGCCACGTATTTGTTTTCTTAAATAGATATTGATGTACCACCGGACATATCTGATGTACATATATTTCTTATAATAAAAATATACAAGACAAAGTGCGTCCCGTATTGATTTCACACAGGATACGGAACATTTGGGAAAAAATTGGCCGAAAAACGGGACGTCCCGTTAAATACGGGACATGTGGTCACCCTACTTATACACCATGGAGTCAACAAAAGACTGTTGCCATAAGAATTCATGGGAAATGGTGTGGAAAAACCTCAAAATGCCATGCATCCCTTCACTGATGTGGATATAAATATAACTAAATATTAACTTACGATGGCAGGAAATGGATTATTTTACGAACGAAAGACTGAATATTTTAATTCTGTTCATGTTTCGTGGTATTACATGTTAAATCGCTCGAAATTTTCCTTTAAGCGCAAAATTTATCGGTTTAGATGTCCATTTTCCAGGCGGCAACAAAGCTAAATTTCTTAATTGTTGTCCTCTTCAAAATTAGAGATATACGCGTAAAGATTAATGCATGGAAAATCCACACCGTGGCACGCCGCACAGTGGGCCAGGGTGGGATTATAGCGGGACAAAAGTTTTAAAAGATAAATATTTCATTTTAAACAATAGGAAGATATTTTATTACAAACCAAAAGTGAAATTAACAATATTTTGTATACATTTTTGGAAAGAAAAAAGCATTACTTACATTAATTCATTATTATCGACTTAATTTCCATACGCTTCTATACTTATTAACGATATTATTACTATAACCAATTATTGTATTAACGGTACTTTCAATGTTATATCCTCTTGACTGTTGTAATGGGTAGTCGTCTCCGGGGTCTACCGCGCCCTTCGCCTCGCCCGGAACCAAAGAAACCCTCCACGTTGTCCGGAGATTGGGTTTGTAAATGTCGAGACAGGCCAATCAGTTTCTGTTAATGTTGTACGTAAGTATGGCATGGGGATATACGTAAGTACCAGGTCCTGCGAAGGGTCCTGGAGGTATTCCCGTTAACAGGAAAGTACCGTATTAACAGTGAATATTAACAAACCAAATTAAATCAAATTCTGTGGAAATTAATAGCAATAATATAATGAAGTGGGTATTACAATACATTTCTATTCACTATCGCTTATAGTATCGCTGTAGGAACCTGGAGAAGGCATTATATTGGGCGTTACATTGGGTGCGGACAATAAAGACAAATTTGTTAGAATATTTGCGAGCTTTCTTTCTGGGAAGTGGACCAAGGCTCGAAATAACTGGATCGGAAGAGGCTAGTAATATATGCAACAGGCCATAGTTTGTATTTTTTCGAGATGGCTTTCGCGTGTGTCTTGACCTATTAACTATAAAAGATAGTTTCTTCACTTGCAAAAGCCCTCCTTATTTGTGAAATATCTTCTGCACGAAATTCATCTGTTCTTTGACGTAACAGAATAGAATTTGTTCACAGTCACCGCTTAATAAACTTGTGTTACATTTTGCACGCAACAACTCGTACAGTTCCTTCCGAGTGATGGGTCGCCGACGTTCTGAAAAAAATATGTTATTATTACAGACGCACTCGGACGCAGTTAAATCATATGGCAACTTAAAGAGGAAGAACAACGGGACATGAATAAAATGATATCTCTGTGCAGCGACGTAAGATGCGTTTTAAAAGTCTTATGCAAAAAAGAATAAAACAAAAAAACCCTACATTATTTTAGTGTCATCAATTATATGCATAAAAAATTTACCGACATGAGTTTGTATTACATAAATATGTAAAAATAAAGTGCATACCTGGCTCTACAATATTCGTTGTAAAGTGAATATTTATAACTTCAAAACACTGCACGTACGTCTGTTTAAAGTGGGCACACGAACAATACTGACGCGCGGTTATGCCGCCCGCTATTAAGTCTAGCGCAATTGCAAGGTGGCCACAACGTGTTAGTAGCGTTAAGTCGCGTTTTGAGCGCAAATATATACCATATGGATATTCAATAAAAAGAATTTAAAAGTAATCAACAGTTTCATAACATCAAGAAATTTGCTTTTTGTCCCGCTAAAATCCTATCCTGGCCCACTGTGCGCCGTAGAAGAAGAATAGCTAACGCCAAGATATGCCTAAATATAGTCGATGAATACTTTTAAAGTGAGTCAAATGATTTTTAAGGAATATTAGAACATTGTTATCTTTTACCATTAACATTGAAAGATTTATCGCAGCATAAATCCATACATCTACTTACATTTGTTCGGTAAACAAGATGTTGTTTATTGTTTACGTTTTGGCTAATAGTATTGACATAATCCACATAATTTTATTGCCGCTTTAAAGGCTTCGGTGCATCTATCCTTGTGAATATTAAGTAAGACGTTAATGCGTACAATACTATACATAAAATAGTAAATGTTAACGTAAGCATCGCTTTAGTAATTAAGGAATGGGGAACGTTTGCCCCGAGCAATAAAAATCGTTTGCCACTTAAAGGAAGCGAAGCCGGACGTTTCAGCTAGCTTATTTATAAGTAATTAATCAATGATAAAGCCAAAATGCCGAACCTAACACAACACAATGGAGCTTGTGCCCGAGAAAAAATGTGATTTCTTGTGACCGTATAGTGTTAGTAGTAATTATTTTAGTATAGACAACACAATAATACAATCTAATATATAATGGAGAAAGTTTGTATGTTTATATATTTGTATGTTTTTACCTTTATACCTCAAGAATACAAAGTCCAAAAACTTTTAAACTTTGCACATGCTTTTATGTCATCCCTGAGAAGGTTTTAGGCAAAAAAATCTCAAAAAAAGACCCGGTTCGACCCCAGGAGATTATTTTGTATTTCCCACAAGATAACACGTAAAAATAAAAAATTTGACGTGCAGGGTTTTATTTTTTTGCCAAATTAAATCAGAAATAATTGACCTATGAACTTCGTATTTGTACTATAGTAAAGAAGTCAGATTTCTTATTCTGTTCGTCCTTTTCCGCTATAAATTCGAAATTTCTCGTATTAATCATTAAAAACGCAATTTTATGTTAAATATTGCCATTTTTATTACGACTACCATGGCCACCGGTACTGTTGTCTCTTTCATTTTCAACCAAACAATTTTTTTTATTTTTACTATCGAATGTTTTTTGTATTGGGATAGCATGGGATCGTTTAGAATAACTCATGGTAAGGAATTTTTTGATGAGGATAACTATTCAATAGTCTCATAATGGCATCATAATAAACTGTTCATTATGTACAGCAGGTTAGTAAAACATGAATAATAATTTTAATTTTTAAATATCGATTTCAATATCTTTTTAAACAGTCTACTAAAACTGATACGATAATGATATTTAGGTCAAATGATATATTTGTTAGTTTATTACATCTATTTGTAAACTCATGAAATTTAATTCTCATTCCATTTTTATTTCTGTTCGGATTTTAGCTGAGTGAGGGGGAGGGAGAGAGGGGGAATGAGGAGGGAGACAAGGGAAGGAGAGGGTGGAAGGGAGGTGGAGGGAGTTCACACGTAATTTTCCATTTTTCACATTGCAAGATTTTCTTCCTTCATTCATCGAAATAGATAAATTCTTCATTTTTGCTTTATTCGATGGTTATAACTGTGTACTATCTTATTCTTGCGATGCTTACATGTTACACGGTAGAAGTTTTAGAATCACTAAATCCGTTGAAATTCAACCGGCACTGCTGCTAGTTATTAATAAAATAATTAATATGGTTTAGTTATACTAAAAAAATAAAAATTAATAACAATTTTATTAGATATAATGAATTTAGCTAAAGTTGTCTATTTAGCAATGAAAAATGTTGGTGGTGAGGGACTCTGGAACAAATTTGGTGCTCGGGGTGCCATGCGCCTTGAACCGGTCCTGAGTACGGGATTAATAGTATATTGCATGACTAAAATATTAAGTATTTATTTCTTCACCTAATACCTTTCTTTTTATCTATTTCAGAATAATACAGCCAAAAATCTTCCTAATCACCGTCCGGAGACTGCAGCGAAGCTCCGAATGATAAGGAAGAATATGAGCTGTTTTATCTCCATAAAAATTATTCTAAACTGCTGGAAATACTTCTCCTGTAATAATCATGAAAAATGTTGAATATGTATCTGAAAGTCATGAATGTTAATCATCATAATAAACTGTATTAAATTAATAAAAATGGTGGTTAAAACGTCTTCTTCTTATTTAAAAATGAGGATGAAAACGTATTACGCATTCTACTTAATCCTCTGTATTCGCAGTTTGAATATAAAACGATGTAAAGGCGATGAAAACGTCAAGATTCAAACGAGCGGTTTAAATCTCGCGCCATGTTTCTGTGAAGATTTTGAGAACTACGCGAAAAACCGCGATTTGTCCCTGAAAAAGGCCAAAAACTCACACTCCTCTGGTTTTCGAACTCCAATGTAAACAAAGGAAGCCAAAATCCTCACACTCCTCTGGGTTTTGACCTCCAAATCACCTCGAAGGCCTAAAACAGCAACTTTCCCCTAGTTATGCCCTCGTCAACCATGGTCGATCAAAAAGGGTCGCTTAAAGGCGATACATGGGACGTGAGATAGTGGGGCCGTCTAAAGGGATTGCTTTACTATGCATTCAGTATTGGGGCCAGAGCTGCATTTTGCTGGTGTCTTGTCGAAGGCATTTTCTACTGACACTAGAAAGACCAAACTTCATATGCGAATAACTTTCCCGGAAGCTCCAAGGTGGCTGCTAGCTTCGGTGTAAAGAGTTCGGCCAGTAATATGATATTCATGTGTTCGATTCCCAATTATAGTTAAAAATTTTTTCACTTCATGCTTATTATCCGTGACGTATAACTTTTTGGATACAATTAACTGCTCTTCTTTCGCTACTATGTTAAACTAATTTCTCACATATATTGGCATTCTATTTTTACCGCGTGTTACGTATAAAATAGGGTTCGTTCGTCAAAATAACATGAATTTCTTAATCAGGACCACTCGGTCTCGCCAATAAAATATCTTTCTTTAACCTTTTCTCAATACGATCATCTCACAATTGTATTACTGGTGCTCCTGGTGTTTCTTCGTCCGCGCGCGCTGTCGCCGTAGCTGGCGTTCTGTCGAGCCTTCTCTTTCGTAGTACCCCTCCATAATCACGTCGCCGCCTCTTCGCATACATGCTCTTGGTGAGCGTTCTTCAAGCGCTGAATACTTTCGAATTAACTATTATTAACATTCTCCTCTTCTACCATTTATAGGTTTGTCATGTTGGTGTCGGTGCGCGTCTTTTGAAGAGGAAATTAACGGCGGGAGGAGAGATCGCGTTGGCTCCAGCGAGTGTGCCAGAGCTGCGCGAACGGGATGTGTCAGATAGATACAATAAACGGCGAGTGGAGAGATCAAGGCGGCCACAGAATGCCTGAGGAGCCCAGAGAGGAGACGACGCTTTACCTCCCGTGAGAAGGAGTCAGTGTCGCGCCGGGTGAAGAGAGGCGCCCTCTGTGGCCGGCCATCAAAAACCATTTCACGCCTTCTTCGACACGCTGTGAAATCAATCGACATCGGTACATCAATTCAATGGAGTCGTCACCTTCTTCCAGCACTCCTCGCCATCGTCTGCTCCGTAGCTTTACCGCCAGCAAGTTGTAATGAATAATAATCACTCCGTGTGAGAAGGCTTATCCTAAGTTTCGTCGTTGTTGTTGATAATAGCCTCAACTTAGGACAGGAATTCGCAGTAGCCAAGGTATTATTTCAATTATATTAATTTTATATCTATTGTATTATATTCTACGAGTTATGATCGATGCATTATGAATATCTATAATGGCCATATTAGAATGTATTTTAAAACGTATATATGTGATGAATTGGCGTTGTATTTTAATGAATGTATAAATGCGTTTAACTGAACTTCTGCTCATTTCATTTTCAGTGTTATAGAGCAAAAATCCTCCTAATCACCATCCTGAGAGTGCAGCGAAACTTCGAATCCGAATTATGATCTAAAAAGATATAGAAGAATATAAACTTCTGTGTCACCTTAAAAACTATTCAAAACTGCTGGGAATACTGCTGTTGTCATACACTGAGTGAATTTGCAGGAAAATGTACCGAGATTTCGTCAATGTTAATTATCTTAAGAAACTGTATTAAATTAATAAAAATGGTAGTTAAAACGTCTTCATTTTATTTAAGGATGAAGATGAAAAGGTATTACGCATTCTACTGAATCCTCTGTATTCGCAGTTTGAATATAAAACGAAGTAAAGGCGATGAAAACGTCAAGATTCAAACGAGCGGTTTAAATCTCGCGCCACGTTTCTGTGAAGATTTTGAGAACTACGCGAAAAACCGCGATTTGTCCCTGAAAAAGGCCAAAAACTCACACTCCTCTGGTTTTCGAACTCCAATGTAAACAAAGGAAGCCAAAATCCTCACACTCCTCTGGGTTTTGACCTCCAAATCACCTCGAAGGCCTAAAACAGCAACTTTCCCCTAGTTATGCCCTCGTCAACCATGGTCGATCAAAAAGGGTGGCTTAAAGGCGATACATGGGACGTGAGATAGTGGGGCCGTCTAAAGGGATTGCTTTACTATGCATTCAGTATTTGGGCCAGAGCTGCATTTTGCTGGTGTCTTGTCGAAGGCATTTTCTACTGCCACTAGAAAGACCAAACTTCATATGCGAATAACTTTCCCGGAAGCTCCAAGGTGGCTGCTAGTTTCGGTGTAAAGAGTTCGGCCAGTAATATGATATTCATGTGTTCGATTCCCAATTATAGTTAAAAATTTTTTCACTTCATGCTTATTATCCGTGACGTATAACTTTTTGGATACAATTAACTGCTCTTCTTTCGCTACTATGTTAAACTAATTTCTCACATATATTGGCATTCTATTTTTACCGCGTGTTACGTATAAAATAGGGTTCGTTCGTCAAAATAACTTGAATTTCTTAATCAGGAGCACCCGTTCTCGCCACCTGGCGCTCTGACGTGCTTCATCCTTCGTAGTACACTCATAATTACGTAGGCGCCTCTTGGCCCTACGGTTGATACGCACCGTATGCGGTCTTTAAGTACCAAGTTCTAGCCTCTAGCGTCTATTGGATAATATTGGGACCAACAAGGAATCTCCCGTCATGATAGGATGATTCGAAGAAGATCTAGTATGCATCTATCTTACTACTGCGCATATGAACTAGCGCATTTCCTTCCCCTCAACTTCCCCTCACTCGTGGCATCTCTCTGCGTTTGACCAAGGTCACGCATCTCACAATATCCAAGAAAAATTATAAGTATAATTATTGAATTAATATTAAAATTAAAAATAGTTGATTCGAAAGTATTCAGCGCTTGAAGAACGCTCACCAAGAGCATGTATGCGAAGAGGCGGAGACGTGATTATGGAGGGGTACTACGAAAGAGAAGGCACGACAGAACGCCAGCTACGGCGACAGCGCGCGCGGACGAAGAAACACCAGGAGCACCAGCAATACATTGTGAGATGATCGTATTGAGAAAAGGTTAAAGAAAGATATTTTATTGGCGAGACCGAGTGGTCCTGATTAAGAAATTCAAGTTATTTTGACGAACGAACCCTATTTTATACGTAACACGCGGTTAAAATAGAATGCCAATATATGTGAGAAATTAGTTTAACATAGGAGCGAAAGAACAGCAGTTAATTGTATCCAAAAAGTTATACGTCACGGATAATAAGCATGAAGTGAAAAAATTTTTAAATATAATTGGGAATCGAACACATGAATATCATATTACTGGCCGAACTCTTTACACCGAAGCTAGCAGCCACCTTGGAGCTTCCGGGAAAGTTATTCGCATATGAAGTTTGGTCTTTCTAGTGGCAGTAGAAAATGCCTTCGACAAGACACCAGCAAAATGCAGCTCTGGCCCCAATACTGAATGCATAGTAAAGCAATCCCTTTAGACGGCCCCACTATCTCACGTCCCATGTATCGCCTTTAAGCGACCCTTTTTGATCGACCATGGTTGACGAGGGCATAACTAAGGGAAAGTTGCTGTTTTAGGCCTTCGAGGTGATTTGGAGGTCAAAACCCAGAGGAGTGTGAGGATTTTGGCTTCCTTTGTTTACATTGGAGTTCGAAAACCAGAGGAGTGTGAGTTTTTGGCCTTTTTCAGGGACAAATCGCGGTTTTTCGCGTAGTTCTCAAAATCTTCACAGAAACGTGGCGCGAGATTTAAACCGCTCGTTTGAATCTTGACGTTTTCATCGCCTTTACTTCGTTTTATATTCAAACTGCGAATACAGAGGATTCAGTAGAATGCGTAATACCTTTTCATCTTCATCCTTACATAAAATGAAGACGTTTTAACTACCATTTTTATTAATTTAATACAGTTTCTTAAGATAATTAACATTGACGAAATCTCGGTACATTTTCGTGCAAAATCACTCAGTGTATGACAACAGCAGTATTCCCAGCAGTTTTGAATAGTTTTTAAGGTGACACAGAAGTTTATATTCTTCTATATCCTTTTAGATCATAATTCGGATTCGAAGTTTCGCTGCACTCTCAGGATGGTGATTAGGAGGATTTTTGCTCTATAACTCTGAAAATGAAATGAGCAGAAGTTCAGTTAAACGCATTTATACATACATTAAAATACAACGCCAATTCATCACATATATACGTTTTAAAATACATTCTAATATGGCCATTATAGATATTCATAATGCATCGATCATAACTCGTAGAATATAATACAATAGATTTAAAATGAATATAATTGAAATAATACCTTGGCTACTGCGAATTCCTGTCCTAAGTTGAGGCTATTATCAACAACAACGACGAAACTTAGGATAAGCCTTCTCACACGGAGTGATTATTATTCATTACAACTTGCTGGCGGTAAAGCTACGGAGCAGACGATGGCGAGGAGTTCTGGAAGAAGGTGACGACTCCATTGAATTGATGTACCGATGTCGATTGATTTCACAGCGTGTCGAAGAAGGCGTGAAAGGGTTTTTGATGGCCGGCCACAGAGGGCGCCTCTCTTCACCCGGCGCGACACTGACTCCTTCTCACGGGAGGTAAAGCGTCGTCTCCTCTCTGGGCTCCTCAGGCATTCTGTGGCCGCCTTGATCTCTCCACTCGCCGTTTATTGTATCTATCTGACACATCCCGTTCGGCGCAGCTCTGGCATACTCGCTGGAGCCAACGCGATCTCTCCTCCCGCCGTTAATTTCCTCTTCAAAAGACGCGCACCGACACCAACATGACAAACCTATAAATGGTAGAAGAGGAGAATGTTAATAATAGTTAATTCGAAAGTATTCAGCGCTTGAAGAACGCTCACCAAGAGCATGTATGCGAAGAGGCTGCGACGTGATTATGGAGGGGTACTACGAAAGAGAAGGCACGACAGAACGCCAGCTACGGCGACAGCGCGCGCGGACGAAGAAACACCAGGAGCACCAGTAATACAATTGTGATATGATCGTATTGAGAAAAGGTTAAAGAAAGATATTTTATTGGCGAGACCGAGTGGTCCTGATTAAGAAATTCATGTTATTTTGACGAACGAACCCTATTTTATACGTAATCGCGGTAAAAATAGAATGCCAATATATGTGAGAAATTAGTTTAACATAGGAGCGAAAGAACAGCAGTTAATTGTATCCAAAAAGTTATACGTCACGGATAATAAGCCTGAAGTAAAAAAATTTTTTACTATAATTGGGAATCGAACACATGAATATCATATTACTGGCCGAACTCTTTACACCGAAGCTAGCAGCCACCTTGGAGCTTTCGGGAAAGTTATTCGCATATGAAGTTTGGTCTTTCTAGTGGCAGTAGAAAAGCCTTCGACAAGACACCAGCAAAATGCAGCTCTGACCCCAATACTGAATGCATAGTAAAGCAATCCCTTTAGACGGCCCCACTATCTCACGTCCCATGTATCGCCTTTAAGCGACCCTTTTTGATCGACCATGGTTGACGAGGGCATAACTATGGGAAAGTTGCTGTTTTAGGCCTTCGAGGTGATTTGGAGGTCAAAACCCAGAGGAGTGTGAGGATTTTGGCTTCCTTTGTTTACATTGGAGTTCGAAAACCAGAGGAGTGTGAGTTTTTGGCCTTTTTCAGGGACAAATCGCGGTTTTTCGCGTAGTTCTCAAAATCTTCACAGAAACGTGGCGCGAGATTTAAACCGCTCGTTTGAATCTTGACGTTTTCATCGCCTTTACTTCGTTTTATATTCAAACTGCGAATACAGAGGATTCAGTAGAATGCGTAATACCTTTTCATCTTCATCCTTAAATAAAATGAAGACGTTTTAACTACCATTTTTATTAATTTAATACAGTTTCTTAAGATAATTAACATTGACGAAATCTCGGTACATTTTCCTGCAAATTCACTCAGTGTATGACAACAGCAGTATTCCCAGCAGTTTTGAATAGTTTTTAAGGTGACACAGAAGTTTATATTCTTCTATATCTTTTTAGATCATAATTCGGATTCGAAGTTTCGCTGCACTCTCAGGATGGTGATTAGGAGGATTTTTGCTCTATAACACTGAAAATGAAATGAGCAGAAGTTCAGTTAAACGCATTTATACATTCATTAAAATACAACGCCAATTCATCACATATATACGTTTTAAAATACATTCTAATATGGCCATTATAGATATTCATAATGCATCGATCATAACTCGTAGAATATAATACAATAGATATAAAATTAATATAATTGAAATAATACCTTGGCTACTGCGAATTCCTGTCCTAAGTTGAGGCTATTATCAACAACAACGACGAAACTTAGGATAAGCCTTCTCACACGGAGTGATTATTATTCATTACAACTTGCTGGCGGTAAAGCTACGGAGCAGACGATGGCGAGGAGTGCTGGAAGAAGGTGACGACTCCATTGAATTGATGTACCGATGTCGATTGATTTCACAGCGTGTCGAAGAAGGCGTGAAATGGTTTTTGATGGCCGGCCACAGAGGGCGCCTCTCTTCACCCGGCGCGACACTGACTCCTTCTCACGGGAGGTAAAGCGTCGTCTCCTCTCTGGGCTCCTCAGGCATTCTGTGGCCGCCTTGATCTCTCCACTCGCCGTTTATTGTATCTATCTGACACATCCCGTTCGCGCAGCTCTGGCACACTCGCTGGAGCCAACGCGATCTCTCCTCCCGCCGTTAATTTCCTCTTCAAAAGACGCGCACCGACACCAACATGACAAACCTATAAATGGTAGAAGAGGAGAATGTTAATAATAGTTAATTCGAAAGTATTCAGCGCTTGAAGAACGCTCACCAAGAGCATGTATGCGAAGAGGCGGCGACGTGATTATGGAGGGGTACTACGAAAGAGAAGGCTCGACAGAACGCCAGCTACGGCGACAGCGCGCGCGGACGAAGAAACACCAGGAGCACCAGTAATACAATTGTGAGATGATCGTATTGAGAAAAGGTTAAAGAAAGATATTTTATTGGCGAGACCGAGTGGTCCTGATTAAGAAATTCATGTTATTTTGACGAACGAACCCTATTTTATACGTAACACGCGGTAAAAATAGAATGCCAATATATGTGAGAAATTAGTTTAACATAGGAGCGAAAGAACAGCAGTTAATTGTATCCAAAAAGTTATACGTCACGGATAATAAGCATGAAGTGAAAAAATTTTTAAATATAATTGGGAATCGAACACATGAATATCATATTACTGGCCGAACTCTTTACACCGAAGCTAGCAGCCACCTTGGAGCTTTCGGGAAAGTTATTCGCATATGAAGTTTGGTCTTTCTAGTGGCAGTTGAAAAGCCTTCGACAAGACACCAGCAAAATGCAGCTCTGGCCCCAATACTGAATGCATAGTAAAGCAATCCCTTTAGACGGCCCCACTATCTCACGTCCCATGTATCGCCTTTAAGCGACCCTTTTTGATCGACCATGGTTGACGAGGGCATAACTAGGGGAAAGTTGCTGTTTTAGGCCTTCGAGGTGATTTGGAGGTCAAAACCCAAAGGAGTGTGAGGATTTTGGCTTCCTTTGTTTACATTGGAGTTCGAAAACCAGAGGAGTGTGAGTTTTTGGCCTTTTTCAGGGACAAATCGCGGTTTTTCGCGTAGTTCTCAAAATCTTCACAGAAACGTGGCGCGAGATTTAAACCGCTCGTTTGAATCTTGACGTTTTCATCGCCTTTACATCGTTTTATATTCAAACTGCGAATACAGAGGATTAAGTAGAATGCGTAATACGTTTTCATCCTCATTTTTAAATAAGAAGAAGACGTTTTAACCACCATTTTTATTAATTTAATACAGTTTATTATGATGATTAACATTCATGACTTTCAGATACATATTCAACATTTTTCATGATTATTACAGGAGAAGTATTTCCAGCAGTTTAGAATAATTTTTAAGGAGATAAAACAGCTCATATTCTTCCTTATCATTCGGAGCTTCGCTGCAGTCTCCGGACGGTGATTAGGAAGATTTTTGGCTGTATTATTCTGAAATAGATAAAAAGAAAGGTATTAGGTGAAGAAATAAATACTTAATATTTTAGTCATGCAATATACTATTAATCCTGTACTCAGGACCGGTTCAATGCGCATGGCACCCCGAGCACCAAATTTGTTCCAGAGTCCCTCACCACCAACATTTTTCATTGCTAAATAGACAACTTTAGCTAAATTCATTATATCTAATAAAATTGTTATTAATTTTTATTTTTTTAGTATAACTAAACCATATTAATTATTTTATTAATAACTAGCAGCAGTGCCGGTTGAATTTCAACGGATTTAGTGATTCTAAAACTTCTACCGTGTAACATGTAAGCATCGCAAGAATAAGATAGTACACAGTTATAACCATCGAATAAAGCAAAAATGAAGAATTTATCTATTTCGATGAATGAAGGAAGAAAATCTTGCAATGTGAAAAATGGAAAATTACGTGTGAACTCCCTCCACCTCCCTTCCACCCTCTCCTTCCCTTGTCTCCCTCCTCATTCCCCCTCTCTCCCTCCCCCTCACTCAGCTAAAATCCGAACAGAAATAAAAATGGAATGAGAATTAAATTTCATGAGTTTACAAATAGATGTAATAAACTAACAAATATATCATTTGACCTAAATATCATTATCGTATCAGTTTTAGTAGACTGTTTAAAAAGATATTGAAATCGATATTTAAAAATTAAAATTATTATTCATGTTTTACTAACCTGCTGTACATAATGAACAGTTTATTATGATGCCATTATGAGACTATTGAATAGTTATCCTCATCAAAAAATTCCTTACCATGAGTTATTCTAAACGATCCCATGCTATCCCAATACAAAAAACATTCGATAGTAAAAATAAAAAAAATTGTTTGGTTGAAAACGAAAGAGACAACAGTACCGGTGGCCATGGTAGTCGTAATAAAAATGGCAATATTTAACATAAAATTGCGTTTTTAATGATTAATACGAGAAATTTCGAATTTATAGCGGAAAAGGACGAACAGAATAAGAAATCTGACTTCTTTACTATAGTACAAATACGAAGTTCATAGGTCAATTATTTCTGATTTAATTTGGCAAAAAAATAAAACCCTGCACGTCAAATTTTTTATTTTTACGTGTTATCTTGTGGGAAATACAAAATAATCTCCTGGGGTCGAACCGGGTCTTTTTTTGAGATTTTTTTGCCTAAAACCTTCTCAGGGATGACATAAAAGCATGTGCAAAGTTTAAAAGTTTTTGGACTTTGTATTCTTGAGGTATAAAGGTAAAAACATACAAATATATAAACATACAAACTTTCTCCATTATATATTAGATTGTATTATTGTGTTGTCTATACTAAAATAATTACTACTAACACTATACGGTCACAAGAAATCACATTTTTTCTCGGGCACAAGCTCCATTGTGTTGTGTTAGGTTCGGCATTTTGGCTTTATCATTGATTAATTACTTATAAATAAGCTAGCTGAAACGTCCGGCTTCGCTTCCTTTAAGTGGCAAACGATTTTTATTGCTCGGGGCAAACGTTCCCCATTCCTTAATTACTAAAGCGATGCTTACGTTAACATTTACTATTTTATGTATAGTATTGTACGCATTAACGTCTTACTTAATATTCACAAGGATAGATGCACCGAAGCCTTTAAAGCGGCAATAAAATTATGTGGATTATGTCAATACTATTAGCCAAAACGTAAACAATAAACAACATCTTGTTTACCGAACAAATGTAAGTAGATGTATGGATTTATGCTGCGATAAATCTTTCAATGTTAATGGTAAAAGATAACAATGTTCTAATATTCCTTAAAAATCATTTGACTCACTTTAAAAGTATTCATCGACTATATTTAGGCATATCTTGGCGTTAGCTATTCTTCTTCTACGGCGCACAGTGGGCCAGGATAGGATTTTAGCGGGACAAAAAGCAAATTTCTTGATGTTATGAAACTGTTGATTACTTTTAAATTCTTTTTATTGAATATCCATATGGTATATATTTGCGCTCAAAACGCGACTTAACGCTACTAACACGTTGTGGCCACCTTGCAATTGCGCTAGACTTAATAGCGGGCGGCATAACCGCGCGTCAGTATTGTTCGTGTGCCCACTTTAAACAGACGTACGTGCAGTGTTTTGAAGTTATAAATATTCACTTTACAACGAATATTGTAGAGCCAGGTATGCACTTTATTTTTACATATTTATGTAATACAAACTCATGTCGGTAAATTTTTTATGCATATAATTGATGACACTAAAATAATGTAGGGTTTTTTTGTTTTATTCTTTTTTGCATAAGACTTTTAAAACGCATCTTACGTCGCTGCACAGAGATATCATTTTATTCATGTCCCGTTGTTCTTCCTCTTTAAGTTGCCATATGATTTAACTGCGTCCGAGTGCGTCTGTAATAATAACATATTTTTTTCAGAACGTCGGCGACCCATCACTCGGAAGGAACTGTACGAGTTGTTGCGTGCAAAATGTAACACAAGTTTATTAAGCGGTGACTGTGAACAAATTCTATTCTGTTACGTCAAAGAACAGATGAATTTCGTGCAGAAGATATTTCACAAATAAGGAGGGCTTTTGCAAGTGAAGAAACTATCTTTTATAGTTAATAGGTCAAGACACACGCGAAAGCCATCTCGAAAAAATACAAACTATGGCCTGTTGCATATATTACTAGCCTCTTCCGATCCAGTTATTTCGAGCCTTGGTCCACTTCCCAGAAAGAAAGCTCGCAAATATTCTAACAAATTTGTCTTTATTGTCCGCACCCAATGTAACGCCCAATATAATGCCTTCTCCAGGTTCCTACAGAGATACTATAAGCGATAGTGAATAGAAATGTATTGTAATACCCACTTCATTATATTATTGCTATTAATTTCCACAGAATTTGATTTAATTTGGTTTGTTAATATTCACTGTTAATACGGTACTTTCCTGTTAACGGGAATACCTCCAGGACCCTTCGCAGGACCTGGTACTTACGTATATCCCCATGCCATACTTACGTACAACATTAACAGAAACTGATTGGCCTGTCTCGACATTTACAAACCCAATCTCCGGACAACGTGGAGGGTTTCTTTGGTTCCGGGCGAGGCGAAGGGCGCGGTAGACCCCGGAGACGACTACCCATTACAACAGTCAAGAGGATATAACATTGAAAGTACCGTTAATACAATAATTGGTTATAGTAATAATATCGTTAATAAGTATAGAAGCGTATGGAAATTAAGTCGATAATAATGAATTAATGTAAGTAATGCTTTTTTCTTTCCAAAAATGTATACAAAATATTGTTAATTTCACTTTTGGTTTGTAATAAAATATCTTCCTATTGTTTAAAATGAAATATTTATCTTTTAAAACTTTTGTCCCGCGTATATCTCTAATTTTGAAGAGGACAACAATTAAGAAATTTAGCTTTGTTGCCGCCTGGAAAATGGACATCTAAACCGATAAATTTTGCGCTTAAAGGAAAATTTCGAGCGATTTAACATGTAATACCACGAAACATGAACAGAATTAAAATATTCAGTCTTTCGTTCGTAAAATAATCCATTTCCTGCCATCGTAAGTTAATATTTAGTTATATTTATATCCACATCAGTGAAGGGATGCATGGCATTTTGAGGTTTCTCCACACCATTTCCCATGAATTCTTATGGCAACAGTCTTTTGTTGACTCCATGGTGTATAAGTAGGGTGACCACATGTCCCGTATTTAACGGGACGTCCCGTTTTTCGGCCAATTTTTTCCCAAATGTTCCGTATCCTGTGTGAAATCAATACGGGACGCACTTTGTCTTGTATATTTTTATTATAAGAAATATATGTACATCAGATATGTCCGGTGGTACATCAATATCTATTTAAGAAAACAAATACGTGGCGTGAAAAAGAAGTCTGATATTCTTCTCACATTATGATTTTTTCTAAATATTGTTCCTCTATTAATCGGTACAATGAATCTTTTTGTACGCGTACCTTGAAAGCAATAAGATCACCTCGGACTCCACGTTGGATTTCACAAGCCATCGTGAACATATATGCGATGCAATGTTCTACTCTGTTCTAACGCCATTAAAGATGCATACATTGTTGCATGAGCATTATAACATCCTGAGAGAGGGAGAGCAACAAACGAAAGAAAAACTATATCCATTTGCGATCCTATCGATTTCTCTCATACTTTCTCTTATTATGAGGAAATAGAATTAAATATATAACATATGAGGCAAATGTTATATATATTACCATATCCTGAGAAAACGAGTTATATTCGTTAGTCCGACAGTCGGGCGTTAACATCTTCTGAGGAACCAGAACCGAAAGGTTAAAAAATCCCGTAAAATTTTTAACAGTCCCGTTTTCTTTTTTTGAAGGATCTGCCCCGTAAAATCGTCAAACATATGTGATCACCCAAGGTATAAGAGACCCCACGGTCTGCAAACCTAGACCAAGTTCTTCCTTTGGTCTATAGGATGGCCCATGAAAATTTTGAAATCGATAGCTTCAACGGTGTAAAAACGTATAAAGAATATACTTACACACACATACACACCGACACTAAATAATTTATAAGAGAGATATATATATATATATATATATATATATAGAGTTGTGTCTCTCTTGTGCTTACGAAGGGATCATCCAGAAAGCTCTAAAAACTTATAAAGAATATACTTACACACACATACACAATAAAATATTTATAAGATATATATATATATATATATATATATATATATTTTATATATATTGTAACATGCGCAAGTGTAACGTGCGCAAGTGTAACGTGCGCCTCCTAACACGTACCAGTCGCACCTGTATTGAATCAGCCAAGGACGCGTCGGCCGACGCCCTCCTTCCCCGGGTTATGCAACCTTTGACCATCGGTGAAAATCACCTTTCCCGCCTGGCGGCGTTGTCCGCGGCGGAACAGGAAGCAGCGTGAGCTTCGGCTGATCCCGATAGAGGGAGTGGTGTGGAGGTGTGCATGTGGAGGTGAAGGAAGGAGGAGAGGAGAAGAGTAGAGACGAGAGGCCGGAGAGGACAGCAACGGACCTCCACGGACGCCTCCTCGTGCTGAATACCACGAGATTCATTCTAACTTCTCTACGAACTCGTAACCGTTTTCTTAGTGTAAATGTGATTTATATTTACGATTCCTGTGAACTTTCCTATTTTTGTAACTCGGACCACGAAGCCTGCCGTTGGATTGACGACCGTCCTCCAAGTGCAGATCTGTGTGTTAAGTATTCTATGATACTTTGTCCTGATGTACCCATGAACTTATCTTTTGTGACTCTATGTTAATGACTTTTGTGAACATTCCTGATCTGTAATGCGAGTGTCACCTGCATCATAAGATGAAGGTCGCCTAATTAAATTTGACATTACGGCATTTAATTGTGGACTCTTTCACTCGCTCGAACGTGGGGGGAACAGATATTGTCGGGGGGATCCCTCGAAACTACGTGTTATGTAGTGGCTCTATCCCGGACCTAGCCACGCATCGCTCGACGGTCAAGGCGACCGGCGAATGTTACAATATATATATATATATAGAGTTGTGTCTCTCTTGTGCTGACGAAGGGATCATCCCGAAAGCTCTAACCTCTACAAATGTCTCTCTCCAACACCCCAGCGGCTCTTCTTCCGGTAAGTGTTCACTGGGTTTCCTTCAACACCTAGTTGCCCTAAATATCCTTACTTACCTTTCCTCTTCCGTAGAATTTATACACACATACACACAGTGTGCCTGTAAGGTCATGGTGCGGTTACAAATGGGGATAATTTTGCAACCAAGCAATGTAGAAACACGAAAGAGCTGCCATAGTTTTGTCCCTGTATGTTTCGAATGCACAGTGGAAGTAGCCAAGGTTACACCACGGTCAATTGCCATGGTGTCAGTTAGTATAATGCTGTCAGTGCAAAGAAAGGTTCAGTGCGTGTTATGGCTCTAAAACTTGGAGTCTGTGATTTGTGTGCAAAGTGAATATCGTCGTGTGTTTACTGAAGAACCACTACACAAGAATAACATTCCCTGCTGAGATAGGTAACTGAAGGATGTAGGAAGCGTACTGGAAAGGAAACGTTCGGGAAGACCATCTGTTATTGATTAGTCAGTACAAGCCATTCGGACAAACTTTCTTCACAGCCCAAAGGAATGGGTGTTTAAATTCAAACAACAGCTCGTGGTTTCAAAAACCACAGTTGATATGGTGTTGAAAAAACGTCTGTGTTTTACTGGCTACAAGCTTCAGTTGTTGCACAAACTCCATCCAGGTGATAATGAGAGAAGACATGATTTTGCTGCTGACATGCTCAATGTGATTGACAATGATGAGCACTTCTTACAGCAGATTGTGTTCAGTGTTTAGGCCACATTCCACATTTCTGGGCATGTCCATAGACAAAACGTTAGGATATGGGGTCACGAACATCCCAACATGATTATTGAACGTGAGCGTGATAGTCTGAAAATTAATGTGTGGTGTGGTCTTGCACATGATCGAGTGATTGGCCCATTTTTCATCTTTGAACCAACTGTATCATCGACCACCTATCTCGATGTGTTGGAACTGTTTGCTGTGCCCCAAATTGGCGGCAACAATGTCATCTTCCAACAGGTTGGTGCCCCTCCACATCTTGCCACAATCGTACGAGAATTCCTTGACAAGCATTTTCTACGTTGGTGGATTGGGAAAGGTGGATGGAAACAATGGTCACCATGCTCCATGGACCTCACACCTCTACACTTTTACTTCTGGAGTTATGGCAAGCAAACGGCGTACAATGGTGAAACAATTAATGACTTTCAGCAGTTAAAGCAACAGATCAGAGATGCTATCGCATCTGTCACTCTTGATGACCTCGGTCGTGTGTGGCAGGAAATGGAGTATCTAGACGTCTGCTGAGCTACCAATGGAGCACACATTGAACTTCACTAAGGACAGAGGTAAAACTATGACAGTAGCTCTTTCATTTGACGCCTCTTCCGTGTTTCTACATTGTTTGGATGCAACATTATAGCCATTTGTAACCGCACCATGACTTTACGGACACACTATATATACATATATAAAAATAAGAATAAAAAGAATAAATTTCAAGAATAATATTTTCAATAGGAATTGGTAACAAATCGGCAGCAGTTTGGATTGCATTGTGAACTTATATGTGCACCAAAGCCGACTCCAGTTATGTTTTGGTTCAAATGCTCATTAAGTTTAGCAAAAACATTTTGTTCCTTTTCTATTTTTACCACCAAATTTTGTATTGGCATTGTCTGCACAAAACGCGATTAATTCTTCTTTTAGATTGTTTTTTAACAAAAATGTATTTATTGAATCTGAAATTATTTGAAAATGTTCGCCTTGTAATGAAATGAAATCAAGAATTGTTATAAAAAATCGAATAACTGTTGGGAAAAGTTTTAAATCTTTATGAATGGATGCATCAGAATATATTGAGATGTATGGTGTTCTTTAGTTCATTTTCCAACTGAAAATACGAAAATGGAAATAAGACATTACAAATGATTGCCTCGGTTTTTGTTCTGACACATGAAAACTTTTTTCAAAAATTTTTGGATGATTTGGGTTTTACAGCCCATTAACCAAATCGTTAATTACATGGAACAAAAATAGTCCTTCTGCTCTTGCTAATTGTGTTTTTTCTTTTCAGCAAAATTAGTTTTTTGGAAGTAATCCTCTAAGTTAGAGCAGAAAGCGGCATCACTTAAGGCTCTCTAATGCTTCTCTGTTGCTAAATGTTTTGTGGTATCATATCTGACACCATGGGAGACAGAAACTTCACTGTTACATTTATTGCAACGAAGAGTATCTTCTATTTTAGTTCTTTTCAGAAAAGGAATATTTTCCCCCAAAAGTTCACTGAAACTTGCAAGACTTGTTCCTGTTAGATTTACACTTTCTCCATATACGTAGTATATAAAAAATTCGGCGCAAAAACAAATATTTCGGCTTGGGAAATATAATTCCGCGTAGCAATAATAATTCGCCGTAGAAAAAACATTCAGGGTCGGAAAAATAATTCAGCGTAAAAAACAATAACTCAGCGTCAAAAATATAAAACAGAATACTGCAATATCACATCGATTCAATGCATCCACACCAAATCAGTTGCTTCGACTGATGTGCAGAGAGCGTAAACAAAACTTCGAAAGTAGTATAACGATGCAAGGATAAGGCAATTCATTTATTTGCATCATCTATCATTTTTATTTCTAACGTTGACTATTAAATAGGGTGACCATATTCCAATGAGGTGATAACGGGACATTTCCAGTCATTTTTAAGAAAAAATGGGATTAGATTTTCAAACGAATTTTTAATGACGGATATCTCTCTAACAGTATCAATACCGAAAAAGGCTAACACCACCTGGAACATGTCAGACTAGGACAAAACTCATAATCAAAGGGGAATCTGGCTAGTCTCTTAAGACGAAACTCAAAAGGGAATAAGTTTGGTATAAACCTGGCAGGATATTCTTCGCGGAGACCTGGTGTGCAATTGTTTTAACAAAGCATGCAAATTGGGACTGGGTTATAGGATCTATTTAAGTCACCCGTAATAATTTCCACCAAATACGACTTAAAGAATCTCACACAGAACAAAAGAATAGCGAAAATCGGGAAAAGTCATTCATTCGACATACGGAGGGAGGGGGAGGGAGTGTAAACTGCATAAGTGCTCAACCATCTTACTGACTGCTTTTCAGTAGTGTCATCTTTTGTTGCCAAAACTGACTATATGGACATATTCATAAACGACACGAAAATACAATAAATATAGAATTTCTGTTGCTTATACCTCACGAGAGACTGCAACATTTCTTAGCGGAGACAAATGAATTCCGCATAACCAACCTTTCCTTTCTCCGCTTCCACCTACTAAAGGAGGAGAATCACCTCTTCTAAGAGGAAAGGAATTTCTGTGATAAAAGCAGCAGCAAGTTGCCTCATTCTTGGCTGTGGGAGCGTTCTGAATGTCTCCGAAGTCATTGTGAAGATGCCGCTTCTAGCTCCAATGTCACCTACAAGAAAAAAATCACTGTGAGTTCATTGTAGCAAACGACTTTTTCGGCAAGTACCATTGCGTGTAATCCGAAAGATTGATTCTCACAATGAAGCAAATAAAATTCGAATGCTTAAGCTTTACTATTCGACGGTGTGGAGTTACCTTACCTCACTTCAACAATACATTCTATTTTTCTACATAAAACTCAAAGAGCCAAGCTACCTCTAAGGAATAACCTGCCGAATGTTGCCTCGCTCTTAACATTACATGGTCTTATCGAGAATTTTAACCTGAGCTATGGCAAATCGTAGAGGAGGACACTGCCCTCTCGTACACAAGATTATTCAGACTAGCATGAGAATTTAAGCAAATTGACCGGGAGTATTCGAGAAGGATAAAGAAATTTCAAAGAAAATATATGAATAGCCTGATCTCCTCGGTTCTTCTGACATACGCCTTTTCTATCTCCAAAGGAACGCCACGAAAATAAATGTTAGCGGGAGATCAGTCCAAAGGATCTAACTTTATTTGTTTGAGGGATTGCTTAAAAGTTTTCACAAGCATAATATGGACTTAAATAAACTTGTGGGGTTAGTTACCTATGGTGCGCCTACTATGACAGGTGCTCAAAACGAGATGGTATCTCTTCTGTCCAAACATGTCCAAAAGTTAGGGCTGAAAAATGAGTTGATAGAATATCATCAGAAAATCCTAATTGGGAAGGATCTAGGATTTAGTAAAGTTATGAGTGATGTTTTAAATATAGTCAACTTCATGAGATCATGTGCGCTAAACCACAGACAATTCAAAGCTTTTCTCGAGGAAATTGAAGCTGAATATGGTGATGTTCTGTACTATTCTCAAGTCCGTTGGCTTAGCAGAGGCAAGATTTTGTAATGTTTATATCATTCTTCTAGGAGACAAAATTGTTTTTGACAGAAAAAGGACAAGCACTAAATTTAAGGAGGGAATTCTGCTAAATTTTTATAATGCTTTCTTAAAGAATCCTATTCAAATCAACGACGGATGGCAGCTATTTGCACAAGTCTGTTTGGAAGCACTTATATATTCGCACAGGTTTTTAGGCGCGTTTCGCTTACAGCGTGAGCGCCTATTATCGTCGGTCCGTCCATCCGTCTGCCCGTCAGCATGTTCTTTCTAGGCTTCTACCTAACGGATTTTCATGGAATTTGATATTAAGGACTTTCAATCAAATAAATAAGAAAATCGCAAAAATGAATCACGTACGCCAGTCAGGGGTACCACTTTACTGGGGACAAAAAATTAAATTTTCGTCATATCTCGTAAAATATTGATCATATCAAAATATTTTTCAAACAGAACTTGTAGAACTAGTAAAGTGGAGTCTTTCCTTTTCTATACATTTTTATCGTAGGAGTAGCCGTTATCGATAAAATCAATCAAGAAAATCTTATATCGAGTTGAACTTGGAAAATTTCTTGCATGGTTACTTCTTTCTTGTTGCTAACCTAAACAATCTCCCAAACAAACGTTTAATTTCCCTACGTGTGCATGTAATATTATTAAATAGGAAGAAATTTGATTATTTATGATGAAGAAAAGAACTTGAAAACGCTATTTCCCTTAAGTACAGGTATACTATAATTTCTTTCTAATACTCCATTGTACGAAACGCGCCCATTTGTGATACGTTGTACACTTTCCTAACTTGTTTCATTGATGAAATTGAACAAATCGAATCATCGGAACAAGTTGACGATTGATAATCCGCGTTCAACCTTGCGGCTGAACACAACAAACATTACACCAGATATTCAGCGCTTAACAACGTCAATGCAGGCTCAACGATTAATTTTGTGTCAGAGCTTCCATATTTAAATGAAAAGTTTAATTTATGCAGAAGATTAAGTTGTAATTATTATTATTATTTAAAACTATCATTATTTAATAACAAATTTTAAAATCCCTTAAAATGTAATAAAATAAATTTTAATTCAGATTTTCCTTAAATTTATATATACAGATTAAGTTGCAATTGTTAATATTTAAAACTATCATTATTTAATAACAATTTTTAAAATCCCTTAAAATATAATAAAATAAATTTTAATTCAGATTTTCCTTAAATTTATATACACAGTATAAGTAATTGTTTTCATTATGCGGTGAGCGGACTCGGAGAAAATGTGTAATGCGGCCATTGGTATAGAGAAAGATTGTGCACCACTTGCTTAAGAGGATTCGAAAAAACCACCCTACGAGGCCAAGGGTGAAAAAACTACCTTGCGCGAATACTGCGAAGTTCCCCCCACCCAGAGTACAAGGTACTTTTTCACTCTTGTCGGTAATAAAATAATTCATCCTCGACACAAATCATTCGCCGCAGAAAAAAATAAGTCGGCGAAGAAAATATAATTCGGCGAAGAAAATATAAGTCGGCGAAGAAAATATAATTCGGCGAAGAAAAAACAATTTGGCGTAGAGTAAATGCGGCGCAAAAATAAATATTTCGGCGTGGAAAAATAATTCCGCGCAGCAATAATAATTCGCCGTAGAAAAAAACATTCAGGGTCGGAAAAATAACTCGGCGTCTTAAAAATAATTCAGCACCGCCAAATTAATTCAGCGTCGGAAGAAATTATTCGGCGTCGGAAAAAATAATTCAGCATCGGAAAATATAATTCACCCTCGGAAAAAGTACAGCTGCTCCGGAAAATCTCATTCGGCCTCGAAAAAATAATTCATCAGTGAAAAAAATAATTCATCAGTGAAAAAAGAATTCAGCGTCGGAAAAAACCACTCAGCTACTGCGAACGATAAAAATATCTTTGTCAGTAAATAAGTACGCGGTGATAAAAAGTAATTTGCGATCAAAAAAATAATTTACTATCTGAAAAAATATTTAATTGGGTAAATAAAACACGGTGAGAAAAAAGTAATTTGCGAACGGAAAAAATACCGTGCGATCCGTAAAATAATTTCGGTTGATAAACAAAATATTCACAGTAAGAATTAATTCGCGATCGAAAAAATTATTATTGATCGGAAAAAATATTTTTCAGTCGGTAAAAATAATTGCGGTAAGAAAGACAAAATGTGTGATCGGAAAAATATTTTGCGATTAGAAAAAATATTCTGCGGTCGGTAAAAAAAGTTCGCGGTAAAGTATTTTGTAATCGGAATATATACTTTATGGTTGGAAAAAGCACGTGGTCAGAAAAATCAACCCAGGGACGGAAAAATATTTTCGGTCGGTAAAAACATTGCGATGAGAAAATGTAATTTGCGATCGGAAAAATATTTCAGTACCGTTAAAAAATTAGCGATATATGATTATTTTGCGGTCAGAATATATAATTTGCTATCGGATAAAAACCCGAGGGATATCAGTATTTTCTATAACAATATTCTCAAACGAAAAAAATTTATTTACGGTCTGAACAATAACTCATATGCTCAAAAAATAAATTCGCTTTTTAAAAAAATCACCGAGAAAAAATAAATCGCTCTAGAAAAATAATTAACTATCGAAGAAAATAATGCCCACTCAGAAATATAAATTCGCGGTAAGAAGACATAAAATAAGTTTTTTTTGAATTGGCTGTTGAAAAAAATCGTGTTCGGAAATTTTGTGGTCAGAAAAAATATGTTCGGTGGTAAAATAATAACTCACAGTCCTACAGATAATTCACAGACTGGAAAATTTATTCTGTCAAAAAAAATATTTCATCATCGAGATAATATTTACCTTTGAAAATCTAATACAAATATCAAAATTAATGCAAGATTTCAATCTTAATTTCTGTGACTGCTCAATGAACATTGCTAGTTATTTGCATTATTTTTTACTTTAATATGGTTTGTTATCGCATGAATAAAATGTAGAATTTAATTACTTTTTAAATGAATAAGATCGAGTGATAGAATGTTAAAGCATGTGCAATAATATTTTTAAACATTTACGTTTAATTTTATTACACTGATCTCAATTCTGTTGCGGTGAAAAATCTTCCTTATTGATTAATATCATTATCTTTAATGCAGAAAATATAAATGGCTACTAATGTTTAATTATGTCACCCTGCTGCCGTTCTAGTAGATTACCATGGCGACGGATTGCTTCTCATCCAAATCATCCCGTTCCGGCGGGTCCCAGGCGCCCTTATCAGCTTCTCCTCTTCTTTAGGTTCGGGAGCACCTCTTGCCTATAAATAAGGGACCAGGTTTGTAATTATTTTAAAAAAACTTACAAATAGGGACTGAGGGACAGGTTCCATTTAAGACACCCGTAATAACTTTCACGAAAAACGAATTTAAGAAGACTCAGTTTTCCCTCTCACAGAACAAAAGAATATCGAAAATCGGAAAGCGTCATTCATGTGACTGCATAAGTCCTCAAAGTTCTTACTGACTGCTTTTCAGTAGCGTCGAGGTTTAATGTGGTGAATTATTAACGCACAAAAGATACGTGCAAAGAGAACGAAATTGCTTGATAAAATCTTGATAAGCCGTTACATAGCACTGATCAACAAACGAAAAACGCGAATTAGAAGATCTTCAACCGCGCAAAAATACATTACCCCGGTTTTTCTAATACAAGCGCCAAATTTCGTTGCCAGAACTGACTACATGGACGCAATTATAAACGACGCGAAAATAATGCTTTAATACAGAACTATACGACATGAGGTGCGATGCAGTGATATTATAGTCACCTACATTTACGAAGGATTTTTTGTTGCTTATACGACAGGAGAAACTGCAGTATTTCTCAGCAGAGGCCCACAACTCCCGCTTACCCTACAAACTCCCTTGCGCCTCCCTACTGTGCCTCCCCTCTTCCTCTCTCTCCACTGTGCTTCACCTCTTCGTCCCTCTCCACACTGTCTCCCCTCTTCCTCCCTCCCCACTGTGCCTCCCCTCTTCTATCCACTCCTCTCCGAAAGCCTGCCGGAGCCTTCAACTTATTTCCTAGATTTCTATGTCGTCTCGGTAGCTCAGTGTGGAAGGTGTCTTCCCCCCAATGCCGAGGGAGCGGATTCAATCCCAGCAGCAAACCGTTCGCCCACCGGCGATTACTCCAGTACAATCACCCTCAGATGTCGGGCGGAAACCTCCGCCTAAGAGGATTAGAAAGAACCGCTCAAAGAGGCGAGCGTGAAAAAAATATCTTGCGCGAACACTGTGAAGTTCCCCCCCCCCCCCCCCCCCCCCCAGAGTACAAGGTACCTTTTCATTCTGTCGGTTTCGCTGCTGTGGTTGGACCGGCTTCTTTGCATTGTTTGGGGCAGCCCTTGCCCATTGAGGTGTCGTTCGGCCTCCGCGGCGGGTTTTGGATCCGCTTAATTACACTTTTAATGTTTTTAACGATTATAACAATTTTCATTGCAACGTAAGCATACAATAAGACCTTAAAATTGCTCTCGAAAACCTGACGCCTAAAAAAATAAACTATTAACATATAATTCGGCGTAGAAAAAATAATTCGGCGGAGAAAAAAAAAATCGGGGTCTAAAAAATTGACTAGGCCACGGAAATAATCATTCAGCGTCGAAAAAAGAAATTTAGCGTCGAAAAAAGAAATTTAACGTCGAAAATATAATTCTGCGCGGAGAAAATAATTCTGCGCCGGAAAAAATAATTCTGCGTCCGAAAAAAATAATTCTGCTTCGGAAAAAATAATTCTGCTTCGGAAAAAATTATTCTGCGTCATAAAATTTATTCTGCGTCGGAGAAATAATTCTTCGTCGGAAAAAATAATTCTTCGTTGGAAAAAATAATTCTTCGTCGGAAAAATAATCCTGCGTCGGAAAAAATAATTCTGCGTCGGAAAAAGAAATTTTGCTTCGGAAAAAATATTTCAGAGTCGAAAAAAGCATATTTGCATCAGAAAAAATTATTCTGGGTCGGAAAAAATTATTCTGCGTCGGAAAAAAATATTCTGCGACGGAAAAGAAAAATCTGGGTCGAAAAAGATTATTCTGGGCCGGAAAAATAATTCTGCGTCTGAAAAAATAATTCTGGGTAGGAAAAAATAAATCTGCGACCAAAAAATAATTCAGCGTCAAAAAAAATAATTCTACGTAGACAAAAATTAAATTCGTCGGTAAAAAACTGACAGAAAAATAAATTAACATGAAAATTTAGGAACAGATAAAAATCCTCTTCAGATACATTTATTTCGATGAAGAATTACTGTTAAAAATATATTTTACGATAGAAAAATATTTCAGGATCTGAAAAAATATTTCGGTAGGTAAAAATAATTGAGGTGAGAAAAAATACTTTCCGATCGGTAAATATATTTTTTGTCGGTAAATAAGTAGGCGACGAGGAAAAAAGTAATTTGCGAACAAAAATATACTTTAACATAAAAAAAATAATTTAAATCGGTAAAAAAATTCGCGGTGAAAAAACGGAATTTGCGAACGGAAAAAATGCTGTGCGATCGGGAAAATATTTTCGGTCGGCAAAAAAAGAATTCGCTGTGAGAATTAATTCATTAACTTCGATAGAAAATTATTGCAAAATGAAAAATATATTTTGCGATAGGAAAAAATAATTTACGATCGGAAAATTTATTTTCGGTCGGTAAAAAGTTCGCGGTGAGATAAAACGTAATTTTTGATCGGAAAAATACTTCTATATAGGAAAAAATTGCGGTCCTTAAAAATCTTCAGGGTAAGTATTACTTTGGTATCGAAGAAAATACGCGGTCGGAAAAAAAACCCAGTGACGGAAAAATATTTTCAGTTTGTAAAACAAACTGCGGTGAGAAAAATGACATTTGCGAACGGAAGAAATGTTTCTTGATCATAAAAATCTCGCGATAAAGTATTTTGCGATCGGAAAAAAACCCGCGGGAGCAATAATATTTTCGGCCTGTAAAAAAATTCGCGGTGAGAAAAAACATCTGCTGTCGGAACAAAATACAGTCGGCCCTTCTCCAACGCTGGGGGTTACGTTCCTCGAGGACGACGTGCTGCCGCCGAAAAAATAATGCCGAAGGGGAAAAAAGTAGTCGCAAGAAAAAAGTAGATGCCGAAAAAAGTAGATGCCGATAAAACGAAAAAAGTGGCCATTGGTAAATATTATTAATCATCGGAAAAAATATTCGCAATCGGAAAAAATCTTAGCCATTGGAAAAAAATATTAATCATCAGAAAAAAATTTAGTCAAGGAAAAAAACATTAGCTACAAAAAAGATATTAACCATTGGAATAAATATTAACTACCGGGAAAAAGTAGCCGCAGAATAAAATAACCGCAGAGAAAGAAAGAAGAAAAAATCGCATTCGAAAAATATTTTAAATCGGAGGAAATACAAAATCTAATAACATTCGCCACAGGAAAAAACCGACACGTGAAATGTTTCGATATCGGAATAAAATCGCCATAGGAAAACATTATCCTTCGCAATCAAAAAACGCTAACGAAAAAATAATTCTGCACCGGGAAAACAGCTATTACAAAACAATTCTCTTTCGGGAAAGAATTCGGAATCGGAAAGAAAATGAAATTAACCATCAGGAGGAAAAACGTCTTCGGGAAAAAATTCGTCTTTGAAATAAAAAATTCGCCTTCTGAAAAATTATTCTTTTTTCAGAAAAAACTCCAAGAATTAGCTATCTAAAAGAAGTGGTAGTACGCGAAAAAATTGCTATCTGAAAAATTTTGCCTCCGAAAAGACGATCGTTTATGTGCGCTATAAGTAATTCGTAATAAGATTATATGAATTTTATTTGCGTAGGCTTCAAAACGGGGCAAAATGGCTTATGTGACCAAAAAACAGGACGCTATGGAAATGGCTAACAAACGGGACTGTCCCGGCGAATACGGGACGTATGATCGGTCGTAAAATAATAACTCGCACACTGGGAAATTTATTGTCCTAAAAAACTAATTCATCGAGAAATTATTCACCATTGGAAAATCGAAGACAAAAATCAAAATTAATGCAAGATTTCAACCTTAATTTCTGTGACTGCTCAATGAACATTGCTAGTTATTTGCATTATTTTTTACTTTATTACTGTATGTTATCGCATGAATGAAATACAGAATTTATTTATTTATTAAATGAATAAGATCGAGTGATAGAATGGTAAAGCACGCACAATAATATTTTTAAGCATTTACTTTCTATTTTATTTGATTGATCTTAGTTCTGTTGCAGTGAAAAATTTGCCTACTTGATAAATATCATTACGTTCAATTCAGAAACTATAAATGGATACTAATGTTTAATTACGTCTCACCCTTCTGCCGTTCTAGTAGAATGCCATGGCGACGGATTGTTTCTTATCCGAATCTTAACGTTCTGGTGGGTACCCAGCTCTTCCTCTTCTTTAGGTTCGGGAGCACCTCTTGACTATAAATGTAAAATATATAAACCTTACATAAATTATAGCTCGCTCAAACATTCGGGTTATCAAATGTACTAATGACGCCGAGAACGTCCTAGTTAATTTATATGTCACAGCTAATGTATATGTTTGAATTCGTAAACGCAGAATGGTGCCACGCACTACGCATGTCGATAAATTGCGTCAACCACAGGTGCAATCCACGGTTTCCTTCCTTTATCCGAACACCAACAGAAAAATCAATAATGAAATAATCATTTTTAAATATGATATATTTTCAAGTGCTCTAAAAAACGTAAAATTTTGCCTCGACAGATAGTTACAATTGTCACAAAGCGGAGGGGGGAAACCCCGAAGAGAGCCAAATGGAGCCACAACAGGTTTAAACGACAGTTCCGAAGGACCGAGCGCTCACTTGCGCGGTCTTTCGTCGGAAACGAGAACGTACCTACTCGTCTAATTTTTTAAAGGCCAACAATTAATTTATCACGTATTGTTGTGATATGTTACGACGTATTTGTTTGTTAACAATGCGTAACAACGGGGGAATTACTTAAAAATCAACTTTTTTGAAATTTATTTATTAATAAAAGCAACATAACTACTAATACAATCTAAATGTATGTTACTAGGTGGCCAATATGTCTTTATGACATTTAAAATAGCTGGAAATATGTCGATTTCTTTGTTATATTGTCGCCACATGAATTCTTCTGCTGACAGACTTTCGCGTTGCATTTCCAAAATATTGTCTCATTGTCAGAGGTAAAGTTTCATAATATGGTCCTTCTTGCACATTCGCCCTTTAGATAAAATATCATGGTCTTGAAGCAAAGATACAGCTTCTTCTTCACTCCTCGGCAAGCTCCACAAATTCATCATAAGGGATCAACGTAAATATCTTAACGAGATTTGTTACGCATTGTTAACAAACAAAATATCACAACATATCACAACAATACGTGTTTATCTTTTGAGGTATTCCCGTTAACAGGAAAGTTCCATTTTAAAGCAAAAATCAATTTAAAACTATTGAAAGTTGTTGTTTCGGAAACTGAGAAGTCCAGAGTTGTGAGCGGACGCTAAACAATATTAAGGTACATTATATTCCAAAATCTATTTAAAGTATTATCAGAGGCAACTGAAGATTGAACAAATTTTTTTGTTACCGGAATTCTGCTTATTTCATGAAATTGAAATGCTAATGCATCAATCCATTAAAATCTGTTCAGAGTGGCTATTTTAGTTGAAAGAAATATATGTACGTGGTACTTTTATTCACTTTTCAGAATGAATGAATTCTAGGTTAACATTGCATATTATAAAAGGATTTTCTTTGGAATAAGAAGTTTGTTATGTGGTTATTTTAACTGAATTGAATCAAGTTCTCTTCCACGTTTGAAATCCATTTAAAACTGGTGAAAGTGGTTGTTTCGGAAAATGAGAAGGCAAGAGTGCTGAGCAGACGATAAACGATATTGAGGTACATTATATTCCAAAATCTATTTAAAGTATTATCAGAGGCAATTGAAGATTGAACCAATTTTTTGGAACCGGAATATTTATTTAATAAAATTGAAGTCCTAATGCTATAATCAATTTAAAACTAATAACAATGGCTATTTTAGTAGAAAGAAAGGTACTATTTTATTCACAGGGAATTTCTATGAGGTTTTAGTTAATTAATTAAAACAGACTTATAATATAGAAATATTCGATGGTTAAAACAGTGCACAATTTTACTCTTGCGATTTTTACATGTCGCATTGACGAAAATTTAGATTCATTAAAACCGTTGAAATTCAACGGGCACTTATGCTAGTCATACAGAAACAGCCATCACTTGTCAAACATGTAAAAACAACGAACTTTCAAATTAAAAATAAACCATGGTTCTTGTTCATATTGTTATATTGCACACTAAATTTATTGTATAAATTCTTTAGTTGGATGATAAAAATATTAAGTATTTACTGTACGATTTAACTATGTATGCACAAAATTTTAAATAATTCTTTTTTACGCTAATAAATTTATTTGTACGGACATAGTAATGTATGTTTATCATTCCCAGATCTCGTATGATAATTTAACTGTAAAAAGTATTACTTTGAACATAAACCTGGAAAATAATAGTATAGGAAAAACCAGGCGTTGCACTGACAATGAGTGCAACGCGCGCCTGCTGGTGTGACTAAAGTTGGCGCGCCCGCTGGACGGTTAAACGGGTAAAAAACTTTGAAACGCGCTCAAAATGACCGCTCGCGACTCTCACGTTACAAAACGTAGCTAAATCTCTTAAGGTTTAAAGCAGGGCATCGAACCGGAACCGAAATCGAAAAAATCTGACGGCCAACGTATGACTTTCTCCAAACAGGAATGAATATGATATAACAGATAAAAATCCTAAAATATTTCTTTTGAGTCCGAAACGGCACATCGAATCATATTGAGAATTTAACTGCGACCCATATATTCATTACAATCATTACAAAATATGTTATAATCGATCTAAATACGCGGGGCTTTGGCATTCGTACGTGCAAAAGAATGAGGTTTATTTTCCCTTAGCTGAAAAAACTTAAATCCATCTGGAAATAGCGTGGCCGTAACGCGGGGTGATTCGCGTTACCTAAGATACGCCTCGCGCATATTTAAAATGTTACCAAGGATATGAATCGCGTATGTAGGTATACCTTTTTCTAGAGACAAGATAATCGTTCGAGAGTAAAGATAATCGTGCGTTGTGATATGAAAAAAACATCGAATGCATAGATCTAGTGCATGTCCAGAGCTGTCAATATTCCTGTTTCCAGTCCATTAATGCCATAGGTTAAATTCATGGACGGATTAACCCCTGGACAGACGATCACAAAAATGTATGCATTTACCATCCTCTTATAAGGCAGCTAACCTTATCGCGACCTTCTTAACGCCATTCATCAACATTTAAAATATAAAATACAACGAAATTTTCAAAATATAATAAATACCCTCTTTTAATTCTACACACATTAAATCTCTTCGAAATATATCCATACATAAAAGGAAAACATCCCTTCTTCGCGACCCTCTGCCGTAGTATAATTCGCCATAGGTCATACTTAATGTCACAGCTGACCGACGGCAAGAAAGAACGCCTCCGAAGAATAAAATTTTCCCCAGACCCAGTATTACCTTACATTAGTATGGCCATACGCTCCACGTAACCTATGCATTCGACGAATTCTACCTGTTTCAGCTCGTAAGGAGCATGCCAACCAACCTTTTTAAAATTTACGGCAAACTTTCCCGGTCGTTTGATTCTTACGGCACACTGGACCAAAACATGCTAACTATTTTTATAAATTCTACAGTTAAATTGTTAAGATGAACAATGTGATATTAGGAATTGACTTTACGATAATGTTACGATTTTTCGGCCCAAATCCAGTGGACCTAAGTCTCATTAAGATATCAGGTTATAAACGCATTTAACACTTCCGATACAACCCCAGTTTTAGGAGTCATTCCCATTATTTTTTAAAAACCTTACCCAGTTTGAATACAGGAGAATGACATTCCTTGACGTAGTCCAAAGGACGTAACTTGCGGCGCTAACGCTTGTATAATCTCACAGATTGAGTTTTAATAGCGAATCAAAGGTTTGATCGACATCTAATGGACAGGGCGATCACATTAGCTAGTAAATTTGATGCTGTTCACGGATTTATTCCAGTTGCTTCATTCCATCGAAAGACCCACCTTGAGTTCGACACCCCTGCTCTAATAGCTTCCAAACGAACAAAATATATTCGAATCTCATTTAATTTAAAGCTTCATATTTGCAGCACTGTAACACTCGGGTAGAAAATGCAAATACACAACGGTAAATAATTAAACTTTGAAAGATATACTTTTCAAACAAGAGTTATTACTCACCAGGTTTATGAATCCGTCACTCAAATCACACCTAGCTTAGCGTAACGACCAATCGGAACTGCTTCGACAAAAAATTAACCAAGCGACACCAGCGCCCCTAACGGTGAAAAAAATTAACCAACGTTTTTACTTACACCTATAGAGGGCAGCACAAGCGTTATATTATATTGGCTCCAAGTACGTATTGGCAGACTTATTACGGAAAAGGTATAATTTCGTACTTAGGAACGAGCGTGGGTACGTCGAGGAAATATATCATTTTTTTCGATTAACACAATCAGCTACACCTCGGAAATAAATTACTGGTTAAAGTATATGTAAGATGTTACTTATGTGGAGCATTTAGGTTGATTACAAAATCTATGTACTTCATATGGGTATGTTAATTTAGGACTTAGCTGTACTCAAAATATTTTTAATGTATTCTTCATAATATAAGTTTATATACATACTTATTAAATAGGAAATAAAAACAATTTCAATATAAAATGTAGGAATTCCAGAGTGTACACACACACAAAAATGAGAGCTGTTTTGATAAGACAAAATACACTGTAGTGTTCGTGTTTATATATATATATATATATATGCTAGTTAATGTGTGCTTGCATTCTGCAAGCATTTTCTCTCACCTTAATATAAAGAGTAAGTGCAGACAAATAATTTTTAAACGCAAAAGTTTGCACCTCTGCGCCAATTTACGTGTTTTTCATTATGGAAAATATTAGAATAAAAACAACCCCTAAATTTATAATTGTAAAAATTTTATAGGTTTTCATCATTTGTTGCAAATACAGTAAAACTCGTTTATAACGTAGAAATGTCTCGGTCCCTTGAACTTCTCCATAAGGGCATTGGTTAAATTTCTCGGATATAACGAACACGCATTTTACGAATTCTCGGCTGTAACGAACAAATATTTGGTCCCGTGGCAAAAAATGCCCCATTTATAACGAATTTTGGCGAGCAGAGCGATAAGTTTCCGCCCGTTTACGGCGCACTTGTTCGTAGAGGTCCCCTTCCTCCATCTACCCCTTCCATACGAATTTCCACGCTCCCTTTATTTTGAAATTGATATTAAAAATGTGAAATGTTTATGTAAATTAATGACCATAATAATAATATTAATTGACCATTTAAAAAATCGTATGTAATAGCAGTCGAACATTTTACATGCTGTGAAGTTGATAAGCATCTCTTTGCATATGTAAGTACGGCATTGAAGTCGACTCACTGCAAATACAGTAAAAGCTGTGTTATCCGGCTATCTTGGGGATTGTGGAAAGCCGATTAGGAGAAATCTCCGGTTAGGGGAGCGATTTTCGATTTTGACATCGCAAATTTAGCAATAACCAAACAAAATTGAGCTTAGGTTCACTATCGTACTCCCCAAACATAACTACGCATGGGGTTTACATTTTCCATTTTAATTCTTCCACACGTAGTTAGATATAGACCCTATTTACCCATTCTTATTTAATACGTTGCTACGCTTACATGCAAAACAAAAAGACTATTGAAAAGTTTAGGTCGTCCGGG
The DNA here is from genome assembly GCA_036926305.1 of Uropetala carovei. Lineage (NCBI taxonomy): Eukaryota > Metazoa > Arthropoda > Insecta > Odonata > Petaluridae > Uropetala > Uropetala carovei. The sequence continues at coordinate 13,184,215 of JAXCHB010000235.1, forward strand.
AAGTTTGGGGATTACGGCAGTGAACCTGTTCCCAAAATTGAATTTATTGGATTATATCTTTCTTATTTACCTTTATTTACTCTTTTAGAAAAGGACGAAATTATTTAATTCTTCTGAACATTTCTGTGAAAACCAGTCATATAATATTTTATCCAGTTCCTCAATTTTTGGCTTATGAAGCGTGTGATGTTTATTAATTGATTTACTCGTCTCAGAAGATGACACAAATTTCATTAATTTAGCCTTATGAGCCTTGATATCGTAGAGCGTGGAAGATCCGATGTTGAATTCTTTTTCTATGGCTGCTCTATTTTTTTCCTTTTTCAATTCGTTTGATCAGCTCCAGCTTTTTTGTCAGCGTTAAAACAACCTTTTCTCTCCTGTTCCTTGCTTTTAGGTATTTATTTTGATGCCATATTTAATGGATGGGTAATTTTTTAAATAATAAAAAGCGATAAAACTGGAAATTGTAGAAGTACACCAAAACATGTAGACAATGCAAATGGCTTACGTAACCAAAAACGCCATGCTTACTCGGCAGCCACAGAAGTATACGGAGTAAATACGTAATATATACATCGTATATTTTAAGAAATTTAAAAGTGGAAGTTGAGGCATTACACATATACAATTCACACAAAAATTCATAAAAAAGAAAAAGAAATACAAAATTAATTATATTTGTGTAATTGTTGGTATATAAGTTCTAAATAGCCGGATAGCACAGCTTTCACTGTATGTGTATACGTAATATATGGGATGTATAGGCCAAAAACCATGTTTCTCGTATATAACGTAGTCACGCTTATAACGAAGCAATGAGTCGGTCCCCTCAAATACGTACTAAACGAGTTTTACTGTAACTCACATTTTTGCAAAATCTCATCTATGTAGCACCTGTAGAATTGCATTTATATAAATGTCATTTTTAAACTTTATGAATTTTCAACAGCCACAATAATAAATCTTTCTGAAATTTTCAAATCTAATTGTAACTGAAACACAATTCCTTAATTTTCAGCTTTCTAGCTAGACCGAAGGTATATAAAGATTAGTCAATTTCATTAATATTTATGAACTTTTAACGGCTGAATAAATAAACATTTTCAAATTTCTATAATTCCAATATCATTATTTGGTAAATTCTACTGTCAGAAAAAATTTCAGCATTGTAGAACATTTAGTAGTACCTAAACCATGAAATGTTTGTTTAAAAGTTTGCAATTTTTAACGGCCAATAAAATAAAATAATTGTAAATTTCGATTTTTTCTGCCGATTTCTCCATAGCATCTACATTTTCTGAAAATTTCAGCTCTCCAACTATTGTAGTTTGGGCCAGATATTAGTATCCTCTTATATTCTATATCCTCCACTGCAGGAAGAGAGCATATATAATGATGTGCTTGCACTCTGCTAGCATTTTTAAATTTTAGCATTTTTACAATTTCGAACTATTCCAAATCGATTTTGTACAAAATCATAAAACCGTGTCAAATTTCATGTTTGTATCTCATTTATGAGTTCCTTATAATTTTCACATTCGTATGGGGCAGAAATGGAACAAAACCGGCCCTAAAAATAACATTTTTGCAATATTTAATTTTATCTTTGGTTGCAACGAAATTTCTATAACCGTGCCAAATTTCAAGTCACTAGGTCATATGGAGCTGTCTCATCTTTTCTGTTCTCGTATTGAGCAATACTGGGGCAAAACAGCCCCAAAAATTGGGATTATATCAATATCGGATTTCCTTCATTAGTCGTAGTTTAACATTAATGGCATTAAAATATAAACCTCTGATTCCCATTAAAAGCTTACCCATATGAAAGCATTAAGCCTGTTGCCTAGGAAGCCTATTGTTATACCCAGAAGAATTACCACTTTTTCCGATAAAAACTATAAATTTACGCTAATTCTATTCGGATTTGAATTCTGTCTTCAAAAATAAGAAACTACAAATTATATCCCATCCGATAGATTAAGTCTCGAGTTCGAATCTTGAAGGGAAGTAATTTTAAAATACAAATATAAAAACTACACCAATTTACGTGTTATCTTATGAGGCAGAAATGGGGATAAAAGGGGCCAAAAGAGCCCACCAAAATAGGAATTTCGCCAGTTTCGGATTTTTTCCTTCGGTTGTGACAAGAAACGTACAATCCTATCAAATTTCAAGTTTCTAGCACATCTGGAAGTGCCTCATAATTTTGTATCCTATTATATATATATGATATATATGTATATATCATGTGTAAGAAGCGTCTATATATTATAGATATATATATATATATAAAGGAGGATACAACATTATGAGGCACTTCCAAATGTGCTAGACACTTGAAATTTGGTAGGAATATAGGTTTCTGGTCACAGCCGAAGGAAAAAATCCAAAACTTTCGAAATTCCAAGTTTGAGGGGTTATTTTGGCCCTTTTCTCCCCATTTTTGCCCCATAAGATAACACGTAAGTCGGTGTAGAGGTTTTTATATTTGCATTTTAAAATTACTTTCCTTCAAGATACGAACTCGAGACTTAAATTATCGGATAGGATATAAATTGTAATTTCTTATTTTTGAAGACAGAATTCAAATCCGAGTAGAATTAGCGTCTAATTAGGGTCTAACCATATGTTTCCTAGGCAACAGGCTTAATGCTTACATATGGGTAAGCTTTTAATGGGAATCAGAGGCTTATATTTTAATGCCTTTAATGTTAAACTACGCCTTATGAAGGACATCTGCTATTGTAATAATCCCCATTTTTGGGGCACCTTTGCCCCAGTATAGAACCATACGAGAACAAAAATGGTGAGGCAGCTCCATATGACCTAGAGACTTGAAATTTGGCATGATTATAAAAATTTCATTGCAACCGAAGATAAAATAAGATACTGCGAACATTCCAATTTTAAGGGCGGTTTTGCCCTATTTATGCCTCATACCAGTGTGAAAATTATACAGCAATTCTTAATGAGATACAAATATGAAATTTGGCAGAATTATGGGTTTTTAGTTAAAACAGAAGGAAGAAATCCGATATCGTAAAAATTCGAAATCTTAGCTGCTGTTTTGCCACATAATGGCCCTATGCTACTAATAAAATTATAAGGCATTTCTAAATGAGCAACAAACTTGAAATATGACACGGTTATATGATTTTGTACGTAGTGGATTGGGAATAATTCTAAATTGTAACAATGCTAACATTTAAAAATGCTTGCAGAATGCAAGCACATATTAACTAGTCTATAATATATAGACGCTTCTTACACATGATACACACACACACACACACATTTATAAACCGTATATATCCGCGTTATGTTAGCAACAATGAAGAAGAAACCACGCAAGAAATTTTCTAAGTTCAACTCGAATTAATACATTCTTGTTTGATTTTGTTGATAACGGATAATCCTACTATAAAAATGCATAGGAAAAGAAATACTCTTAATATGTTCTTTTCGGTTATATTTTCCCCTCTTATTATTTACTAATTATGTTTCCAACGAGATACTGCTACCATGACACAACAACAATGGATTCATTGAGTTAATTTAAAGCTTGCTAACCCATGACTGACTGGCCCGTGGCGACATTTACAAACGCGATCACCGGACAACGGGGAGGGATAGTTTGGTTCCAGCGAGGTGAAGGGCGCGGTAGCGCTCGGAGATCGCAACTAATTTAAAAATAAAGCGAGCCGAAGGCTCGCCAATATCCTCTCCATTTTCGGCGCAACAGTCAAGCGAGATATAATTCCTCTGTAGACTACAGATATCTTGGTAGAAACCATTCCAACCTTGTTCTCTCCACCAAAACATGGTAAAAATGAATAAATAAATAGTATAATTTAGAATGTTATAATCGTAATTTGATTGTTTATTACTAATCTCGTTATCCAATATCCTTGGTTGATAGGCAAATTAACAACATAATCAGTAATCTCGTTGGCAACTATAACATAATTATTAAATAATAAGGGGGATATAACCGAAAAGAACCTCTTAATTTAACAGTGCTACAAGTTTTATTTGAAAAATATTTTGATATGAGCATTACTTAACGAGATATGAGGGAAAGTTCATTTTTTGTCCCCAGTGAAGTGGTAACCCTGATTGGCTTACGTGATTCATTTTTGCAATTTTCTTATTATCTTTGATCGTAAGCCCTTAATATCAAATTTCATGAAAATCCGTTAGGTAGAAGCCGAGAACGAACATGCCGATGGACGGACGGACGGACAGACCGACGACAATAGGCGCCCACGCTGGAGGCGAAACGCGCCTAAAAATGAAACAAATGGAAAAGCTACGAAATTTTGAGTTCGTTCTATTCTTTTCAATCTAGCTATTACACTAAATATTACAATACAAATATAAAAATTATCACACTAATACACATTATGCACCATTTATTCTAAAGAGATACTATTCTTTAGCGATTTGATGAACTCTTAGTTCCCTCGGAAAATTCCAAAAGAGATGAATTACCAACGGATGGATATAAAGAAAATGAAGCTATAAGAAAGTTACAAAGAAAATACATGAGTGATATAAACATTCTTCTATTAGTACTGCATCAATCCCAAGTGAATGGCATTTACGTTAAAGAGATACGGTACATTTACAGATTTCATGAGTTTATAGTTTCATCGGGTAACTTCAGAAACTATAAATTACCAACGGACAGATTGCGAAGTAATAATGGATTAAAAACAACCACTAAAATTAAAATTTTGACTGTTACGTAATGTTACAAATCGTTGTGAGGAATAGACAGAAATAATGCCAAATTACGATACTCTTGCTCATTTGTCTGTCTGCGAAACGTCCTGTCGGCATAACGAAATGTCGACGAAACGTCCAGTCGGCGAAACGTCCTGCCGGCGAAATGTCCAGTCGGCGAAACGTCCTGTCGGCATAACGTCCTGTCGGCGAAACATCCAGTTGGCGAAACATCCGGCCATGTAGTACGCCAAGCTGGTTGGATTCTCTTGTTAAAGGAAAAGTTTGTGAGAAAAGGAAATTATCCGACTATGAAGGTATAGATAAAACAAAATTAGAAGCATAAGAAAATATTAGAATCAATTATTTTAAAAAAATAATTGACGATGTTATTGTGTTGTTAAAACACCGATTCGAAGTATTTATAAAGGCAACATGAAGAGATGTTTGGTTTATTATTATTATACTCTTTTTTAACTATATTATATAAAGCTGAAGTTCTGGGTGCGTGGATGACGAAATTATTTGGTAATTCCCGGCAAGCCAGAGACTTAAAATTTGGCATGTTGATTGATTTTGGTGCACAATTAACGAAAGACCTCCGAAATTGTAAAAATTATAAATTTTAAGGAGCTTTTTGCCCCATAAGAAGATAAAAATTATAAGGCACTTCTAGATAAGTGAAATTTTGCAAGATTATAGGTTATTAGTAAAAACCGAAGGAAATATAATTCCTAATTTTAGGGGCTGTTTGCCCCATACGAGGATAAAATATATAAGGCACTTCTTGAAGAGCTACAGAACTGGAATTTGGCAGAATTATAGGTTTTTAAGAAGAAAAAAATGCGAAATTGCAAAAATTCCAAATTTTAGGGGCAGTTTGCCCTCTTTTTGCCCCACCTGAAATTATAAAAATTAGTACGTGAAAACAATTCGCAAAGTGAGGTGCGGGGTTGGGTGCCGTAAGCGCCAGGAGAACAGCCCCTATTATCTGTTCATTCTATCTTTGCGACTGGGAGGGAAGGGGGAGAAAAGCTCTACCTGTCACGTGACTTTAAGGGAACCAATTGGAACGAAGTAGGAGGTTTCTTTCCCGGAGAAAGTTCATTCTCTCTCTGGCTTCCTTGGTGATCACACGAGTCTTAGAGTGCGCTGTTGCCACGTGTTTATCGTTGAGTTTTTGTTACGCTGTTACTTTGTTAACGTTGAGTTTTTGTTACTCTGTTACTTTGTTAACGTTGAGTTTTTGTTACTTTGTTATCGTTGAGTTTTTGTTACTTTGTTATCGTTGAGTTTACTATTGAGTTGTTGTTTTTGAGTGTGTTTATTCCGTTCGTGGAGTTTTCACAACCCTTGCGTCGGCAATGGAGAATGGAATCACACCGTTGCGTTGGTTGTATTATTGTTATAGCAATATCGTACCCAACAAACGTTTTCTATTGTTCATTCTTGATGCGCAAATATTTCAATTTTCACTTCGCTGCTGGTCAAATCCTTTGATCAGGTAAAGTTTGTGCATGTTTCGAGACGAATCCGTTGGGGAATTCTCCAATCCGTTGGGGAATTTTTTCCTAGAATATGTTGTCTATTTTTATACAAATCGTCCAATATTCTATTCCTTATTTGCTGATCCTCCCAGGTTTTCCCCTCTATTCAATGCCTCGGTCTGAAATGTACACCACCTTCCACCGCCTGCTGTTTAGGGATTCCCAAATGGATACCAAGAAAATTGCCGCTGATGATTTTCTAGGAAATAAGTTACTTTCACTGTACGAGGTAGTTTGTACTTTTGTTCAGTTCGTTGAAGGCATATATGGAACATTCTCATATTATTTGTGGTATATAAAGATTGCAAAAAACTACATAATTTGTTTTAATTTTTCTATTTTATACTGTTATTGTTTTCAAAGTATACGACTCTCAAAGAAGTCCTTCACAAGCATTTTGAAAAGAAGGAAAAAGGTAAATTAACAATGTCATTATGTTACATTTATTTTTGCAGTGATACACAATATTCGATAAACATGTATTCTTGAAAATGTTTATTTTTTCCTTAACACCTCCATATTTGACATACCAGCGCCGCGCCGGCGCCGAGAATCCGTTTTCGTTACAAAAATCAGGAATCCGCATGAGGGTTAATATGGGCTGTCCTGAATAATTTCATATTCCGGAGAGGTTTCATCAACGATTCTCAACCGGTGTGTAGAGAAAATTTAACGAAAGGGCAAGCTTTGCTTACGTATTTCGTGTTTTTGCGATATTGACGAAATTACATTGTTTAATTAGGACATTGGATGGTTTTGTTATTAGTTCGGGGTGATGAGTCGAGATTTTCTTAAAATATAACCAAAATCAAGAAATTATAATTTTTATTTCATCGCGAGTCGAGGGAGCTTTAAACGTATGACGCCAAAATAAAAGGTCTTAAAAGCAATCGTGTATTTCACTATAGAAGTAGCGCCCTTTCCCGCGGGAGAGCTGACTCGTATCAGGAATTATGTTTCAGTCGACGTGGCAACGCCTAGCGTGTTCTCCGGCGAGGAGACATCTCCCCAAACCCCTAGTTGTGAAACCCCACCTCCTAGTGGCGAAGAGAACCGAGCGGGTACGGGCTCCTACGAAACCTCAGTCGCAAAGATAAAATGAACAGATAATAGTTATATTATACTCTTTATACACTTTATTTATTTTTTATTATACTCTTTTATCTTTTAAACTCTTTATTTTTTATTATTAGTTTCACTCTCAATCAGATATACAGATATGCTTTCAAATCCGAAATATAAATTTATATTAATAAATTTGAATCAAAAGTTGTACATAATAAAAAATATTAGGACGTCCCACGATTAAAAATATTTAAACAATTTTCACATTCTCAGTATCTTCATTTTATTTTGAAATTTAAGAACAAATCAATTGCTGTAGTTATTGTGCACCTAGTGACACCAAGTGACAAGAAAGCTGGGGGAAAATCCTGGCAATTGAAAAAATTGTTCGAAGAAAAGAAAGTTTTTGAGTTTTAAGAATTATGTTATTCCCCATTTAACTCCTCCTTGTTTCAGGATGGTTAACATTGGCAATTATTAATATGATATTTTTTAAATTATTAAAAGCAAAGGAGGTCTGCACTGATCAAGCTTGCTCTGCTGCCGGATATAAAGGGTTATTCGAAAGTCCTTGAACCATTGCCATTTTTGCAGTGTGACACGTAGTGCACATATTGAAAATCTGTAACACTAGTGGGCTATTTAAAAACTTCAAGTGTTTCTTGATCATATGGTGTTTGTTTCATTGTTCTATCTCTTATAGTTTTTGTGTAATGCATTTACAAAATGGTTCACAGATTTTTAAATAACTCTGTATTTACATGATGCAAGGAGGTGAATTTAACACTTAGCACAGTCATAATCAAGGCTTATATTTACCATACCTGGGCCCTAGGCAAATTTTTTTTCAGACCCTCCCACTTCAACGATAAATATAAAAATTAAGTTAAAATTTATTTTTAAAGATACTCATTAAAACATTTCTAAGATAAAAGCCACGAAGCAAATTTTCTCCCACAATCAGATGTGATGCAATATCTGATTTTGTCTATGACCGAGGCCAGCCGGAGCGGGCCCTAGGCACGTTCCTTGTTTACCTAAGTCTAAGATAGGCCCTGGTCATAACAAGAGAAAAACCTGTGAGATTTCTTACAATGTGTCATTGAAACTTTTTATTAGTGTGGGACTCCACACAAACACTTTTGGGTCCAACAATTTACCAAGCCAGTCCTGCATATATTTTATGTTGAAGATGTTTTTTGAAATCTTTTTCATTTTTGTGTAGGTCTCTGTAGATTTTTTAGACTCTAAGTTAATATACATCTTAAGATTGTGTTTAAATTTTTTTATTTCATGCTGAATTTTTCTGACATCATTAATTTTAAAATTAATGAAATAGGTAGGGAAAGTTTCTTGAAAATTGGTAGGATGGAAAATGATATCAAAATACTGATAAATGAACTCATTGACCACAGAGAGGCACATAGCAAAATTAAAAGCTATACCATGTTTGAATAATTACAAAACCATATAAAATGATCAGTTTAGTACTGAAGAGAAAGAATTGGGAGCTTGAAAAACTGAAAGAAAATCAGAATGTATAAGCATGAATTTGGAATGGTTTTAGAAAAAATAGGAGGAAATTAAGGTCAGTACTGAAGAAACTATGAATAAAGAAATAGGTAAGTAAGCAGTGGCATAACAATAGGGTGGTGTGGATGGCCAAATGCCTCAGGCCCAGAAGCATGGGAGCCCTTGAATTTTTCCTAATATAGAAAACAAAGATTTTTTTAGCAATTTCTCTTTTTTATACTAATTGCTGAATGACTTTCTGGTTAGTCATTAATTTTGGACAGAATAATTTTTAAAAACCAACCATTTTAGCATATTCCTGATAAATAATTAATAAGTTCTACTCGGTAAGATTTACAATGGGTTTCAGATTTAATTGAACATTTGTACTAGACTAGCGATAATATTTTGCAACAGACACTTCTGTTCCTAGCTATGCCAATGTAAGCAAGAAAAGAAAATCAGAAAATTATGGATCACTAAGAAAATTATTGAAAACATGAATGAGTGGATAAATTTTAACAGTAAAAAAGGTAGAGTTAACTATAGATAAGTAAACAACAACTTGAGAAGTGTGGTAACTAAAGCTAGAGAAACATGGATAATTGAAGAACGTGACGAAATAAAATGGATGGAAAAGTTAGGAAGGTACAATATGATCTATGCTAGAGTGTTGAAATTAGAGGATAAGAAGCCTATTGGTATCTGTGAGAAAGAAATTGTGAACTCAGGAGAGAAGATAGCCACTGGACCAAAGGATCTAGCGTAGGTATTGTAAGAATACATTAAGGAAGTTTACAACAGGTAGCCAAATTAAACTGGAAGAGGAAGATGACTTATAAGCAAACAATTTGGAGCCAAATATTATCATAAGCAGAGTAGGAATAGTATTCAAGAGCCAAAGAAAGGAAAAATCACAGCAGAGGTGAGGTTGAAAGGACTAAAAGTGATGACACAGGAGAGTTGTTGCAGGATTTCCTATAAGTAAAGAAGTTAAAAGCAAGGCATTGTAAAAACCACAGAATGATAAGGTCACTGTTGCCTGTGTTGAAGAATTTCACAGGAATTCTTTTGAAGAGGCTGGAGAAAAAGGCCAAAGGCTAGGGGAAGAAAAGGGTGACTGGTTCTGAAACTTTATGAAAATGAAAAAAAAAAATATTTTAATTAAAAGAAAGCATTGAATGATTGAAAACTTGAGATTTATACAGTTTTACAGTGTTTTTTTTTTACTGGTGGTGCCAAAGTTTTGCAATAAGCTGCAAATTTCTTAATTCTATGATTTGTAAGAACTTTCTTTCAAAAACTTCATCAAATTATACATAATTCCAAAGGCTAGTATGGCATACTTTCTCCACTAGTACAGTGTAACAAGATTATTGTTTTTTGTGTAAATATGATAAATAAGAACTTAGTTGAGTGGTGTCATGGTCATATATCAGAAGGAAAATTATCCAGCAAGTATCAAGTTCAAGGTAAAATGAGTGAGGATCAATCAATCAATTAAGGAATAATTTTTTGCTAAAATTGTTAGCAAATTTATAAAAATATTATGAGTAAAGTTTGTGTAAATTTATTTAAGAGATTTTAACGAAACTATATTTATCATGCATTCACCTTTAAATCACTATAAATGGAAATACTGCAAATTAAAATGTTATAAATCTAGAAAAGTAGAAATGTGTATAATAGAGGCATATATTTTTTGAGCTCACATGTAGTAACTATTTGTTAGGTAAATTTATAAATTTCAAAATGATACTCTCATAAATTTTACTTAATAGTAATTGAATGAGTAATGAAATAATAGTAGTTTATGTTTTAAACTGGATTTTTAAATTTGTATAACATATTTTGGGTTATTAATAACACAAAGTGGAACAGTTACACTTATTTTTTATTGAAATGTTTAAAAAAAATTAACCAGTTTATAACAATATTAATGACATAGCAACAATTGTTTTATTTATGGGTATTTTGTAGAGAACATGGATTAAAATCATTGCAACATAGCTTTAGGAATAATCACTCCATTTTTCTAGGACCATAAATAATTTGCAGTGGGTCTGCTGCCTTATTGATAGCACAACATCAATTGTATTGAAGTGATGGTGATTTTGCCAAATTTTACAAACAGGTTTCAAAGTTGAACACAAACTTGGGACTATTTATATTCACAAATTTTTCATTTTTAATTAAATATCTAATGGCACCTTTAAGTAACTTCTTTTTCTATTTTTTTTATATTGGAATTTATTTTTATCCAATCGAGTAAATAAGTAAGCTACTTTGTCAAACATAGCACTATCAAGCATATGCTTCTCAAGATAATTTTATGCTTTCTAATTTGGGCTTACTTCCTTATCAATTTCATTTAAAGGTTTATGTTTATTTACAAATTTGTTTATTTTTATAAGTTAATATTTAAAGTTAGTTTTGAATTTGAAGAAAATAATTTCATGTTGTGTTTATAAAAATGAGTTGTTTGAGTTATAAATCAAAACTGACATTCTTTATATTCTGCTGAAATAAATATTTAAATTTAGCTTGGAAATTATGTCTTTTGAAAATATTCCACTGCAAAATATGATAAAGTGATAGATTTTGTATGAGGTTAAAATATAATGTCAGTTTATTACATTTTACTATTATGTAGTTTAGAGAACGCACACATGCACATTCATCATTTAGAAAGCACATTACATATTTATTTGCAATATGTACTTTTATGCTATAAGGCTTTATATTTTTAAATAGTTTTTGTGTCATATTTTCTTAGTTATCTTTTAAAATGGCCAATTGCTGCTATTGTGCATTTTCAAGTAAACAGCAATTTTTTTTCATTATTTTTGTATTCATAGTTATGTGTAATCCTTTATATATCTGTAGCAGCAAATATCTTGATTGAGTCCTAATTCATAACACACTTGAAAAAATCTTTGTACATGTGACTTCATTTCTGTTTGAGCCTTCACATTCCTAACTTGTGAGTAAAAAATCCAGTTCTGCAATGATGTTTTTGCACACAATTAATATTGATTTTTAATTGCAGATTAATAATTGAGAATTTGGTTTGTTCCATTGACAGTACTTTGTAAGGTCACATGACATATGGTCACTTGTGGTACACATAAAAATTAATCTTCTTTTTGAGCCAGAAAAATTCATTTCACTAAATTATGACATCTTGGCACTGTAAGGTCATGCATAATTAAAAGATGCTGAAGATGAAGAAGGTATGAAATGATTGACACTGCTTTTAAACAAATTAGGAAACCTCTACCATTTTATATAGCACCTTTGGGTACCTTCCACAGAGTGCAAATCTCGAAGCTAAGCATAGCAGACTATCATTTTCATAAAATGTCCAGAAAAATATTACTATCACACTAAAGCAGTTCCATCTCATAAAACACATTTCCTGAAAAACAACAGCCATGAGCCTTAAAAACATGATACTTCATTTTAATAAAATACCTTGACTATATTTCACTTACTTTCTTTTGTGGATTCTAATTTAGCATGTTTCATATTTAGGTAGTTATTTGTAAATGAAGTTATATCATTCTATTGCTGGTGTTGTTCTTTTGCTATTCATCAGTTTCATATATAGGAAGTTCAATAAATACAGGACATACTGAATGAGTTGATATCAATTTAAATAAAATCATGACAATAACATTGATGCAACAAAATATTTTCACCATAATTTAAAATTTCAATTAAAATTTGATTTTTTTGGAGGATAATTCAAAAGATATACCAAAGTTACATTTGCCTTTTTTAATTTTAAATGATATTAGTAAAACTACCATTAAAAATGTCAACTTTTCATAAATAAATTATATTGTACTTGAAGAATGTTTTTTTAAAGCAATGTTTCAATGTAGTTTTTCTTGATGACAATCATGATGCAACAAATTAAATTATATCATACTTTAAAAGATACAAATTGAATTATCTGTAAGAGTTTATATCAGGAATAAAAAGATATTGCTTTCTCAAAGTATTTTTTCATAAACCATAAAAATATGCCTTTTCAGTCATAGGTATGAAATACTTATATGAAACATGCTAAATGGTTTAATTTTGTTTAAAATGCACAGAATCTTGTAATGCATAAAATCTATTTATACCAAAAATATTTTATGAGATTAAATTGTTGTATTTCAATTAAAAGGAAGTGAAATACTAGTCTTAACCTCAAATTATTGTTTGAAATACAGTAATTCATCATTGATCAACCCCTTTTGCTGTTTTAAACAATGATAACCTCTAAAATTTTGGATAGGAGTGAATTGATCACTTCACAATAGAAAATAAATATTTTAAAATTTAAACGTACAACAGTTTATTTTAACAATAATATTTTCAGTGTTCATCAGCCACATTTAAAAATTGATATTGTTATTTATAGCTGCATTAAAATACCAAAATAATTATAAATTTCTGCTATAAAATTAGCGGAGTAACTTATATGGTATTCTATGATGCCTAAACGCATGTAACAATTTACAGCATAATATAATATTTCAACATTATTTCCATATGATAGAAGATGTGAATATTAACTAAGGAATAATATGACTATGAGCAAAAACAAAACCAATAACTTCTTACCTTTTAATTAAAAAAATAATTTTTGATGGCAACAAAAAATAACATGCTAGGACAGAGAAAAATCATACATTAATGTTATTTTGATGGATGATCAGATGAATGAAAAATATTCTATGATACATGGGCTCATGTTATGCTGGAGGAAATACTCAATCCTTTTCAACACTTTAACTCTACGCCAATTCTATTTTTACAAAAGAGATTTTTAGGCAATCGACCGCTTGCTAAACAGCAGCAATTGCTTTTCTAAATAACTGAAAATTCATTTCAAGTTGTCAAGAAAAGTCATACCAAATAAGAGTATTTTTCTACAATTTTTCATTTAGAACCATGTATCTACTTTGGGACAATGACTGCAGTATTGTCGCACTTTCCACATACTCATTTGAATTATCTCATTTTATTCTAAGATCTAACAAGAGGTGACTACACATTTTAATCATTTTTTACTCAACCAGTGATTGTGAAAATCACTTCCAGCCTATTTCACTTCATTTAATTGTGATACCCTTTCACCCTCTCTTCTCTGTAAGAAGTATCTAATTACTGAACTTCAAATAAGGCATCTGCTGAGAGAAGATTTTGGTCAGTGGATGTTGGGTAGTGACAACTTACAAATTCCCTTCATACAAGAGTGATGCATACAGTCATTTGAAATAGAGATGCATTACATGCAGCACAATCAAAATCATTCACAGACCATGCATCCCATTACTAAAAATTTCAACTGATGCTCTGCATTTACAACCATTTTCAGTTATTTTAAATTTTGAAATATGCTATTGGTTTAATATAGTCATATCATCTATCGTTACTGAAAATGCAATAGAAAGCAAATGGTGGAAGATAAATTTCCTGTTTCTTCAACATTTAAGGTATGGTAAAGCATTGAATCAAGCTATATAAAACTGAAAGTTTGTCCTCCAGTACCACAAAGATGAAATCTACAAATGTTTGTGCTTCTTGAAAGTTTTTCAATTTTGTAAATTTAAATGGTGTTAAAATATGGTAGATGTCAACAGTAATTGAGTCATATTCCTGCAATTATTAAAATATAGAAACTATACAATAAAACAAAAAATATACCACTCACTATCTATGTGCTGTCAATTTTCTTAGAAACTCTCTACTTTTAAATAGTAACAATTTTTTACCCTTATAAATAATAAGTTTCATGATACCTTGACCACTCTGGTCTTTTTCTTTTTCAAGAAATCCCCAATTCAGCATTGGATTACATCACCTTTTTAAACTCTTCAAATTGGCTGAAAAGCTCTTCAGAGTAAATATGTAGCACTTTTATCTCACCGAAAAAAGGTTTATTGTGGGCATCGCACAACTGTTGTGGTTGCGATTTCTGAGAATTTCTTGTCAATAGGGATTCTGTCATCATAAAGGGTAGGTGCTTGGAGTATAATTCCTGCAGTTCCCACAAGAACAGCCAATGTGAAGATCCAGAGGAAGAGACGATCTAATACCATTGCCACATACTTCCAGTCCTCTTTCACCTGTTGAAATATTTCAACCCTAATTAATTGTTTGGAGAAAATCAGTTATGAGAAATATAATAATCTAATTAAACCAAAACATTATATTTATTAGAACTACGCATCTTAGTTAAAGAAAATTTTACATTAGAAAAAACAATTAAGCTATGTATCTTTATTTGCCAATCCTCCTTGTTTGTTCAACTAAACTGTTTTAGATGTTTTCAGAGCATTATTTTCACAATGGATCTTAAAAATATTATTTCCTGCCTATTGTAAATTTCTGTTTGGCACAATAACTCCTCATTGCTCATTATTCCATTGTTTGCTGGGTCCATTAACCTTTATCAGCCGGATTTAAATACCCTCTGGTGGGGTCCAGCTGCCGGATTTAATTTTGGACATTTAAATATTTTTTGTACGTCTTTTGCAAAAATCGCATATCTCGTGAACTATTGGTGATAAAATGTTCAAATAAAAAGCATTTTGTGGTCAAACTATCATAGAATTACATCGTTCTGCCTATTTGTAGAAATAAACGGTGAAATAACCCTAATTGACTAACTTATGATGCCGAAATAACTTACTGTTGATATAAATCAAAATAAAGTGCAAAAATCCTGCATTTAGTCACTTTTTGGCAATGTGGTTCCTGCTCAGTCTGCAGCTGACACAACCCCTGTATTTACACTTCCCTATAGAGTCGAGCTAGTGTGGTATTCCTCGAAGCAGGGCTCAACACATAGCCTCACATCACACACCTTGCACCTATATTTCGTCCTTGAGTATTTGCTCTTTGAGGAACACACATGGCAATGGATAAGGGTCCCTGAAATGGGCCAATGCTTGTTGTCCTTGGCCTCTAAGCACTTTATTTGCATTCCACTAGCACTAGGTCGTCCCCTTGAGAGAGTCTGGGAAGGAAGAGCCCTAGCACCCTCTTCAACCTTTTGCCGCACAAGGGAAAGTCAGAATTACCGATGTGAAATGCGCCGCCACACGAGGGAAGGAGAATCCAACTATTTAGGATAGTTAGATCGACTAAATGAAAAAATAATTTCTTTGTCCATTTCCAAGTGCGGCGACCGATGGTGTAGCTGTTAGACATCCTATCTTAACTAGTTACCATATATACTCGTGTATATGCCGACTCCATGTATAGTACGACCCCTGATTTTTTGGTGAACAAATCTGATTTTATCATATATCTCGTTTATAGTACGACTCCAGCTTTCCACCAGGGTCGATATATTTCGTTTCGATAGCTTGATGGTTACTAGCGAGAATAGACCGTAAATGTCGTAAATAGTATTTCTTGCGAGTATACTAAAATTCGGAGAAGTTAAGTATCTTACTCCTAAAACATTTAATAAAAAGTGATATGAATCATGATTGCATAAGATGAAATAAAATCGTAACAATTCTAGTATGTCTGGATTATGTTCCACGTACGTAATGGTTCCACTCGCTCATCTACTTAATAGGTAGGGATAACGGATAAAAAGAAATTACTTTGTAATATTCCACAGTCTTTATTGTTTCTTCAATCACACACCGACCGGTTACCACTACAAAATCATTCTAATGATGTTACTAACCGACGTAACACCTTTAGAATGACTTTGTAGTGGAAACCGATCGGTGTGTGATTGAAGAAACAATAAAGACTGTTGAATATTATAAAAATAATTTCTTTTTTCCAAGATGTCGAAATTCCATAAAGTTACGCTGTCTACGATACTTTTAGTCCAACTCATTCCAATCCATCCCTTGTAAAAAGACGCAAACAAAAATGTACATACATAAAATTCAAGAAAAGAAGTGCCCGTAAATCTTCACTTATATCAAGTATTTGTGAATTTGAAGCTGTATATATGAAAAAGATTATACTCTTCACGAAGCAACATAACAACGATAAAGGACCTCACTGTTAAGGTTAGCCTACCATTAGAATGCGTGCGGGTGGCATAACTTCACCAAAAATGCCCGTGAAGATGCATGGATTTTAAATCCTCAAATGCATTACTCGTGTATAGTACGATCCCCAATTTTTGCAATAAAAATTTGGTCGTAAAAACTTATACTATACACGAGTATATACGGTATATAAAACTAAAGGGATCACTAAAAAATAAACACGAACAGCTACAGATATTTTGAATGCACAAGTCTTCACCCACTCTACTTCGTGATCTGAAAATGAATGAACGTAAACGTAGTAAAACATATATGCATATATGTGGAAAAGGAAGAAGAAAATAACAAAGGGAAGGAACCTTTGGGGTAGGGCTTAGTCCTGCGGTTCAGTTTATTGCATCTCTTTGGGTTGCAATGTAGTAAAATGCAAATTCGGAAAAGAAAGAATAACAAAGGGAAGGGACCTTTGAGGTTCAGTTTATTGCATTTCTTTGGGTTGCGAGGGAGGGTCTCACCTCGGCGGAGACTTACACTTTGAGTGAGGCACTCTCGATTGTTTGTTTATGCTCCCCTCCCCCAATACGCACGACCTTCGGCCTAGGGAGAGCAGATGGAAAAGAAGGATGCCTCGTCTTTCTTCTCCTCCAAAAATTTTGATCCTATGACAAAAACGACCTCTGTGAGCGGCCTCGGAGCTAAGCGGTACACCGGTGTCCCTTTCGGCAGGCTGACCCAGAAATTTGCTGGGACACCGGCGTCCCTTTCGGCATTTAAAGGTTAATTCATTGTTTGAAAATGAATTAAACTTACTTTCTGATAATGAAGGCTGTATTCTTTTAACAATTTTTATTTTCCCAATGAATAAAATTGATTTAAAACAAGAAAAAATACAATTTTAACTTCAGGATTTCTAAATTCAAAGATGTCTAATGATTTCTTATATTAGGTTCTATTCTTATAGTCCTGAGCACAACATATATTCTCCCGCATAGGAGTAAACATTGAAATGGCTGCCTATTCTTTGCTCTCTTCTTGTGCCAAGGTCTCCTCAATAGCTTATGGCTATGCTCCAAAGTTTTGGTTGACAAAATAATTACTGTGGCAAACCAACCAAACCCAACCTAACCTAGCCTTAAAAATAAAGCCAGTGTAACAAAAAGTACCAAATCAAGAATATAATCTTAGTAAAAATAAATGATAAATGCAATTTACTAACAATTTTCATTTTACAATTATCAGGAATTTAAATTTAAAATACTGAACTATAAAAACTAGTCTTTCATTGTGCATATATAACTACTTTATTTAAAATGCATTCTTTGGCATTTTATTATTGCAAATTTATCAATTATGTCTTCATATTTCAAGGATTCCATAATATCACTCTCTATGGACATTATTGATAGACAAGTTAAATGATCATCTGTCATTTTTGTACATAAGAAATTTTTTATGATGTTTAACTTGGAAACTGATCTTTCTGCAGATGCTACTGTTACAGGTTAACAAAATCCATAAAGCCGCAATCCAGACTGGTGTAATGCAAGCGTAATACAACACTGTTCATGTTGCATTACGCTTACATTACAGTATGCCGCCTCAATGGAGTGAATTAGCAGCGCTGCGAACACTTGATCCAAATGAGGGTGCACGCTTCTGATCCACTTGTTCGCATGCAGTATACCAGGTAACATGTCGCTCCAAGTAGGTAGTGCTGCATATATTTTGATTCACTATTTAATAATGAAAACGAAGCGAAGAAAGAGGCATTGGTGGCAAACGGAAATGTTTATAAATAGATATATGTATAGTGGATCCAATTTATTGGCCGATTTGAAATTTCAGGACATAAGTGGACATTATAAAAATTTTGTTCGCATGACAGCTACGGATTTCGAGTTTCCATTAAACATAATTGCTCCATCTATTGTTAAGCAAAATACTTTTCTATGGGAATCTATTCTGATCCAAGAAAGATTGGCCTTGACATTGCACTTTTTGGCCACGGGCAATTCTTATGCCAGTCTTCAGTACCCTTCTAAAATTTCGAAACAGTCTATCAGTGTTCTCATTTGTCCACTCCATTATCACACAAAACGCAAATTGACAAAACAAAACACAAATTATCACACACGAAACGTGCTGTGCCTTCCGTGGGTGAAGGAGAGGTCCGTTCGTCCTGACCACTGAAGAGAACTAAAATGCCCATCCAGACTTGCGCGCATATAATGATGCAACACTCTTTGATGTTTCGCACAAAAACCGACAACCGCCCGAACGGTCTCATCGCGCAGCAGAACAAGGGCGAATGTTGCAGCAACACTGTCTACACTAGCGCATTTGACCCGAATGTTGCAGTTTCATTACACTGCCATTCACTAGTCTGGACGCAGCTTTAGGCTATGAATGCATTAGGATAAACAGCAGCTGAGTGATTTTTGTGTATATAATTTAGTACGTCTATTGGTAACAATTCTATGGTTACTTGTTGTATCAAAACACTTAACACTTCAGTCATATCTTGAGTATCAACCTATATCACTTTCTTCACCAACACAATAGTTTGTAAATTCTTACAATGATTAAATATTGTTTTTTTGTCTATATTCTTCATTTCACACAATTTATATAAGAAATAAAAGAGTCACTGTGATTTTTAAGTATTTCAAACCTCTCCTTTACAGAAGCAATTGTTTGGTCCAATACAGAATTTAAAAAAATTACCCAGAAGTTATCCTCAGGATCTTGCTAAATTTCATCGACATGCTCATATTCAAAATGGGTTTTCTTTCTTCATAGGCAAATTTTGGTCACTTCTGTAAAAGTCAGTTCTATCTTTAATTCACTTGCTAGTTCTTGGGCATCTGTTAAAATGTTGTTAAATCCAAGTTGTGACCTACATTCTTCAAAATATGCCTGAATCTGCTCTAGAGAATTTATGGAAGACTTTATATCCACTGGCGGATTTGGCAACATTTTGCTAGTTCCATTTATTTTCAATAAAATATCATATCAAACAACAATTGAACAAAGAAATTTGAAATTTTTCATTTTCATAAAAAAATAAGAATTTTCAGTGCTTGAAAAAAAAAATTCTAAACTCTTAAGTCAATTTTGAGTTTTTTCAGTTTTTCTTTTTTTGTAGTATACATTTGTATTCGTTTTTGTATAAATGAAACTTTCTCACATTTTCAAGTGTCTGTTCTAATGAATGACCAGAAATTGAAACCCAAAAATTAAAATTTTCTATTTTTTGTAATTTTGAAAAATTGGGTAATATTAGACCCCACGATATTAGTTACGGGATAGAAAAATAACAATAGTAGTAGAAGGTTAAGACCTTTGACTTTAGGAGAGGAGGAGGATAAGAAGGGTGTCTGGTCTTTTGTCTCATCTATACATCTCGATTCTATGACAAAAACAACGTCGGTGAGTGGTGAAGGAAGTAAGCGTGCCACCAGTGCACTGCAGTCGCCCATTTGGCAGATAGCCCCACATATTTGCTGGCACACTGGCATGCCCTTTGGCAGATAAAAGGTTAATAGTGGTCATATGCCGCCCTCTCCTTTGGCCGCCCCTCTTGAGGCAGCTCTGCTTATGCGGAATCCTACACGAGTTGAATTTCCCAGTAGGGACTTGGCGGTGCCGCCCCCTTGACTGTGTGCCCTGAGGCGGTTGCCTCTCTTGCTTACCATGTGAAGCTGGCCCTGGACATTCCGCTGCCTAATGATACTATAATTTCAAGAATGCTGATTTTGTTGGACAATGTTACAGAACAACTAATTGATAAAGTTATTATGTCATGTTGGTTTGCTATTCAAATGGATGGATTAATAGATATATCAAACCAAGCCATTTTATTGGTGTCTGTGCAGTTTATCGATTCTTCCAAAGAGGAAATCAAGGAAGAACTGCTTTTCTGCTTAAGAGCTAAAAACTTTTGCCATGAGCAAATATATCTTTAACGCTTTAAATAGATTTATTGAGGGGAAAGGTTTGCAGTGGAAGTGCTGCAACGGTGTGTGTACAGATGGAGCAGCAGCAGTGACAGGACGTCAGTCTGGGGATGTAGTTTGAATTAAGAAAACTGCTCACACAGATATTAGTGAAACCCACTGTTTTTTTACACAGTGAACAACTAGTTTCCAAAAAAATAGCGCTTGAACTTAGCGAAGTACTTTAACAAGCAGTTGAAATTGTAAATTTTGTCAAAGCAAGTGCTACTAATTCACGATTGTGTTGTGCAAAGAGATGGGTTCTGCTTATACTTCTCTTCTGCATAACATTGTCCACAGAGGTGGAAATATTTTTGAAAGAGAGAAACTCTGATTTAGGAATACTTTATGATAATGGAAATTGGTTGGCAAAACTTGCCTATTTAAGTGACATATTCAGCATCCTCAATGAACTTGACCTCTCTCTGCAAGGATGGTTAAGTAACATATTTGCCCTGAATTAAAAAATCAGGGCATCGAACCATAATTTTTTTCGCTCTGGATTTCGTTCCGGTTCATTCAAAACACAAAATTTCGGTTCGGTTACGGTTTTGCTCTGGTAAGCGTCAGTGAACCGATTTGAACCTGTTTTTTTCGCTCTGACCTTAAAATATTTTTAGGAAACTTTCAAGAATTGATTTATTAATTAAGTAATTTTCTTATTAAATCAAATACATCTTCACTATAAAAATAATGATATTTAAAAAACATAAAACACAAAAATAAATTATTTAAATGTGAATATTTAGTATGTATCTTATTTATTTAAGATTATATTTTGAATTGAATATTTACAAACCATACATGCACCGCAAACGATTTCAACATATTAGGAAAGTATAAAGTAAATTATAAATGAACATGTTTTATGTGATAGAGTATTCTAAACTTATTATGTTACGCAAAGCATTCATCTCATTTTCTAATTTACTGCGCTTAGTCCTTAGTACTAAATTTTATCAAAATCTGCTGAATAGCTACGGAAAAAAATTGCATCCTGAGAGAAGGACGGACAGACCAAAGCTAATATGCGCTAAAGCTGGAATGCCTAATAATGAATTATTAATATTTTTATTTACAAATCGTGCGGTAAAATAAGAGATTGCGTTATCTCAATAGTGCCAGCAAGATGAGTAAGATATTACGTTATTTTCATTAACAATTTGTAGATCACGTCCACTGCTCGTATTATAGTAAAAACTGTAAATGCACGGCTTAATTTTTTCATTCAGGAGTTACTTAAATGGATGAAAAAAATCTACAAAATATCTATGAGGAAGAAGCCCGCAGAAATTGAGTGTCCGAGAATTCAGAAAGACTGAGAAATGTTTATTAACATTGTACAAATTTGTGATGACTGAATATTTTTAATCACTTAAGTAGTGTGAGAATGTAAAATTTCATTATTTCATGAAATTGAAATGATAAGTACCGTTTTGAAAAATTATTACTAAGTGAAAGCCTGTGATTTTCACCCGGCAGCAAATAAAAAACATCTAAGTATATCTGCATATTACCCTGCAATCAAACATGCAAACAAAAAGAAAATAAGACACTTATTCGGCCTGTTGTGAACTTTCTTTAGGCGGAGTCTCTAATGTGGGTTTCTGCAGTCGGCAAAATATTTCACTAAAAATAACATTCGCATTCACATTTAATTTCTCTTCAGTTTTAAGCAACCAATACGAATATGTGTGCTCATTTTAAGATGCACTCTATAAAATAAATAGAAATTTACTAACCTGTAACAAAAGATAACCGAAGTAAGAATATCTCAAAACCACCACTGCGGAGCGATCCTTCCTGGATAAGTTTTAGAGAATGACTACCAGAATACAAAGGTTCCGTGGATATGGAGAGGGAGTGAAAGTATATGGGGACAATAACCTCCAACTTTAAGGAAAATCCAAGTTAAGAATCGGGAAATATTTTTGCCGGGAACACACTCTACGGGGTATTCTCGGGGGGAGGGTAGCAAGACAATTAGAGGCTGTCTTCAAAGTACCGCCTGAGTTCCTTTCCAGTAGCCTCGTTTAACTGGTAATCTCAGCAGGATATATTGTAGACCCTCTCTCTATCTATTGAGATGCACATGGAAAATCCTACTATTCAGCCAACAGATATTAACACAAAGACACATCCTTCCCAAGGCTGAGGAGAATGTGTTCTCAAGAAAAACCCAACCCTTTTCTTATTCGGTTTCTAAACATGAGGCTTTCAGAAAGACTCAAACTAAAGCAAAAGGAAAAACCCTTCTTTCACTCCCACTTTTTATGCGAACCGAAAAATATGGAACGAAATAAATAACGGTTTTTGGTTTCGGTTTGGGTTCAGGAAAATATTTTTTTTCGGTTTGGGTTTGGTTTTACTCCAGGAAAAATAACGGTTTTTTCCGGTTTCGGTTTTCGGTTTGGTTCTGGTTCGATGCCCTGTAAAAAATAAAAGCTTTGCAGAAGAAGTTATTAATTTGGTATAAAAGAATGGATATATGTATTTATGATATGTTTCCTCAGTACTGTCAAATAGTAATCGATAAACACGTTGTTTTAGATGAGAAGAAGATTAATGCTTATATAAAAGTACATCGGAATCCTCTTAGTAAAAAATTTGAAGATTATTTCTCGACATATGAAGACATTTGTAAGGGTAGCCTATGGATAAAAGATACTATTGCACATCAATCTGGGTTTCGACTTACACCATTGGAAGAAGACAAACTCATTGAACTGATCACTGAGAGTACTTTGAAAATAAGATTCAGAGAAAAGTTGCTTGCAGCATTTTGTATAAGTATTAGGAATGAATATAGCATAATGAGTGAAAAAGCTTTCAGGATTTTGTTACTTTTCACTTAGACATACTTATGTGAAGCAGAATTTTCAGCTATGATGTCAATAAAAACAAAGAAAAGAAATCGACTCCGTCTTGATTGTTGTATGCAATTGGCTCTATTAAACTCCATTGAACCTAGATTGGAGTCATTAATAAAAAGAGTTCAAGAACAGAAATTGCATTAGTTTTTTAGCATATAATTTTAGTGTCTTTATCGTATATTTTTACTTATTAAAGAAGAAAAACACTAATCATGTAATTTATTATTATAACAATTTATAATGCAATACAATATATAATGTTTTATTCAAAAATTTTACTAATACAGTAAAACCTCTATATATCGAAATGGAAGGGACCAGATTTTTAGGCATTTTGATGAATGGAGGTTCACTATAAAGAGGTTTACCG
The DNA here is from genome assembly GCA_036926305.1 of Uropetala carovei. Lineage (NCBI taxonomy): Eukaryota > Metazoa > Arthropoda > Insecta > Odonata > Petaluridae > Uropetala > Uropetala carovei. Next base: position 13,208,326 of record JAXCHB010000235.1, read on the forward strand.
TAAGACCTTCATATTATTATTCATAAATGCACAAACTGGTAATTAAAAGTACTATTGTCTTTTTAATTACTATATTAGTATATTTATATATACACAACATAAATTTAATATATTTATAATATAAATACCAACCTAACTGAACAAAAAATATGTACTCTACCTATTGTTTACTGGAAAAAAAGCTGGTAATTTCAGTCTGTCATCTTTTTCTTAAATTCATTGGATACAACATTTTCTATTTTATTTAGTAGCAAGAGATTATCACCACTGCAATCCTCCATATTCATAAAAAATCTTTCTAGGACACTCAAAGCCTCTTGCACTTCAATCTTTTTTGGAGATGGAATTATTTCCTCTTCATCATTTTCTTCTTCTTCCTTACTAGTCTCTGCTATAGTCTCCCTTTCAACTTCTATCTCCACTTCTTCTATCATTTCTCCCTCTGTTGGTGCACAAGTTAATAGGGAAGTGTCAACATTAACAAAATCATTAAATGATGTTTGAAGATGAATTATTTTATTGATTTCATTCCATTCCAAAGGTTCATCATCTGATACTTCATCTTCCTCGTATGTTGTCCTCATAAATCCTGCCTTTATGAAGCATTTATTAATAGAGGCATGGCCTGCAATATATTCCATTTACATTTTGTAAGATCATTTGTTTCATCCACATTTCTTAAAATATAGAGCACCAATTGCTGTCTGTAATTTCTCTTAACACTAGAAATTATGCCCTGATCTAATGATTGCAGTTTACTTGTGGTATTTGGAGGAAAATACATTATTTTAACATGTCGCAGCACGATCCCCTCAACTTTATGAGCAGTGCACTGATCCAGAAAAAGAACTATTTTTTTGTTCTTTATGCCCATCTTTGCATCAAGCATGCTTAGCCACTCACTAAATAAAGCTGCAGTTATCCATAACTTTTTAGAATTTCTGTATAAACAGGGAACTTTTTTTAATATTCTTAAAACATTGGGTTTTTTATATTTCCCAATCACAAGTGGCTCTAATTTCTCAGTGCCATCTGCATTGGTACAGAAAAGCACTGTAAATCTCTCCTTGCTTTTTTTCCCTCCATGGCAGGGTTCTCCTTTAACTGCAATAGTTCTATCTGGGAGTAAGTTATAAAAAAATCCCGCTTCTTCTGCATTGAAAATGTCTTTAGGATCATAACTCACTAACATTGTTTGCAGAGTGTTTTTCCACTCTTCTACCACAATTGTACTTACAGAAGCTTCTTCCTCACACATTTTTAAAGTTCTTAGGTTCCAGCGCACTTTAAACTTCTGTAGCCATCCATTTGACCCTTGAAAGTCATCTATTCCCATTTTCAATGCCATTTCCCTAGCCTTCTGTTGTAGAATAGGCCCAGATATAGGTATGCTTCTGGCTCTAGCTTCCATCAACCAATCAAACACACATCTAATTCTTCATTTTTCACTGCCCGAGATCTTTTATTGATGAAACCTTGATGTGCTGCTACTTCAGTTTCTTTACGTTTATTTAAAATAGATGTTAGAGTCGACGGTGGTATGCCAAAGGTTTCTGCCACATCTGTTTTTCTTTTCCCCTCATCAATGGCTTGGAAAATTGCTAACTTCGTTTCTATTTTCAGCAGCCGTCTTTTTCTATGATTTACCATGTCCATTATGGGTCTAAAATTAATTTATTCATAAACATATTCATTAATTACTTGTGTATTACTTGTAAATATTGCACTTAATATTATACAAGGCATAATGAAGTATATTGTTATACACCTAACAAACTTTAATTATAATCGGAAAATTAATGCATTAATAATTACATGAAAGATGTGATATAATAAATAATATACTCACGTGATTAAGGACAAAATTAACGTTAAAAAACACGTATTTGTAGATTATATATCCACTATAGCTTAATGAAACAAATCAATGTTGTATAACCAGTAATTTTGACAAGCTCCTCGTATTAGGCAAACATAAGCACTACACGTTCATAGAAACTTGACGCATACCGGCGTATGGCTAGACGCCTGCATGAGGGGATAAACCGGGACGTGTGAGGGGATTCACCAGGCGAGAAATCTTTGCAGCAGAAGCAATAACTATGTTAAATATTATGTCTATGTAACATTATAGTCATGTATTCACGGTTCTTTTCAGATGTGGTAAAAAGTGATACGTACGTAGCAGTGGTGCGTTGTTAACCTCAGGACCGCGAAAGAATTGACTTAAATATTGTCTTTGCAATGTTACAGTTATATGTTCGTGGGTTTTTCAGAGGCAGTAAAAGTAACATGAGGATCACGAAAGAATTGACAATTAAATGACTTTGCAACACTGTAGTCATATTTTCAGGGCTCTTTTCAAAGGCCGTGAAAATTAATAAATACGGAGCAATGGTGTGTTAGCTGAGGATCGAGAATTAATTTACGTTTAAATGATATATCTTTGCAACATTGTAATAATATTCTCATGACACTTTTCACGAGTGATTAAAATTGATACGTACATAAGTAGCAGTGATGTGTAACTTGAGAATCACGGAAGAATTGACTATTGGTGCTTGCCATTGTTTCCTTTTAGAAGGGGACTGTAAATCTGAGCGAGTTGAACTCGTAGGGCCTGGCATAGGTAATAAACTATGCAACCTAACTTCAACTTAAATTGTGCATATTTGTTGCATTATGATAATATTTTGGCGACTTTTTCGAGAGGCCACTACGTTGGTTGCTTCAACGGGATAACCTTGTACGTACGTATGCATATACCATCGACTGATTTCTTTTGGTTATTCACATGCAAATTTTCATTGCAAACTAGCTTAATTATTTTATCCGTAAACATGAATACATTATTTTACTATAGGGAGGTTGTTTTTTATCAGGGGTGCATTTTCCCATTACGATATACGGAGAAATACGAAAATACGGAGATACGATATTAAGAGGTTTGTCTATACCGTAACATACAATTTTGGCGGGACCCAAAAGATATTACGAAATACGGAGGTTTACGATAAACGGAGGTTCACTAGATAGAGGTTTTACTGTATAATATCAGTTACTTCAATTTGATTTTGTTTCTATTTTATTTTCGACTATTTCGAATAAAGTTTTAAAGATCCTAGTCGTTAATTCATGGCTATAACAGATTTCCCCATTTAAAGACAGCGAAGTTACAGCCAGGACTGAACCATATTCTACTTCTTTTTATATTTGTAGTTTTACCTCCATATCCTTCTAGTGGAAATATGGCAGTACAATAAGATTTAAGCTTTCACTTTTATCATATATTTTAAGCCAATTTAATACCGAAATATCTACATTTTGGTATATACTTCAATGTCTATTCAAACAAAATTTATGTTAATAACATGAGGGGGTCTGCAAAAATATGGGAACTTTGTAAGGGGTCCGCGGCACCAAAGAGATTGAGAAACACTGGTGTAGATCACAGGATTGGTTAGCGGAAAAGTACAGTAGGACCTCAATAACCATTGTTAATTGGTTCCTGGAATCCCCAACAATTAGCAAAATGACGATATTCGAAAATGATTTTACCACAGGAATAAAGTCATAGGTCAATAATTCATTCAAAAAGATCTTACCTGCGTCATATATAACTGAATTTTTAGGCTTCAGTTTGCTTGAAATTTTAGATTCTGCATCATTTTCATTCATTCACTTCTAGTTTTATTTGAAGGGATGTCACATTTCTGGACCTTTTAGCAGCATTGTCACTAACATTGCGTTTTGGGACCATTTTTATCACTTGAGATTTAATAAGCTATAAAATATTTAAGAAATATGTTAACTGTTGACAGCTGTACTGCAGCAATCCACAAAGGAATGTTTTTCTGTTTGATTCTTAGTTTCAAAGACAAGATTCTAAATACTATTAGCCTTTGTTTAACCCTGTTTCAATTTACACAAAAGTTTTCACTCTAACATGATCGACTAACTGTTCTCCAAGAACAGCCACAGCACACAGTTTCAATAGATCAGGGGTGCCCAACCTGCAGCCCACTAAGCTATTTCATCCACTGCCAGTGTTTTATAGTTTTCAAAACTTTTTTCATATATTTTGATTAACTACCAAATATTATTTTTCGTGTAGCAAAATTTGTTATGTCTTAATAAATATTTCTCAATTCAAGTAAGTTTTTTTAATGCTGTTTTTGAGTTTTTTCTCAAAGATATTTCTAAGATTGAATTTCATCATGGTTTTTATATTGAAATGTTAACCCTAAAAAGCTAATTCTAACTTGATTTTCACGCATATGGTGCCTAATAATCTCTCACTCATAACTTACAATTTAACTATAATCCATTGGCCATTTCCAATGTGGCCCACCAAAGGGTTCACTGCCACCAATGTGGTTCACCATGCAGAAAAGTTTGCCCACTACCGTGTAAGCAATCTTTCTCTCTCAGTCACGGTACAACCGTCATCTTATTCGTTTGTCTGCTTCATTAAAAAATGGCAATGGAACTCTTTCTTTTTTTTGTACCACTTGGTGACAAATGATGGTTGATCAAAACAATGATTATAGATGGCGACGGTTATCGAGGTCCTACTGTACTGCATTCAAATTAGGGGTGAAAAATTGTATTGGCGAATATTTATGTGAATTTTGGATATGGCAGTGACAAATACCTGGATCTTACACCATACTATACATGACCATGATTCAATCAATGCTTTGGAGTTTTTCTGAATAATAGCTGTACTGTATATGAAATTACAACCAAAACAGTTAAAAGAAAGAGCTAGTAATGTACCATTTCAGGGCAACCATTATGATAGTAAAGATCACCTGATAATAAGCCAGGATAAACAAAGATGATTCCAAAACAGTAACTGTCCACATAAATTTTTAACATATTGTACAAAATGTTTTCTGCCATACCATATTGAATAAATTATAATTCATATATTTAAATATGTATTTATGACATTAAAATTTTGTAAAAGAAATGTATGTAATATGATTAGTTATTCTTCCAGTATCCTATAAATATGACAGTATTTTGTTAATATACTATAAGCATAGCAATAAATGTTACCATCTTCACAATTATTCAGCAAAAGATATTTTTGAAAGAAATGATTGAGAATATAAGTTTTTGGTACTACTGGGTTATCACAGACCCCTTCTGAAAAATAATATTTTATGATAACCCTTTCTCAGAAAAAAACAAAAACAAACTAAGAAAATGAGAAATTGTCAAAAAAACTTTTTATTTACAAGTAACCGAGGATATTGGTGAGCCTTCAGCTCGCTTTCTTTTTAGATTATAATGCCTTTTATATCGACTGTAGCCATCTCCGGGCACCATGGATGCCCGAAGTAAGGGGCCTCCCCCTATGTTTCCCAAAAAATTTTACATATGGCATTTTAAAGTTTACGCTGGCAGAAGCAGAGCTGACTGATCGCGGTCTCAGCGGTGTGACTGCACCAGGCCCTGCATTTTCTAAAAATATTTGTTTTATTTGTGGCTGGGCAAAAATCTGCTGCAGTATGGCTGCAAGTAAATATTTTGAGTGCAACAAAACTCCCATACTCCTTCTGTTGAAACTGTATTTCGGAATGTTGATTGTAAGAAATATAAGGAATGCAGATGACTGGATGTAATTTTCCAGACATTTTTGTTGCCATTTGGGTTCTGTATAATCAATACTAAAGGAACAAATAATCCGAGCACTTGCTGAGAGGCTTCCCGGAAACCCATTCACAAAAAGGAAGAAGAAAAGAAGGAACACGTTAAAGTAATTATTTGCTCTCCGGTATTATTCCAAGTGCCCTATGCTGGAATATAAAGTAGCAGAGATGCCAATCTTTGAAACTTTAGCAGGGCAGTACTGCAAGCAAGTGCACAGCCAGTGGGGAAGGGAGTTTTACTTCTACTGTGTGACTGAAAACAATAAATAAGCGAATATTTCAAATATAAACGAAAAGAATGGTTCTGATCCAATGTAGGCAATCTACATTTATCTGTAATGAAAAAACCTACATCGCTGAGTAATTTGGAATCTTTTGATATCTATTGCGGCAATTAACTCGCGTTGCTAATAACATTAGATGTAATACTTTATGGAGAATTTTAGAAACAAACATTTTATCTGCGATGTGCAATACTACTCCCCTAAAATGAAAAGCAGGTCCTACTTAAAAAAATCAATTTAAAAACGTGTTTTTTGCTATATTTGTGTAAGTAGCCCCTGAGAGGTGAGCAACCAATGCTAATGGGTAGGCATTTTGCCCCCCCTGAAAAAATTTCTGTGGGCACCCATGCCGGGCACTATTGCACCCATCGCCTCTCTGGAATGAAACTATCCCTCCTCAATGTCCAGTGATCAGGTGGGTAAATGTCGCCACAGGCAGATTAGTCATGAGTTTGCAAGCTTTCGTTTTGGGTGAAAGGGTTATCTCAAAAAATTATTTTTCAAAAGAGGTCCAGGATAACCCAGTAGTACCCAGGATAACCCAGTAGTACCAAGTTTTCATATTTTCTCACTTATTTTAACAAATGTTTGGAGAGTTTAATATTCAAAGTTACAAGACCTTCTAGAAAAAAAACTTTCAAATCTAAAGTCTTGGAATAGCATGTATATCTTCTTTACCAACTTGCTCTCTCTCTCTATTCATAAACACTAATGGAATCATTGGTGTGTCATTGCAAACTTACAACCCATTTTGTGGAAACTATAAAAATTTTATCACGTAGGTGATATGATGGCTTTGGTATTTCAAGATAGCAGAAGTGAATTATAGATTTATAAGACAAATTAAACTATTCATGGGAGAAAACTTGGTTACATATCATATTTTGAAAATGACACATAGCTTTGGTTGATTACAAAGAAACATATTCCCTTGTATCAAGAGCTTGCTTGCATCTTAATATCCTCAGAATCAATCAGTGACAATAATAAAAATAACACTAAAATATGGACTTTCGAGTTTGATTAGAAAAAAATTTAATGCCAAGACAATTATTATCATTAACCTATGTTGATGTTCTCCATTTATAAATAGTATTTTTCAATTAAATAAACAATAAGATGCATTAATTAGTTTGGTAACAAACCTTAGTAGATTCTTCAAGCATCTTCGTATGTTCGGCAATGAACCGGACACAAAAGCATGACTTGTGGACCTCAGGTGGGCAGTGTGTGTGAGCAAATGCTGGGTTTCTCAGAATTGGGCTCTTGTCCTCTTCATCTCCTTCTTCATCCTCTGTATGAGGACATGGCGTTGCTGCTCTGGCAGCAGCTGTTGCAGATGCTGTCACTCTCTTGGCAGCAGCTGCAGCATCTCGATCCTCTTCCCTTAGCTCCTCTTCCTCTTCTACACCTCGTGCTTCCTCTTCTCTCGCCTTTTCTTCCTCCTCTGCTTGCCTTCTTACTTCACGCTCTCTGTCTTCTTCCTGTTCCTCCTCATCTTCTTCACCAGGAGGCAGAGGTGATGCAAGTTGTGTCATTGAAGAGACCACAGGACCATGGATTTGGCAGCTGCCTATGAATGGGCCATCTGCCAAGCTTGAAGTTAGATGAAAAAATTATATTCTCTCAGAGAAATAATGGATTTTTCATTCCTTTATTAAATTTATAGTCAATTTTTATCAACATAATTTGTCAAATTCACATTTCATCCTGTCGTTTTTACTTTCTCCATATGTAGTATAAGAGAAGTTATTGCATTTGTGAAAAAAAATAAATGTGAGATTTCAATGGAAATACACATTTTGAGGTCCCCTGAGTATGTTTTCACTATTTTATTGATGATGTCTGTGTGTGTGATAGGAATTTTGTGGGTGCTCTAACTACAAAACTAATAATCAGATCGCAAAATATTATACTTAAGATTTTTATTGTAAAAATGAAGTTCATCAGTATTTTACTAGAGGTAATAGTGACTCTTGCAGCACAGACTCAAATTATTTGAAAAACTCTTCAAGTATAAAGGTATAGACCAGGGGTCACTAACTAGTTTTCTTCACAGTCTGTATTAGAAAAAATGTATCTCATCGCGGTCCGGATCCCTTACTGGCATAACATTAATAAAACATAAAATAAATGTTATAATTTCCTTTTATTAATTATTACAGGACACTTAGGGATAATATTTATTACTATATTGCAAATAAATACATTAATGAGAAAAATTACACTTCTTTTCGACAATAATTTCCCCAAAATTTGGAGTCAAATTTGTACTTGATATTTGTAGCAAATTTTGAAGAAGTTTTTCGGTTATCCGAGACCGAAACTTGCTTGTTATAAAGTTAACTTTCGAAAATGTTGATTCACATATATATGTTGAACCAAGGATACAAGTGCTGATGCTGAATTGAAGAAAAAGTGGATCATTGTGACAAGAATTGGTAAAGCTTTACCGAAATATGCTTGTATTTGTGGCAATTATTTTAATTAATAAATTGTATTATAAAATAAAATTACGTATATTTCAGAAGTTTAATGGCATCGGTAACATGAAGAAAGGCTCATCATTCAGTATAGCGTATAATCGATTTTTTAAATGTCACACGTCAAATTTAAGGAACTTACAAAAATGCAAAACTAAGATAATTCCAATAACGCACAAATTATTGACTTAGATTCAGGTCACATGCAGTCCATGAAAAATCGTTGGCGGTCCAGATGCGAACCGCGGTCCACCAATTGGTGACCCCTGGTAAAGACCATCTTACCCCAAAAACTACAAAAATAAGATAAAAAATCTTTTTATTTGGAGTAAAGATTTTAAAATTATTATGAATAGCATTATAAGGCAAAATTATTACTTCATATTGTAAAAGAACACAGTCGTCCTTGTTGCCGTAAATTATATTTTGAATATGTTTACAGAATTCACCGGTACATGGTGGCGCTGTATACTGTAAATTTACGGTTAAATTAATTATTTACTAAATAAGAGGCTCTACGAAAATTTGTTTCAAACAAAACTTGGAAGAAATATTATTCTCTAAAACTTTGGTCCTTGTGAAGATTACCAATAACGACGTTTTTAAGGAGATATTTGATGGAAACCGAAAAAACCGATTATTTATAAATAATTCCTACAAAATAATTGCTATGGAACATTGTTTCAAATGAAAGTTGTAGGAAAATACATTTTCTATAACCTTTGTATTGAATTGTATATATAATAATGATGTTTTAACGGAGAAATATTGCAAAAACGGAATCGGGTTTTGAATAAACCTCGACTTCCGGTTAACCAGTATTGTCCAAAAACTAATCAGCTCTTTGTGCTCATACGAAAGTGTTATATATGAAATTTGTTAATGTACGGCAAGTACTTTTCGAGTTAGAACATCCACAATCTCTCTCTCACACACATATGCACACACACAGACAGACATCATTCCGAAAATTGTCTAAACATGCTCTAGGGAACTCAAAACATGTATTTCTGTGGAAATCTCGGTCGATTTTTTTCATGGAAACATTACTTTCTCTATACTATGTATATGGAGAAAGTAAAAAGGATGATGAAAAAGGATTTAAGCCTGAAATTTATGAATTCTTTGTGGAGCAAGCCTTTTACACCATTGGAGAATGTACAGATCTTATGAGAACTCATTATAAAAGGCAATTATACTTACACAATTCTAAGGGTAAATTTATATACAGGTATACCTCGCAATATGCTCAGGATGCGTTCCTAAAAACTAGAGCGTATTGCGAATCAGCATATTGCAAAACACATTTATACATAAGAATAATGCTATGAAAAAGAGATGTGTTCCTAGAAAGATAAAAATCAAGGGTATTAAAAAACGCACGTACAATAAAACCTCAATTATTCATATAAATTAAAACTGGTTAAAACAGAATATTTATGCATCGGTTTTTAAAGAAAGATTTGACAAAATATCCAACAAAATGGCATGCGATTTTATTAAGTATTAATAATATTACATGCTGTATTCAACCAAGTTAAAACAATGTCTATTGGAAAAAGTTATTGCTTCATTTAACATTAATGTTCATGCAAGCTACAGTCAAATTTCATACATATATTTACAATATGTCTGGAAAATTTATACATACGATAAAAAAACACTTCCAGCTAACAGAAAACAAAAATCTGTGAACTTTTTAAAATATAAAATGCTTAAAAATTCATTACATGTTTATTCATCTTGAGTTTTACTTATTAGGAAAATTGCTATTAATTAAGGCACTCTATTTATTTGGCAATGCCTGTGGGGGGCGGGATGGAAAATTCAAATTCTTTTCAGAATGTCAATCTTCCAATTAGTCTATTTCATGGATATCCTGAGCACAGCACAGATAGTCTGGTGTTTACTACAAAAAGAACAAATTTGTAATAGACAGAACAGTGAGTTATAAAAAGCAGCCATATAAAGGAGTCTCAACATATGTGAATGAAGAACAACAAATCACGCAAAACTGCGTATGAGCCACAAAAAAACTGAAAGATTTAACAAATAAATGTTCTTATTCAATATGAGATGATTTATAATAATGACAATAATGAGTCACAGTCGAAATTTAAGTCTTGACTGGAAACAGGGTTGTCTGGGATTTCTCTTGATTGTTTGCTTTCCTTATTTATACGCTGTCTTTTTAAAGTTTAAAAGTAGTTCGTACATATTGAAAAATGCTGCTTTTCATTGCTTGGGTATAGGCCCTTTTCAGTGGGCAGAGAAACACTCTTCGTTCTCTGGAATTTGTAAGAGCATATGTCCAAATCAAGCAAGCGGATCGAGAGTTGGAGTCATAAAGTGTAATGAGCATAAAACCAAAAAAGGTGTATCGCAAAACAGCGTATCGCAAGGTATACCTGTATACCTATTTATTTTTTAAATTGTATAAGGTATTGAAACGTATCTTATGCCATGACATTCGATAAATTTTGTATATATTAATGAAATATATGTGTATGTTAATGATGGTGTAAATTATATATGTACTATGTTTGTATACCTTTCTTATTCATATCTATTGTAAACCGATGGCTCCTGACAATTGTATCCCATTGAATCTTTAAGGAATAAATATTATTATTATTATTATTTAATTTATGTAAATATTTGCTATTATCAAAGTTAAGAGACCAGGGATGGCCAAACTTACTTACACTCAAAGCCGCATATCTTTGAAAGTATGAGAGCTGCATGACATATATTCTGTGTTCATAAATTTGTGAACAGTATCCGAAGCAATTAAGATATATTGCATTTCCCTTAGGCATCCCAAAAATGTCTAAAGTCACACTACATATCTGTATTCTGCAGCAAAAAATATTGAATGGAAATTTAAAAGAGCACCATATGGCTTTCGAGCCATGGTTTGGCCACCCCTGTTATAGACAATGAAATTTTCTACAAGTTTTTCATGAAATGGATTGTTTCACAGTTATTTTGATTATTTAAATTAAGTATACTGTTAAGTGATTCCTTTTCTTCTGTTGCTATGATAAAGTTTTCTAATTGTTGATAGTGATGCCTACACTGCCAGGGATAATGTAACTTTTGCATCTATATTTTGTTATTCATTGGAACAGCTAACAACTATATTTACTCATTATTTTTTTCAATGTCAAAAGTGAGTCAAAGTATTTATTGCTGTGAAAATTATTCCAAGTATTTAAAAACTATTAACCAGTGTAATTGGTGATAATTATTCTTGAGGATACTTGTGTCGAGAACAATCATATTCATTACTCGGTATGGAGAAAGTCATATGCTGGATATATCACATTTTTTCTTTGAGTCAAAATAATTTGGTAAATTGATTTCACATATTGATGCTTGAATAAGTGACACTACTAGCATTAATGCCTTGCAACAAACCTATAAATATTAAACATAACAATTATTGAATCAAAAGGAATATGCTTCATGGATTAGAAATGCACTATATACAGCTTGAAGCTTTTGATTTTATTAGTAGATTTAGCTAGACAGGTTGCTAGTTGTCTTTGAGATGTAATACTCAATACTGAGTATCTCTTTTAGGCTTTAAGTTACAGATAAAATTCAGTAAATATTGTTTAAAATATATATATATATAATATATTTAAATGAATGTTAGGACAAAGTTAAAAAATAAAACTTTAAATATTTCATATTCAATTGACGTAAGTCAGTGGAATATTTTAAAGTCATCACAACAATATATAGTGCCTCTTTCCTCTTTTTAGTATAACATAGTTGTTTTGTCCATTTAATAAGTTTGAGTGTGCTCATATAGAATGAATACATATATATTTATGAAAACATTAATACTATTTATCTATAAATAAATTATAAATTAAACTTTTTAAATGTATTCAGATCTACTAAATATTTGAAAGCATGCTTTTTGCTATTTAAAAAAATATGGGGTAGTTAGACCATGATATTCTGTGGAATTTTAGAATGGTAAAAACAGGCAAGAGACTGAATTACAAAAATAAAAACACTTTAAGGCATTTTTACTAATTTTTGGGGTTGATAGGGTCTGCACCCCAATTTTATTTCCAACAAGCGCTCTACCTTCAAAAGTGACTTTCTTAATCCCCCTCTGATTCTGAACCAAACCCCTCATCCCCTTTGCTTCTATAAATACTTCACCCTATCTCTTTCTTACACTAAGTCACTAAGTAACCATAAAACTTTTGTAATCTCAGCCTTATTCTGATGTTTAAGGATGGTATTCTAAGTCTATACCTGATAGCAATGATTTCAAAATAAAAGTGGTCCCAACACCAAAAATTAATTTTTTACCTCTTCAACATTATTAATATGCATTGAAATAAAATGAAGACAAATACAGACACATGGTTCTCTATCTTCATTTAATTAATACGTAGTTTATATTGAAGTGGGTCATATTGATGTAGACTGCAAATAATACCATACCCTAACCTGCACTATTGCTTACGGAATTTTCTCAAGTATGTATCTGCTTAAGCTAACGAAAAAAAACTTTCCTTGCAATGAATTTGCTACTGAACGGAAAAAGTTTAATCGACGACGCATGCACCAAATCCAGGAATTCACTGAAAGAATATCATAAAGATCTCCAGTGCAAAGAGAGCATACAGGCCTAACCCATGAGATGATAGATGGTGTTCCTTTGCAGTGCGCAGTCTAGGCGTCCCTCTGGGCGTCGCTATGTGTGCCAGGTGGTGGTGCGGGTGCGTTTGGGATAGGTTTGCTGCCGGTCCTAGCGCCTGGGGTATACTGGAATGGTGCTGCAAGAGGAGAGGTGGGGGCAGCAGGGGCGGGGGAGGGGAGGGAGAGAGGGGCGACGCCGCCGCCCTCTTGGCCGAGCCCCACGTCGCCCCGGGCAAACCCCCGAGAGAACCCCCTCCTCCCGGCCAATCCGCATATGTCTTCGGGGCTGGCTCTTCCCTCTGTGGTGCTTCGCATGGGGCCGTCGCTTGGTAGGGGTAGTAACATGGCCGAACCTCCGTCCCTCCTCTAACCGTCCGTAGCACCACACGTCCAGATCCGTATCTGGCGGCTGCGTCGGCCGCGGCACCAGCCGAAGACGTGCAGCACGCGAACATGTGGCTGCGAAAGGAAGCAGTTTTCACTTGCATTCGATGAAAACATCTCGAGCTCGTCTCTTAAGAAACCTGAAGGCGGGTATTATTTGCAGCGTACAATAAAATGTGAAAATTATGGACTGTTTTTGAGGGTTTCCTTATAATATATGTACATACTCCAAATTATGTGGATGATGTTGGATAGCCGCCGAGGGAAACCAGAGTCGCATTTCCGCAACAAATCAGCTATATTCATTGGTAATATACTGGACGTTTATTCCAAATCAGTCCACCAATGAGTATGGCTGCTTTTTAATCCCAATTTATATCTAATCATTCCGAAGTTCTGTGCATATTGGAGTTATTTTCACCGACAGCTGAATTTCAGCCATCAGTTAAATTACATATTTCACTTTTATAATTCATCAAATCGTGTAAGGTGAGAGAACTCGATTTAAATGACTAGATAGTTATTTTTCGATCTAAATGATGGAATAGAAAGAGTTGAAAATCAGTTTAACGCAGAAAAATATATAAAAGCTACTTTTAAAATTATATGGGTATGGTGGATGAAATACGTTTGCGTCTCATTTGGTGTACTCATTTTAACAAACCTTAGGATTCAATTGGGGGACCTTGTGACTTCAAACGAAGGATTCTCAGTCTAAATCACAAAGCAAGGGAGGAAAGAAGAAATCCGGCGCCGGCATTAGCCTACTCTTAACGAGAAACACGAAGGGGACCAAAAGCTATACGGCCCTTCCGAAGGACGGGGCTTTGATTTGCGTGTTCTCCACATAACCACGCAATTAGGGAGCCGGGCAACCCGATTCGTACCGAGTTTGCTAAGCGTAGCAGGCCAGCGCGCCCGCAGCACTACGCCATGGCTCGCCCAACCACAACTTACCTTACGACCACCCTGTTTAATTTGGTATTAAATTGGGTGAAACTATTATTTTTTGGGTGTGTTACGCAATAAAGATTATTAATCGGAACCATTTACGCTTTTCCAGGAAATTCATGCCATTTAATCTTAAAGTTTGGCAGCTAAAAATAATTACAAACCTTGATGTTTCGAATTGATATTGTGGTCTCCGCATGACCAGCAACCGTGGCAGGATGTGGATGAAGACCCGCTTCACCCATGGCGCCATCTTATGCGTCTGCGGAGACCGGAAGTGGACGTTGAGCACCACAACCGTCACGCATATACTGTTCACGGAAAAATGGCAATTAAAACAGCTATATCGGCGGTTTGTTTGTTTGTAGTGCTAAAGTATTTGACATTTTTAATTAAAAAATGTCTTCAAAATTTGAGAAAGAAGCAATGACGAACACAGAATCTTATTCTGCCAGTAAGGATAAGATATAACAAGTACCTGCAATTTCAATTACGAACCGCTAAGTATATCTATACTGAGCATCATGATACATATGTTAATGAAGTGCCTATTTTAACTGCACTGAATCATTTTTTCACTTATATTTAGTTTTGTAATGCTTTTCAACTTTCCAGTTTGATTAAAAACCTCCTAATTACAACAATTAGTTTAGATATTCTTTGAAGAAAAATGTCCATAATAGAAATAAAAAAATAGCAGACAAATTAATCTTGTCATAGATAACATCTCGCATAATTGTATGCCTGTGTAATTACCCCTCATTTATCACTGAATATTTCTCCTTCGAGTAAAGACGTTTCCTTAATTTCCTATCTAAATTAGTCTCTAATTAGTCTCCTCTTCAATCAACATTTTTTCTTCTAAAACTTTGTTCGAATAAGTTCGAACCCGTGATTCTCTCCTCCGACTACCTTCGCTGCCTCCTACAACTGGCTATTAACGAGTGCCGGCACACTTAGTGCCACGGAGTTAAGACAAATCGACTTAACGACTCATGCTTCACTATCAAGATTTATGGATAAAGAAGGAAGTTGAAGTGTACTCGAGATACTTAGTATCGTTGCTACGCTTTTTCGATCACAGTTAACGAATTTTTGATTATCCAAACCACCCTTCGTCCAATTTAGTTAGGATAATCGGAGTTATTCTGTATTTACAGTTGTGATTACATTGTTATTGGTAGATTAAAAACATTGTTTTAATTAAGAGAAATTCCTGCCCGTTTTTAGCGGGCTTTTTAGCTAGCTTTTCATAAATTGATTACGCTTTTGTGCAAAACATCATGTCTTATATAAACCATGAAAAACGCAAAGATTCTGGCTTCTATTATGATAAATATTACAAATAATTAGCGAGGTAAACCATTTGAGAAGAAATTTCACGAAAAAGATCGATGATCAATCGAATTTGCTCCACACGATAAACAAGAACCTCCGCCGCGTAATTTCACCGCAATTTGTTTGAATTATTTTTTTGCCAAATTTTCAAAATGATTACTGAAGAAGTAGCGATAATAGCAACCGAGTTCCTTCGCCATGTACAATGTTCCAATATCAAAAGACTGCAACCTAAAACATGAACATCTGATTCAGAGCTGAATCTTTGTTAAGGCAGAAAGTCTCAAAGGGTCCTCCAAAAATGCCTCTGAATGCGACGCCACATCTTTGTTTGCAGAAGAGCCGAGAGACGATGATGGGAATGGGGCGGCGATGACAAAAGTGAGACGTGACGCAAGCAGAAAAGTTGGTTGTCATCAAAGAAGAAGGGAAGGATAAAAGGCGGAAACGAGTTCGCTTGAAACCGTATTACACGGAGCAGCAATTAAATTGCAATTAAATATTACTAAAATATGAATGTAAGAGTCATAATCTATATAATTTCTAATGATTATGCCAAAGACGCATGACAATAGGATACAAATATAAGCTTTGAACTTCAAAATAAAGATTCAACGTTACGACAATAATCGACAAATCATAAAAATATGTTTGTTCTGCTAGGATTTTAAATATACGTTACTTCCTTTAATTCTTGGCAATTTGTTTTCTGAGACTTTGGTAAACAATATTACTGGAAAAGAGACTGCGGGATGAGTGCATGAAAATGCTGATCGTAGATAAACCGAAAATGGAAGTGAGGTCACATGATGATATTAACGAACCAATCACTTGGATGGAGATTTTCCGTTGAAGTATGAATTGCTTATAAGATACCTAAGATTAGGTACTTTCCCGTTTTGGCCCCGCAAAATTTTTCATTGATATATTTTATTTCATATTGCGACCGAGGATATTGGCGAGCCATCGGCTCGCTTTCCTTTTAGAATATAATGCCTTTTATATCGGGTGTAGCCGTCTCCTGGCACTGTCGCGCCCTTCGTTTCTTTGGAACGAAACTATCCCTCCCCATTGTCCGGTGATCGGGTGGGTAAATGTCGCCACAGGCAGATCAGATAATTTTTTGAGATAACCCTTTCACGGAAAACGAAAGCTTGCAAACCCATGACATTTGCCTGTGACGACATTTACCCACCTGATCACTGGACAATGGGGTGGGATAGTTTCGTTCCATAGAGGCGAAGGGCGCGATAGCGCCTGGAGACGGCTACACCCGATATAAAAGGCATTATAATCTAAAACGAAGGCGAGCCAAAAGCTCGCCAATATCCTCGGTCACTTGTAATTAAAAATTCCAACTATACACTTGATTAAAGACAAAGCGAGCCGAAGGCTCGCCATGAAAAATAACAATAAAAAATTGTCAACGGTCACAATGAACTTCAAACAGCTTGCTCTCCTATGGGACATAGTCTCGACAACTTAGCTATTTATGCGAGAAGCACACATTAGGAAAGATGGAGAGACATACAAATAGCAAACTCACAAATATTATTGTACTCTTTAAGTCAACAAAATCATCATAATTCTTTGAATCATTATCCTTTTGTTTCCATTCAATAAATTTAAACTAATTACATACGCTGGATATGTTTCATCGCAATCTTTTTTAATCTGTGCAGAAGGAATCAAAACTGCGTTTTTATTTTAGCATTTGACTCTTTTGTCGAGAAAATGTTATGGATGACTGTGACATTCGAACGAACATCCCCGACGTGGTGTGATGTGCTGAGTTCAGCTGTCTCTTACCAATAAAAAAAAAAGAATATCGGCCTCGGATTAACTGGAATAAAGAGAGCAAAGATGGCGGAACGTAAGCATAGTATGGTGTTAGCGGCTGCAAGACAGACAATGAGGACGGCGAGGTGTGCTCTAAGCAAAGGGAAAAAGTTGAAAAGATTAATCGAGAACAAATGCTAGGGAAGATTTGCGGAGGCGGTTAAGTGAAGCAAGCGTATCGACGACGCACGTGTCGCGAATAATTACGGAAATTAAACTTGCTCAGCGTGTCAGGAACAAGAATCAGTGTATAAAGCTGACGAGAAAACAAACTTACGATTTTATGTTTTCCCTTGAACAATATTAAACGTTGTCTGCCAATTTTGCACAACTTATCGGAGCTTTAATTTCTTTGTTTAAAATCAGCACGTGGATTACGGCGTTTTCTAAAATAATTTTGTAATTATACCCATTTGGACAATATGTATCATCATATACTACATGTATCTTCCTCCATCAACTACTTTTTATATCCCACCTCATGTTCATTGTTGAACTCTAGGAATTTTCACGGTTAAATGTGCTTTTAACAATAATTTTTATACAAAATTATTATGACAATAAAAATCCTCTATTCTTCTTTTTCTGTTTCTATCCTCTCTTCGGGAACTTCCTTCATCGCTCTCTACCATCTCATAATATGTCCCAACTATTTTTAAGCCTAACACTTTATCGCAGTTAATATTCTATTCTCTTCTGGTTTCCAATAATCTCCCTATTAGTTCTTTGTTAGAGCCTAACGTCATTACTAATACTACAGGAATCTCTTTCATTAGCTCTGCTAATATGGTCATTACCTTGGACGAAATTAATCATAATATACCGTCATTTTTAGTTATATAAATATTTTCTTGTACATTTCTGTTATACTTAAATCGTTAACAACTAAGATTTTAAATAATTTATCAAAATTTATTTATCCTTTAACTCTCAAGTTTGTTTTTGGGGTAAATATTATTTTTGTGTTTTTGCACAAAAAATTTCAATAAGTAGGAAATGGGTCACGGTGGTACTCAGCTAAAAAAACAGAGGAGACCAACTAACATAGGTGATACTTTAAACATACACATTCTATAAGAAAAAAAGCAAATCGAAATAAATGTTCAAATTTACTTCAAAATGCCGAGTAAACACCAGGTGCCATAAATAACGCAAAAATTCGGGAGAAACAAAAGAAAGTAAATTGGAAAGGAAAAGTTGAAAATTTTTACAGTAGACGGTTGGACGTCGAGAGACACCGGTGGTCTATAAGTCGGGAGAAGAAGATAAATTAAGTAAAGAAGAGATTTACAGCAGTAATTTTTCATTCTTAGCTGGAAGACGAACAGTGGTAATTAAAGGTCTGGAGAGGGGCTTTTTGTCTTTATACATATTTGCTTTCCAACTTTAGGAAAGGTAACCGACGAAAATGAAATAGGGAGACTGTTACGAACCTTATTTACATTTCTTTTTACTCATTATCATTTTCAATCCTTTATTCATTTGAAATAATGCGCTTGAAACCAAAATAACATAATTAGCCTTTCACGTGAAGATATTAGTAGATAAAAAGGATTGTTTAGAGCAATTTATATAAGATACTTACACTATGTATAGTTAATTACTTTCTATTTTCATCTTTTTGTGGAAGCGACATTTGAATTTTCGCTTTTTACCACTTGGACGAACAACGATATTTTTTCAAAACTCCCCGATTAGGGAAAGAGAATGACATTCTAAAAACAGAAACAGACTTGCAAAATACCGTAGGGTACAGAAGGTCACGAAACATCACTTCGACGCTTTTTCTCACTTATCAAGTATCTACTCAACGAGGTTACCGAACTATAATTCAGTCGGATATCCATCGATGTTGCCAAAAATAGTGGAGCACAATCATTTGTATCGACCGTAGATGTTTACCTGAAGCGGTTGTTGAAGTTGGGAGCAACTAACTGACGAAAAAGGAAGTCCTGAGAATGAAGCGTCTTCGGATGAATTGAAGAAAGGAAACTGGAAGGGGACGTGAGAGGAATCGAAATGAAGGATGCAGAGAGAGAGAGAGAAGGTGAAGGATGGAGAAAGATAAAGGGGAAAGAGAGAAAAAATATTCGGAACGAGAGAAAAAAAGAGTACTTTTGAGAATATGAATGAACTGAGAGGAGCAGGGAGGGGGAGAGAGGGGGGGGGTAGAGGGAGGGGGAGACACCGTGGGAGGCAAGGAGTAAGAGATGTAAAAATTACGTAGGAGGCGAATGAAGGGGATAAAACGGGGAAACGAAAAAGGGTAGAAATAAGTCGAGTCGAGGAAGAAGGTAAACAAGTTAGGAAAGTGTACAACGTATCACAAATGGGCCCGTTTCGTGCAATGGAGCATTAGAAAGAATTTATATACCTGTACGTGAGGGAAATAGCGTTTTAAAGTTCTTTTCTTCACCATAAACTATCCATTTCCTTCCTATTTAATAATATTGCATGCACGCGTAATGAAATTAAACGCTTGTTTGTGAGATTGTTTATGATAGCAACAATGATGAAGTAACCATGCAAGAAATGTTTTGTTCAACTCGAATTAAGACATTTTTGTTTGATTTTCTCGGTAAAGGCTACTCCTACGATAAAAATGTATAGGAAAGAAAATACTCTACCATTTCTACAACTTTTATTTGAAAAATATTTTGATATGAGCAATATTTTACGAGATATGACGAAAATGTAATTTTTTGTCACCAGTAAAGTGGTACCCCTGATTGGCGTACGTGATTCATTTTTGCGATTTTCTTTTTACATTTGATTGTAAGTCCTTAATATAAGATTTCATGAAAATCCGTTGGGTAGAAACCGAGAACGTACATGCGGACGGACGGACGGACGGACGGACGGACAGTCCGACGATAATAGGCGCTCACGCTGGAAGCGAAACGCGCCTAAAAAGGGTGAGAGACGGGGGAGGGAGAAATATGTTGACGGTTACGATTCTGGAGGTTATTGCGAGAGTGAGTGAGACGCGTCATTGGAGTGGGAGTAATAAACGAAGGGAGGAAGGGGGTAAATATGATGAGACGGATGAAGGAAGGAGGGGGAGAACGTGCCGGGGATGGGGAAGACGACGGAGGGAAGGATTAGAGTCGAAAAAAAGTAAGGATAAAACGGGTCGAAAAAGCAGTAAAAGGATATATAGAGTAAGAGATGAAAGGGTTATTTCCCGGCGGAATGGAAAACGGGGGAGGAGGGATCCCCGTTACTCTACATTAGCATGAAATCGATTTGGATGGTCGGAAAGACGACTGGCTCCCTGGCTTCTTGCGCCGTCGATCCTCCTTTGTCTTCGGAAGGACGGAGTGAAACGAACGTCTTTCTTTCCTATCGGTCTGAACGTTAGACCGCTGTGAGGGATATCTTGAGAGCGTCCGATACGTCTAAAAAGATTCTTCAAACGGATATGTCCGCCCCTTATTGTTTTTTTCATCTGAGTCGTCTCTATCGAGTAAGGGTTCATGAGAGAGGTTCGGGTGGCTTATCGATTTACCTTTCCTTTTTTTATTCGTCGTTTAATTCAAGGTCACGAGAGGTTTCGCGAGAAACAATTGGAATATTCATCGCTGGATGAAGAAGACGATTTTGATTGATTTGCTCGAATCGAGTATGTGATGGTCGCCAGTCATAAGCGGACGTTAGCTGAATTAGAAGTCTTTGTAATAACTTACTTAAAATTCTAATTAATTGACTACGGCTGCGATTTGATGAAATTCATCTCTACGTTGAATTTTAGCTTCGACAAGGTTACCGTTAAAGTCATATAAATATAATATTTTAGCATGCAAAAAGTTCGATATTACGATTGACGTAATTATTAATTTTAAATGTATTTACTAGATCAGAGGAATTGTTTGTAATAAAGTTCTTTTTAGCACGAACTTCAGCGGGCTGGAGCCCCGGATTACATCATTCATCGGATAATTGAACATGACCTTAAAGTTGGAAAATGTGTCCAAGCAAGGAGGTTAAGTTTATCTTTATGAAGGATACACTACCAAATAAGAAGAACATATACATCGCCTAAATATATAAACAGTACCAAAAGTTTATCAAAAAGGCAAAGAAAAGTCAAAGAAATTCAAAACATGAGTGAAGTGTATATATATAGTATAATGTTCTAAAATGTAAACGTCGAATAGAGTTAACAAAGCGTAAGATTTTAAAAATAAATCTGGCTACTCGCATTATTTTTGCGTCAACTGCTACTTGTTGCAAAATATAGCGTAGAATTAACAGGCCGTTCCGCTCACTATTTGATTAGTTTGAACAAATTTGATTTGCGTGAAATCGAAATACATTCCAATGTCAAATAAAGACGGAAATAACCTCATTATTAAATCGATTCTTAGCCTATAGAATCCACCTACTTAAATAATTCAGAGTAATTAACACTTTAATTTACGAGATAATTCCCTTTTTCGTGCCATCGCAGACTAATATCATGAAATGGTACAGACCTCTTAAATACAAAAATAGAATACGATGCGTAGCCGCGGGCGGCTCGAGTTATTAAGCCGACACATCAAAATGGAGCGATAAGAAATAATTGGCTAAAAGCAAAATAAATTTAACAGACTAAATAAACCTGAGATGAGGAAATTCATCACGCGGGTAATCGTTGAAACGATTTTTCAAACTTTCACTCGTTTTCGCACGCGTCGGAACGTCGCTTTCTCGCTGCGAGCGAGTTTATGAGACCGGAAGACTTATACCTGGAAGAAGAAAGTCACCCGATATGAAAATATGAAATATGACGAGGACAAGAGAGATGGATTACCGAGAGGGCTGACTGGTTACACATAAAGATGACATAGAGATTAGAGGGAGGCGGGGGATAGTGCCTGTTAAGCGGTGAAAGGATAACGGAGGAAGGGAAAGAGGAAATAAGGATGAAGCCAATGAGGGGAAGATGGACTGGGATAAAAGGACGGATAATTAAGAAGAAAGAACGAGAGAGAAAATATGGAAAGGTAAAGGAACTGGGCGAACTTCAGTGCCTTACACTTTACCCCAATAACTAGATAGTGTTGCTATTATAATGGTTATAGAAGCGATCCGCGCGCAGAATCATCCATTCTTCGAGGGTTGTGTCTTCATAGAACAGGTTCAAACTACATCATCCTAAACCCCTTAACATTTCACCCCGCCTTCCTTACGCTGCCTCCCTCCTTCCCCACTCCCCCTCTCTCTCTCCCACCCGCTGCTAATGGAAAACAAGCGCGGTATACCCGACCCCGTCGGCGCGTCAACAGAACTTTAAATTACACCACTGCTCCCGATAATTGGATTACGAGGGGCACCACACTTCGGAGGCCGCTCCTCCCGCACCGGCGTGGGCTGTTTCCGGTGGCGCGAAATATTAATTTTCGTGCCGCACCCTGCAGAGCTAACATTGCAATATGGACGTCGCCTATGGAAGACGAGGTGGAGGAGAAAGGAAGAGGGAGAATTTTCCATTAAGTCGCTTTCGTTTTTATTTATATATTTTTTCCTCCATAACCTCCGCAACAAAGGTGATATTTTATTTTTTTGTTTTACAAAGAGTTTACGAGGTGTATTAGGGATTAAAAGAGACATCTCCCTGGCGACGTAGACTGCGACGTCGTTTGATAAGCGATTAATTCGTTGCTTTTATTAAATAAACTATACACTTGGTCCGCGTCTTTTTGAAAGCATTTTTATAAATACAAAAACGTCTGTATACTCGAGTGCAGCGCATTGTACGTCGGCTCAGGTAAAAAACAATATCTCTCCAATAGCAGTCATAAAGGTTGACTAAACCGGATGCGCATTTCAGCCATAAATCAGCAATCACCATTGGCTGTATGCCGACAGCGCGCATTTGGTTTTCTCAATATTTTCCATGGTTGCTGGAGACATTACCTGTCAATTTCATTAGATAATTCCCTTTCGAACAAATACCTGGTGATTTTATACCAATCCTGTCAACGGTACGTATATTTGTGCTAGTAATATTTAGTTTTAACGCATTCACTGTATTCAACAACAGTGGTCTAAAAGAATTATTAATAACAAAGAAATGTACCTAATAGTAAACCATTGCAGCAGAGTTCCGGTTTTTTTAAGCGAGCAAGAAAAGCGTGAACGAGGACGAGATAACGCCCAGGAAATCAGCCAAGGCCTTTTAACTACCCCAAGTCTATGCGGGTGTAGGAGGTCGTGATGTAGGTACACGCAAGGGATTAGGGGCGTCAAGGAATGATTAACTACCGCCCGGGTCCCGCGTACCGTTGCGCGCGCATGCGTTAACTTATAGGGATTCGACCGCGAGGGATAATGTCTTTTTTTCCGGCTATTACTACCACTACTACTACTGCGCCATTGCGGTCTGTAAGGGCCTTTGGGGATGCAAGGTGTATGGAAGGTAAAGCGCTCCTGACCGATGGATCTCTCAAGCTTTTTCGCTTGACGGGTGTTGGGACGGTTGATCCCGCCTCTGTCTCTCTCTCTTTCTCGCTCGCTCTCCTCAGGGACCTGTTCCTCTGCGGCGAGAGACGGTCCGCAGAATACAGCCTATGCACATCGAAGCGGTTAGATTTTTTCGGGAAGGGAATTTTTGTTTTTTTCCCTTTCGTTCAGGGTGTATAATCTTCTTTCCCCGGAGAGATAGGCAAGTTTGAATAGCTATGCAGCAATGGTCAAATGGATGAGAAACGTAGTAGATTAAAATACGATATTAAGTTACGGAACACGTCTACACGAGACCTAGAGAAAACGCGGGATTGTTACTTTTTGATCTCTGGATAAGAAGGGAGACAGGTTTCTAGGTATGAAATAAGAACTCCCCCTCAAATTTTAATTCAGAATACACCGATGGCTTAATAAGATTTTTACAGCTCAGAAAAAAACGAGAGATATATACCTATGTATGACATGCTAAATAATGGAAATTTTCTTAGCATTTAAGAAAATGGAGGTGGCAAAATTTTAATAAGTATATGAAAATAAAGTTGAGTTGATTTGAAAGGAAATATCATGAAGTTGCTTAAATACAATAGGAATATAATTAGGCACGACAATGAATGGGTGAATCACATTCAGAGATATAATCGAATGTTGAAGGAAGTCAGAGAGGGCAGGATGCTAAGAAAGCTGCAAGAAGGTGGTACGGTAAATGGGATATAAAAAAGAGTGTTCTAAGAGATGATGATCTGAACGACTTAGGCTGGCCGCACACTGCGTGCGACAAACTGTCTAAAGCAAGGACATTTTTGCTTCTGTCATTTTGTCGTACGACAATTCGTCTAAAGCGGTCTTAGACGATCTTTGACATATGTCGAAGACGGTCTCAGGTAGATGTCGATATCGGACTTTTTCTGCAGTTTTGACGATGAAATTTTGGTTGTCTTATTACCTTCTGTGTGCTGAGGAAGAGAGTAAAAAAAATCGTTCTTTCTGGGTTCATCCAATCAACGAAAAAAGGGACATCACTAGTTCTCTGAAGGAACTGATGCAGAATGAAAGGAAATTTCATAATTTTACTCGAATGAGTGTTGATAGATTTCTTTTACCTTCTGGAGCTTGTAGGGGAGAAGATAAAGAAGAAAAATACCAGTTTCAGGAAGATTATTTCTCCAGGTGGCCTTGCTTGAACTAACACCACTAGTTTATCTGCGTCAATTTCTGCAGCCATCGTGAATCAAAACCACTCTGTCTGCATCAAATTCTGCAAACATACTTCAAGACAACGCTTGTTGATGGGAGAGCGTGAGGAGGGAAAGAGACTGCGCATGCGCACAGCGTTTTGTCGTACGGTGTCGAACCGTACGACGTCGTGACAGGGTTCATCGTCTGAAAAATGTCGGATGGTCGAAAACCGTCGAAACGTGTCGAAGACCGTCTTAGACGACTGTCAGATGCAGTGTGCGGCAGTGCCATTTAAAACCCTGCAAAGACAACCGTTCCGGCTGTCTCTGACAAAATTTCTTTGTCTTCGACGGTCTAAGACCGTTTTGTCTCAAGCAGTGTGCCTTAAGTTCCACCGTGCGCCCAACCGCTCATTTCGAATTGATGACCCATTTTTACGAAATAGTCCTTTATACAGAGTTCTGTGAATCGTTTTGGTGATTAGCAAGGTTTCTATGTTTTTAGAACAATTTTCTAGACCGGGAAGAGGCTTCATTTATTAGAAGTTCTTTTCCCTGAAATTCAAATAAATAGATCGATGTTTTAAAATCCTGACTAAGGAGTAAGGAAATAAAATGAAAGATGGCAAAATATATAATAATAAGGTAATAGAATGGACATGCAACTCGAATACGGCGGTATTTTAAAGATTTTCTCAGTATCAAAGATTCCTCACAGAGGTTAACGGATGTTAATAAAGATTCATTTATCTAAAAATATAACACTAGATTAATGAGAATATGACGCTACGGATATTTAATATCATGAGTATAATTCGTGCGGAGAACTAGTTATAGACGGGTTAGTTAAAGACGTGTTAGAAGGAAAACTGGAAGGAAAAGGTTTCAGCTGATAGACAATTTGAAAGGGAAAGACAGCTGCCAAGAGTTGAAGAAGATTAAGGAAATCAGGAGCATGTGGAGAGCCAGATTTAACCAATAATATTCAATGATATGTATACGAGCAGACTAACATACACTGTATATAAATGTTTTAATTATTTAAGGCGTTTGTACATGAAATGAACCGATAGGTTCATTAGCATAAAAGATTTGATCTTATTTTAGAGTAGGTAGTTTTGTTGCAGTGGAAACGATAACCATGGATGATACTCTTAAGGGGAACGATTGATACAAAGGAGAAACAGAGAGGGATCGCTTGATGAAAGGCGAAAGACGTATCGACGGGAGGAGAAAGTTTAATTTTGATCGGAGGAAGGAAAGTGTTTAAGGGCCGGCATTGAAGACGAAGATTCTTCCAAGCGCAGAGAGAGGGAGAAAGAGATGCGGAGGGATGAAGATGCGATGGAGAGAAAGTTGTTAAATGGATTAAAGAGAGAATAAGATACAGGAACTTAGAGAGGGAATTAGAGAGATAAATCAGAAGAGAGTTAAGGTCATAATGACAGGGAGAAAATAGAAAAAGGCAGAAAGAAATAGGAAACGTAGAAAGGGAGAATGGGGTTGGGAAGGAGGGGGGGACAGGGGGAGGGAGGGGAATGGGGCGAGGAAAGAGAGAGGGAGGTGGGGAGTGAGAGAGGGGGGGGGGAACGAGAGAGAGAGAAAATATCATTAAATATTTTTTCAATGGGCGTCAGAAGGTTTGATGTTGGTTGAACGAGAAGTGGTAATGAGGCGGAGGTTTGTTGCGGCTGGAGTGAGAAAGAGAGGGAGAGAGGAGAGAGAAGTGGAGTGAGTAAGGAGTGGGGAGAGATCTCTTTCCCTCCCTTCCTCACTTTCACTCACCTGATGGAAACGAGGATCATGGCGAAGATGAGGTACTTCCCCAGGAGCGGCACAACGAGTGAAGTGGGGGGGATGATCTCGACGACCAGGAGGAAGAACACGTGGAGGCTAATGAGGATGGAGATGGACAGTGTAACCTGCGGAAGATAACAAAGAGGACAGAAGATTGAAGTCGGTTTCTCTGCGGGGAAGGAAAAGAGAGATGTTATGGGGAGAGCGGAAGGACTCTTTAAAAAAATACGGCAAAAGGAATAAACAAGTTAATTTGTTTAAAATTCGCACCTTTTTTTTGTTCTTTCTCGTGTTCTATTATCTCTCGCTTGGTGCAAGTAGATGATCAAGATTTAATAGCAACAAGAGAATTTTTTATCTCCTTTTGGATACATCATGAAATTGCGCCGCGAATTTTATTCTGCTATGACATCGTTTAAGACTTCGAAACACTTGTAAAAAGTTAGCCGTAAATTATTTTTAGTCTCCTTTTAAGTTAAATGAGCTTATTTGCATTTTACGGGAAAAGAGATGACGATAAAGATTATTTCTTTACAGTAGTTCATGTAAAAATAACGTTGCTATTAAAAAAGGGATCTCCAAGATAAATTATCGCCAGAAATATAAAAAAACTTACGCTAAGATGATTAACATCAATCACAAATGGATTACGGTAGTAACTCTAAGGCCCATAAAAGACATAAGACAGATAACTGGTTTTTAAATTTCCAGCGAGCAATTAAAGAACCAATCATATAACATGTAATATTTCAAAAAACTCAACTCACATTCAGTTGATTGTTACAACGAGTGTAGTGAAACTGGTCGAATTAGATAAAAGTATTATGAAAGAATACTAAGATTGTTTCTACTTTCGTCGGTAACATCAGCCAATTTCGTAAGCCTCATCTGGCAGATCATATTTACAGTTAAATCACTGCGCCTACGAATAGTAGATTAGGCAACAGAAATGCACGCTTGATTGGCGGTTGCCTAAAACACGGCGTCCAACCCTGATGGCCAAGAGACTTCGAGAAAGGAGCCGACAACCCTCGCTTGATCGGGATCATATATTCCCGTCACTCGTAGGTTTGAGCGTCTCGTCATGTCCTTCTGCGATATTAACGTATTCCGCCCGCATCCATTTCTCGGTACCCTCGCGCAAGATGGAAGTCAAAACATGCGCCAAGGCAAACAGTGCAAGACCACAACTTCCCACCTTACACTACTCCCTTCCCTTTCTACTCGGATCTTTCTCTACTTTCCTGCAGCATATTCGAAGCTGTATATCCCCTTCATCACGCGGGAAAGCAAGGACAAGGTTTCCTCCGGCATCGTTCCATTTGCATTCCCTGTTTCATCCTAGCTTAATTCCCCATCCCTAATTTTCCATTCAAAGAGACTCACGTCACTCCTCAAAGGACGGGGAATTCCTTATCATGACGCAGGGTTCAGCACAACCTTTGCGTTTTCCTTTCCCTTTCTTCACTATACTCTTTCTGTGTGATTCTTTGACGTTACCTTCATCCGTTTAGTTACTACCGAGTTTAACATTGAACGGTATTGAACAAATTTCAATAAATCCAACGGACTTGACATCTCAGTGAAAGAAGACGTCGTAATATTAAAACTAATTTTGTCTGTCTCTATTTAGAGATTATCTTTTGATCCTTTATGTGCTGTAGGAATTTTAAAGACCGTCTTCTGAAAATTATGCAATCCTGTATTGAATGCTAGGGAAATACCTTGAATTATATTGCTTCAAAGCGTCTTCTAGTGCCACGAGGCGGCATAACACGTAGCACAGATTCATATTAAACAATGATGGAGTTTTTTTTTTGGACTTTCTCATTAGCAAGGAACTTTTACCAGTTGGAATATACGAATCGATCAATTTATTTTTTTGAATTATTTTTATATAAATTTTAAATATACGTTCAGTGACTTTTTAAGTTAAATTTTATAGGCGTGTCTAGCGTGTAGAATTCACGTAATTTTTGCAATGGGTCATACCCAGAGATTCACGCTCGTCAAAATAAATACTGTCATGCAAAAAATAGGACATATTTGCTTGTAATTTTCAACAGGAATAATACTCCCTAAACACATATACGTCAATTTAGAAAATAAATCGTTAAATTACAAAATAAAACATTTATCTTGTATTAGCAGAATTTCCCGTTGAATTTCAACGGATTTAGTGAAGCTACTACAGCACAACATACAAACTCTTTAAAATACCTATATAGTAGATACTTTTAAAATTACAATTAGATTTTCTAAACAATTAATCATATTTGCTTGTAACAATCCGTTTCCGAGCCTATTGCATTCAAATATAACGATAATTTTATTTCCTATCATATTACTTTCGCCAAATCCAGCTTCATTTCTTGTGTAATTATGCCTCGCTTAAATATTTACTTTTATGTCTTGTAAGCAAGAAACCTATGATTGAACACTGACTGGTAAATGTACACCAGATGCGTGAGCTTATTTACGTTAATAAACATAATAATGTAGAATATAATGATTTTACTTACAAAAAATGTAAGATTCCAGTATTCAATAGACGAAAGAAGGTTCAATTACTTTCATCAATAAACGCTTCCTGAATAATAATCAGTATCTATTTACGTTGCTATCGATAAACATCGATCGTTTCCTTGGTTAGACAAAAGTGCGAATCGAATAACGCTAAACTTTCGTCTATTTATAAGCTTCATTGAAGCTAACTGAATCGGAGGTAACATTGATGGCCGCCTTGGCAACGCCCGGAAAGAGTACAAAAACTACAAAAAATTTCGAAAATAATAACGCATTTCTGAAAACTTCGACCGTGTAACATGTAAACTTCGCAGAAATAAGATAGTATCGAGTTTTATTCGTCGAATAAAGCAAAAACGAAAAAAATCGGTCCATATTTACGTATTTTTATGCTTCAAGGAAGAATACCTTGCAAGTCAAGAAATGGATTCATACGTGTTATCTTACAGAAAAATGTTAATCCCCTATATTGGCAGCACTGATTAATCCCGGTTGACCAAACCTTGACCATTCACTAAGTTAAATGTAGGAAGAATCGTACCAAATTTGGTTATTCTAGCTTTTATCGTTTAGGAGGGGTTCTATGAACAAACAAACAAACACATAAACAAAAAACACACCCTTCAAAATTTATTATAGGAGATTATAACTCCTTCCCGCCTTCTTCATTTATTTCTCTCTCTTCCTCACCCTCCCTCTCTTCCCTCCCTCCCTCCCAAACTCCATTCCTTCTCCCCCTGTCTCAATGCCTCCAGGCGTATATAGATACCGAAAAACGGTCATCGTAAATCTTTAGTAGTGCATAGTTTGCGTTAGCGAGAGTCGTTCCTTTGTCGGGAGAGAGATCGGTGGGCGGAGTTCTCCCTAAAGGAGTGGCGAGAGGCATTGAGGTGCATAGAAAGGGAGGAAAAGAGGAGAAAGGGGAGGGAGGAGTGGGGTCTCGAGAGAGGGATAAGGTTAGCGGCGGCGTTGAAAGGAGGAAGAATGAGGTATTTTCCCTTATTTCGCGAGGAATATTTTAAGACCTGCAAGAATGCCGTTAATCTCAAGCGCGGGTTGGATGATAGGGTGCTGGAGGGGGAAAAGAGGTAGAGAACTTAGTTGAGGAGAAAGACGGATGTTGAGGGTGCTAGATAAGGAGAAGGAGTAATAGGGTAAGGAGTTTTGGGGTAATAAAAGAGGTTAAGTTGGAAAATAGAGTGAGATTGAGGAGGAGGAGGAGGAGAGGGACTATTTACTTTTCTCTTCAATAAGTTCGAAGAGAGCGAGAGAGAGAGAGAGTTTGAAATATAAATCAACTGTTTTGAAATGTGGAAGAGATGCACGAGATTTTCCGCATAGCACGTAATCTCCCTCGATATCAAGATAGTTCCATTTCATTGCTGCGCTTCTTTAGAGGACTACGAAATACTACATCGAGTGAAGGAGCTTTAATTTCTCCGGGATCATAAACTTGACTTGTAATTAGTATCTGTACTATTACATAAGTATTTTGAAAAAAAATCATGGCAATGTATGGTATATCTAAATTCAGTTTATTTTTTAAAAATGTGATTTTTTTGGCGGTAGATTAATTCCGAATTTGATCGATTATTTCTGGTATTCTATTAAAATATCCGTTAAAGGACTTCACGACTTGCAAGAAAAAGATTTTGTAAAATAAAATTATGCAGCGATGGTTAGTTTTTTAAAGAAAACTAGGCGGTGAAAGATTATTACTTTCAACATTTGTGTATGTTGTTTGAATTAACTTGGAAATTCTTTTACTTATTTTAATATTAGAGTTCGTAAAAATGAGTAATTCGAAGGTTTTTTGTTGGATAAATGTTGGTTTTTCACATGAATTTTTTTCCACCTTTACAACGAATATATTAAATTATTATATATATACTAGGGGGCAAGCCCCTGCTCGCTGACGCTCGCCAACTCCTCCCTCTCCCCCTTTCCTCGCTGTTTCTTTGTTTCCAACCATCTATCTAATGGATTTAGAT
Organism: Uropetala carovei; assembly: GCA_036926305.1. Classification (NCBI taxonomy): domain Eukaryota; kingdom Metazoa; phylum Arthropoda; class Insecta; order Odonata; family Petaluridae; genus Uropetala; species Uropetala carovei. The sequence continues at coordinate 13,239,872 of JAXCHB010000235.1, forward strand.
TAGTTTAACAGGCATATGTATTGAATATGAGTTTAATGAATATATTTTACAAGGGGTGTACGTTTGGTTTCTAATAACAAATTAAGAAAATTAGTTGAATAACTCGATAAAAAATAAACAGAGGGCTGAAATTCCCGGAGATTAAAAATGGCTTACAATTAGGTATAAAGCGTTAAAAAAAAGAGAGAGAGTGAGAGAAAACAAAAAATTGGATTTTAGTAATATAGATGGAAAATATAAATAACATGAATACTGCGTTCGATTTATTTGCATTAAATTCATATCTTCGGTCATTTCGAGAAGATTTTTATCTTATTTTCAATCATTAAGCCTTTATTTAAGTGCATATGCATAGAAATTGCCGAGGGCAACAATACCGGTAACCATGGAATCTTATTATTGAAATGTTAAAAAATTTACCAAAACTCGAGTATAAATTCAAAATATGAGCGAATTCAAATGAGACTGAGTATTCGACGGTAAGAATAAGAATCCTCATTCATTTTGACGTGTTTTAGCGGAAATTTCGTGTCGATAACTTAATTTTAAGATATTTTAAAGAGTAAAAGAATGAAAATTTTTACGTGTTATCTTATGGGAAACAACATTCATCCTCTGGAGTCGAACCCATGATTTTTCAAAATTTTTAGTCATCGTATAGATTCATTAACACTAAAATCCTGACGAATTTCAGGCTTCTAAGTCTATTTCTAATCGAGGTATTCACAAAATTAGAGCACTACGCATCATGACCATTACGATTTTATAATATACTAGCAGAAGTGCCCGTTGAATTCCAACGGATTTACAATTAGTGAATCTAAAACTTCGACCGTGTAACATGTAAACAACGTAAGAATAAGACAGTACACAGTTTTAACCGTCGAATAAAGCTAAAATGAAGAAAACCTGTTCGCAATTACCTACCTATTTAGATGAATGAAAGAAAAAATCTTGCACTCTGAAAAATCGAAAATTACATGAAAACTTATGGGAAAATGATAATTGAATTAAGCATCCCCTCCATCCCTCCAATTTCTTTATCGCCATATAGACTATGTTATCCGCAGGATAAAATTATTTACCTATGCGAAGTTTTGTGACGATATCTTCAAAGGTTTGAAAATAACAATTTGTGGAAAATCTATGCCTAATCATTTAGTTACTTACGTAGTTTTAAAAACTGTTTGTTTGGAGAATTCTATGTCATACTTTGTGTTTCTTTCTTCGCTACTTTAGTTTATATTAGGTATATATTATTTCTTTTAGTTTATATTAGGTATATATTATTTCTTTTAGTTTATATTAGGTATATATTATTTCTTTTAGTTTATATTAGGTATATATTATTTCTTTTAATTTATATTAGGTATATATTATTTATTTTAGTTAATACTAGCTGAAACGCCCGGCTTCGCTCGGGAAAGAGTGACAAACGATTTTTATTGCTCGGGGCAAACGTTCCCCATTCCTTAATTACTAAAGCGATGCTTACGTTAACATTTACTATTTTATGTGTTGTATTGTACGCATTAACGTCTTACTTAATATTCACATGGATAGATGCACCGAAGCCTTTAAAGCGGCAATAAAATTATGTGGATTATGTCAATACTATTAGCCAAAACGTAAACAATATACAACATCTTGGTTACCGAACAAATGTAAGTAGATGTATCGATTTATGTTGCGATAAATCTTTCAATGTTAATGGTAAAAGATAACAATGTTCTAATATTCCTTAAAAATCATTTGACTCACTTTAAAAGTACTCATAGACTATATTTAGGCATGAATCCATTGTACCCTTTATCTTGGCGTTAGCAATTCTTCCTCTACGGCGTGCCACTGCGTGGATTTTCCTTGCAGTAATCTTTACGTGGCCATCTCCCTTTGAAGAGGACAACAATTAAGAAATTTAGCTTTGTTGCCGCCTGGAAAATTGTCATCTAAACCGATAAATTTTGCGCTTAAAAAAAATTTCGAGCTGATTTAGCATGTAATACGACAAAACATGAACAGAATTTAAATAGTCAGTCTTTCGTGCGTAAAATAATCCATTTTTCGTGATTGTAAGTTAATATATATATATATATATATACACACACATCAGTGAAGGGCTGCATGGTATTTTGGGATTTCTCCACATCATTTCCCATGAATTCTTATGGAAATAATATTTTGTTGACCCCATGGAGTATAACAGACCCCACGGTCTGCAAACCTAGACCAAGTTCTTCCTTTGGTCCATAGGACGGCCCATGAAACTTTTGAATTCGATAGCTTCAATGGTGTAAAAACGTATAAAGAACATACATACACAAACACATACACTAAAATATTTATAAGATTACGTATTGTTTATAACGGTTGTCATGTAAATTCTTAAATCAACAATACGCTCATTCCCGTGTTATTCAAATGGGTAAAATTAAAAGAGAAAAACATTTTTTATATAAAATATGTAGTTCAAATCACTTTAAAAACCCTTCCATTTTGCTTAACTTCTTATTGCGGTTAAAATGGCACCTTCTTCTTGCTTCTACGTTTTGTAGTTGTTGCGCTATAAATGCACAAACACATTCTTAAAAATATTTATAGTAGAGATTAGAGGTATACATAAATTTTTGAAAATGCGTGCCAACGCGAAAACGTGACTCGGTAAAACAATTCTTCTCACGACGGACGTTTTCTCCGCGAACGGCGTGAGTTGGTTTATGGTGAACGACGAAAAAAAGTTCTATCTAAAGATACGTAGAGTGCCAAATGAAGCTGATGCTAACCGTCCAAAATCCATGGGCCACGCCGTTGAAAATGGTCGAGAAAGTAGGAGAGATATAGTTTGTGTGTGTTTGAGAGAGAGAGGGTGTGGGGGTGGATGAAAGAGGAGACGGGAGGGAAAAACATCAAGTTTAGAGAGAGGGAGATGGAGCGATAGAGGAGAAATAAGAGAACAGCTCGACGAAGGAGAACCGATGCGGGTCGAGTGGCAAGAGGAGCAGGGGAGATGAAAAATGAGCGGGAACGGATCGGAAACTGGATGTCGGACATGTGATGTCCCGCGCATCATTGAATAGGGATAAAAAGAACGGAGTTCTGAAAGGTTATAGCTAGCTTGCTAAACAAACAATAATAAAAGTTTAGCGATCATTAATGGCAATATTAAAATGCGTGCGCGGGATTACTGAATCCCTTTATTCTACCCTCTTGCATTTTTACTACATCCCGTGGTGGATTCGACGAAAACATGCCTTCAGAGTTTCGAAAGTGTCCATTTAGCATAAGTAAAAGTTCTTTAGTTATTCGAAATGCCGTAAATTCTGAATTAAGAAAAAATTAATCCTATAATTTATCTGCGTAAATTTAAATAAAATGAAGAACTCACGAGACACGATGAAGACAATGAATAAAATTGGAAAAATACCTCCAAATCACCGTAAAGGTGGTACTTACGTGCCAAGGCACAGAAGACTCGCAGGATCACTTAGGACGCGCGTTTCGACAGCAACGCTGTCATCATCAGCAATGTCAAAGTGTGTAAGGTTAGGCGGAGTATTTATACTATTGTTGACCGTTAGAGAAGTAGGGGAGGGGAAAGGGAAAGGTGTATCGATCGTTAACTGAAATAAAGGGGAGTGGGGGATAGGGCCAGCGTCCTTATTCATTATCTTGTTTTGGTTATGGTATATGTAAAGACTTTCATAGGCATCTAGTTTGTTTTCGTTAGTGACCGCTTTTAGAAGTTTTAAATTTTCGGTTGTGATAGGATGATGGCAGGTGTTGATATGAGATGCTACACTGGACTTGTCTATTCTGTTGTTTCTGTAATGGGCTAAGTGTTCTTTGAAACGTGTTTCTAATTTCCTTTTCGTTTGTCCAATATAAATTTTGTCACACTTTTCACATTTGACTTCTTATGGGAGGGGGGGGGGGGTATGCTGTCTTTAGGGTTTTTAATGAGATTTGACAATTTATTTTCATTAACAAAAACTGTGTGTAATTCTATTTCGGAGAAGTTTTTTGGTAGCATAAGGGTAATAAGGTAGTTTCATAAATTTTTTGGTATTGGTGTCTTTGTTGTTGAGTGTTGTGCAGTTTCTAAATTTACTTCCACATTTTTGATCATCTCAACAACGAATAATTTGTGCGTAATATTTCAATCACACCATAATATTTATGGAACTTAAAATAGAAAATAAATACACAATCGCGAATACTTACATGAAAATTTTTGATACGGAATACAGTCATGTTTTAAATACGGAAAAACGTATTCCTTAAAAAAATATGCAACAATTCATACAAATATCTAAAATTATATAAGCAAAATCTCAAAAAACTCTATCCTCATATTTTAAAGTTTGGTTCTACGGAAAGATAACACTTTAAATTAACGGTTTATCGGGGAATTTAACAGAATTTTCGAAGGATTGCAAAAATTCTGATAGGAGGGTTCCGGAACTGACATAAGAGGGTCCGTCTTTGCTCAAGAGATTAGGAAATGGAAGGAATTTTTCGGAGGGGTGGAGGAAAAGAAGGGGAGAGGAAGAGAAGGGGTGGGAGGGGAGGAGGAGGATGTGGTCAGAAGTGGAATAATGGATCGGTAAGTGCGTGTTCAGGGCGTGAAACTGGGAAGAAAAAACAAAACGTATCGGTTGAGAGGATAATGGATGTATAAAAAGGGAAGGAGGGCGAAAGAGCCGGAATCGGTTATAGAAAGAGAGAGAGAGAGAGTGATAGGGATACGAAAAGATGGAAAAAAGGCATACTCGGGAGAAAAATACACGAAGAGAACGGAAGCGATCGATGAAGAGCGGAAAAGAGAATAGTAATAAAAAAAACTGGTGGTAGAGAGAGTTTGGAGTAGGCGCGTCAGAGTTAATGCAGAGAAAACACGGAAGGAATGATCGAGCGAAAAGAGAGGCAAAGAGGTGTTTGGGTTTTTTTTTTTTTTTTTTGACGGAAGGCGGAGGAAAAAGTGACGAAAGTGTTCCTTATCGGATGCGGTACAGGAGGATTGGATCGGAGACAGCGTTGAGTGGGTGGGAAGGAGGAGGAAGGAGGAAAGTGGGAGGTCGCTGAGTGATGGGAAGAAGGCGGACGATGCGGAGCGTCTCAAAGTGGCGGAATTGTTTACCGAGGACCAAATGTTTTGAAAACAGAGGGATATATATAGCCATGCGAGGCGTCGGAGTTACTAAATTGCTCGGAAATTGGTGCAGGGAAGTTTGTTTGTATAGAGGGTAAGCACGGCGCGGCAAGTTGGACTTTTAAAAGGCGTCGGGTGAGAATAAAATTTATTTCGCGGAGGAACGTTTAGCGCCGCTACGGGGAAAGTGTAATTGAATTAGTTTTGTCTTACACTCTCTCTCTGTTAGAGAGAAATGTTGAAAGCGTCGAAAATCGCTTGTTTCCTAACCTTTGAAGATATGAAAAAAATTGTTTCGTAGACGCAAAGTTTGTCGTCAATAATCTATTCAAATTTCAATGAAAATAAGTTTGTCTCAAAATCCCTAAAAAATGTGGTCAGTATTAGTGTTAACAATGGAGCAACATGTAAAGTAAACATTCGAATACAGGGGAAAGGAAGGGTTAAAATATGTTTTCGTGTGGTATACATATTTAGAAAAAAATAAAATCAGTGTGATAAAGAAAATAAGTTCTGAAGTATTTTTCCAAAATAGTTAAATTTGCCTTAAAACTGCAGCTCAAGAAAATGCTCGCACACTCAATATTATCTTTTATTTTTCATTTATTTAGCTTATAAATAAATAAATTGTTGCAAATATGTGTCTTTCCATATATATCCTGAGTAATTAAATGAGTCCTTGGACCACGATGTATCATTGTTCTTAAATTACGTATGGTTATGGAAATTTAACTGCGTACACTTAATATATGGGTACAAACTATTTTATTAATTCATAATGAGCGAGAGAACGAATTGGAGTGAAAACCACTTCCCTAATTCACACAACCACTGGTTGGACATAGTGTTATCCTGATTTCACATAAAAGTGAAAAATCGCTTAGAACCAACCGTTTTGGGTGGTATATGCCTCGAGGCCTAATCTCCTAATGTGTGCAAGGATTAATTGTCACAATTTCTTACAAATTGTTTTCGGAGATTAATTTCTATGAAATGTTAACATGAAAATGGAGGAGATTACAACAAAGCACGTATGGAAAAGTAACTATTTTTCCATTCTCTTGAAATGTTGTTAATAAATGAGTGAAAACAAGAAATCCAATGCAAATTAAATATTTATACCGCAATATTCCAGTGCATTTACCGACAAATTTCCGGCAGAAAACCGTTTAATGCAGATTAAAATAACAAAAATCATTTCGATTTCTTGATATGTTATAACTCTTTCTTTCCTCCTGAGTTAACTACAGTTGCGCGTTTAGGCATAGACGCACTAGGCGCGCGCTTAGGGCCCCCAATGTTTAGGGGCTCCCAAAAAGTAGAAAAAAATTTTTTTTCGCGCTGTCTCAGAATTTTATGAATACATATCTATAGTCAGCAAAAAATAAAAATAATATAATATGTCACATTAGTTGCAGCAAACACAACCAAGTGCAGGCTCCACTCACATTGAAGACGGTTTCTTAACAAACCGAAGTTCAATTCCGATTATTATATACCACTTATTTCTGGTGTAATAAATGATATAACAACATTTCGGCTTTCTTTTTGTGGTTCCTATTCTTTAAATAAATCTGCATTTGTTTTTATTATTTGATTTTAATTCCATGATAGGCTCGGCGTTGATTCATTAACAGTTGTTCCTTCTTAATGGAGAGAAAGTGAGCATACGAAATGCTATGCCGCGTCCACGGTCATCGTGAGCAACCTAGAATTTTGTGGTCACGGCGAAGAGTACAGAAGGAGCAGCGCTACGAAGGCAGGGGAAAATGGTAGAAAGGACTGCGACAGTATCACTCGCTCCGTAGTCATGAAGACTCGTCCCCTCCATAATAACTTCATCTGTATTCGTGGCGCTAGTGTCTCTGCCCCCCCCCCCCTCCCCCCCCCCCCTGCGGCGAACCTTACCTAGAGAGGGTTGTCAAAAGCTATATTTAACCTTTTCGCGTTCAGAGAAGACGGAGGAGGAGGTATTATATTTCTCCACTCTCAAGGGAAGTACGCCATTATTCCTGCATTTTTTTATTCGACGCACAGCTGTTTGTACGTGTTCTGGGTTTATAGTGTCATTTCTATCCCTATGCTCCTTAATATCTTCTGTTGTGGGACTACATGAATGGGGAGTTGGCTTTGTTAATTTTTTTTGCGCCAGAAGAAATCTAAGTACTCAATTTTTAATAGTTTTGTCCCTCATGAAATTCACCGGAAATGCTTTCTTTGCGGTGAATGATTGTAGATTTGAATCGCCGCTACCTTTAAGATAGAATTTAACAGTCGAAAACACGAAAAAATTGTTTTTTAAAATGATTATTTAAACATAAATCTACAGTTGAATTCAAATTTCGATTAAATCAAAGAGGTTATTTTCAGTCAATTTGCATGAGGGTGAATTGTTATACACAACCAAATCTGAAATTTGAGAGAATTTCAGTTAATGATTCTATTTAAGTGAAATTTCCTAATATAAGGTTCGTATTTATTCATTCAAAGTAGGTTAAAGTTTATTCTTTTATTCGAAATAATTTGAAGAAGAATCTCTGTTTCACTGCCATTTTTTAAAACAGTTATTATTGACGATATTCAGATTGAGCGTGTTTTAGCAAGATAAATAACATAAAATAAATGTGATATTAATTATTTTTTTGGTATGACAATAACTCTAAATAATTTGCCCTAAAAATAACTGATTTGATGCAGGACCAAGATAATTAACATGGGTTCAAGAGTATGAGTAATAATAATTTATTCCTTCGTTTTATTCACCGTGTATTAAATATTATGGAAATTACGCAATATAAAACACCTTTAATTAAAATAAACCGTGAATTTTTATCTTGGCTCATAAGATTCGATTTCCGCCACCTCCAGGATAACAATGTAAGCCTCACAGGAACGACTTGAACCATTGTAACAACTCGCTATGACGTAAATAGCAGCGGAGCACATGCACTATGTCTTTTTATTCATTTCTGAAACGGAAAAGTTTGCCGTGAAAACAATGGAAATCATGTGTAACCATTAAAAAACATCCGGAATCGTTGACACGATTAATAAAACGAGATAACCTCATACCTTGTAACGTTCTCTTCTCCAAACAAGATTCTTATCTCTTCCCACACCTTCTTCCTCCTACTCCCGTCTTTGTAATTGGATGGGTTTCGACGAGAAGAATGAGAGATAGAGAGAGAAAGAGAGAGCAGGTGGGTGGGGAGGTAAGATTTTTCGGGCCGTTTGCGCTTTTGTCTCCGCTCGACCTGAAGCGCATTTATGGGTTTCGTAATGGACGACAGGAGGAGGAGGGATATGGATAAAGAGAGGGAGGAAGGAGGAGGGGTATATGGATGGAGAGAGGGACGAACGAGGAGGGGAGTGAGGGAGACGCAGTGAAGCGTATGAAGAAAAACAGTCGCAGAGGCAGAGAAGGAGACTTCAGCCTTCAGGAGGGTATTTAGTCTTGTCGATATATATATATATATATAGACAGAGAGAGGGAGAGAGAGGGAGAGAGAGAGAGACGTACAAGAGTTCCCGTCAACCCTATCTTTTTCTTCTTTCACTATCCATATCCTTTCACTCTGACATTCCACGTCCTATCTTATTTTTTGTAACGAATCCTAGCCTCTCGTAACTTGGCATTTGCTTTTCTTTGTAATACTATATTATCTTTTGCATTATTAAAAGGCTTATCGCCGACATACCTTATGATCTCTTTCTCGATCGGGGGGTCAACCAATTGCGTAATATAATAAATAGCTTTGAAGTAGCGTCTGAATTCGAATTGTAAAACTTTGTTTTAAATTTTATTTCTTTCGACTGTCGTATTGTTTATGTTACATATAGTTTTCAATGGTCTGCAAATAAGGGAATTCTTTCACGAAGGCTGGATACTAGTAATTTAGCAATGCAACGAATAAATGCATTGAATTTACTTCCGTAAGTCAATATGATGCTAAAAATAACAACTATATTTTTGAGGTCTTTTTTTGGCTTGTAACCTCCAATAATTTCCAAGGAGTGTTTCTTTGTATGCTTTCTCAAATTACGCTGATTCTCCGAGTCATCTGAAGCTTTTTATCAACGTTTTCATAACATATGTTGCTTTTCTAGAACGAAAAATCCAACCTAAACACATCGGAAATAAGCCAAATTTGAAAATAAGATTTTTGAAATGTAGATAATACACCGAGTACTGCATTTTACTGTTTATCATTTGTATATAACTTAAGCAGCTGAAATAAATATTAATAGTTTAATGATGAAAAATTAAAGCAGAAAAATTAATGGTTGCATTCGAAACTGATTTATTTATTCATGCTGAATCTTTTACTCACCAGATTATGTTTACCAAACATTATACATATTTCATGTAACGAAGGAATGTTGTTTTAGTTTAACGGCAAACTTAAATAAAAGTACACTCGGAAAACGCTACCTTCTAATGAAAGAAAAATATGCATTTCTTCACGTGGGTGGACAAAATGAAAATTTACCGAGCCCCTTTAAAACTAATCAGAAATTCCGCTGTTTTGTTAAAAATTCTAGCAGTGTTTAATATTTTCTCAGCGGGAGTTATTAAACCGAATATAATAAAATTAATATTTTCTTACTCCATTCAACAGCGAGTACATTAGATTTCGTGGCGCTTGAACAAAAAAACAATTATTTTCGTCTCTTTTCAACGATATATGACAATGCCGTGGTTCATAAAAGACTCGGTGGCGGTACAATGGCTGAGAAGCCGATTAAAAAAAATAATAAAATAATTCCACATGGAAAACTCACCGGATGTTTTAATAAGAAGATTATTAAAAATTTAATCTTGGGCGAATTGTACAAAGTATGATTTTATATGCGCGCGAAAGGGGAAAAAATTAAAGAAATGACTCTCGAACGCCTCTATATTTTTTATACTCGAAAATAGTTTGCCATGTCTCATTCATGACCGCCTCTCCTGACAATGTTCTACTTCTTAAACGGCTGATTTTTCCACATCTCGCGAACTTTTCTTTTTAAATAAACAGCGGCCTTAACTCATACCCTGTCGACGGAGGTCGAGGCAAGCAATCAATGAAACCTCGAGAGGTCGAGGAAAGAATTAACGGTTATGACTTTAAGAGCGAGCACAAATGACTAGGTTTACGTGGAGATTTAAATGTAAAAAGGTAAACGCGAAACATATCAAACTGAAGAGAAAATGAGGGATACATTCACATCATTTTAATAAACCGACGTAAAAACCTATTCTAACTTCGGGATGCATAAAATTGGAGTCGTGCCATTTATTATTTACGCTGACGCCACGTCGGAAACATTTTTTTCCAATCTCCGGGATTTATTTTAAGACACCGAGCCTCGCTGACTTTACATAAAAAAACACAAAAGCAGACAAATCGCTTAACATTTTTCTCCCTCGAAACGACGGAAATTTCTAACTAGGGAAAAATTTTTGCGGACCGAGACCTTACATTAGTCACGGCGTATTAAAAAAAGTGAAAAATGCACGACACTTGTTTTCAACGCTCGTATGAATTTATCACCAAAAATATCGAAAAACCTTACAATGCTCCGCAGCGCGCCATCTTGATTCAAAACCTCTCTCCTGAACCTCGTTCTTTTCCTTCTCTCTCTTACCAGTTTTTTTTGTCGATTCTTCGAATGTGTCTGACTTCTCTTGCATTGCTCGGAAACATCCTGTGTTAAGTTGTGCTCATTAGAAACGGAGGAGAGAGAGGAATCGAGAGGAAGAGAATGAGAAAACAGAACTGATCAAAATTGGAAAAGAGAACTGATCAAAAGAGGAAAAGAGAAAGAAGGAACAAGAGGGAGGGAGTCAAGAGATGAAGAGGGATAGAGTAATATGTGGACAGTAAAGCGGAGAAAGAGTGAATGTGCATAAACACACGAATAGATTGACGATCGCAGCGTAGGAAAATAAAGAGAGGAATGAGAAGTAGGAAAATATAAAAATAACTGCCCGATGTAATAATAGGAAGAAACAGAATGAATGTTGACTCCTGAAAATAATGAAGGATCACGAAAGAAAGGATGGAAAAGCAACAAAAAAGGCAGAAAGGGAATCGTGCGAGAAAAGAGAAAGGAGAATGTGTTAGTCGTAAATAGAGAAACAAAGAATGGACGACTATCAATTTTACTTAAGAGAATAAATTAAGGAGAGGACAGAATCATGTAGTGAGGGAGAAATAGAGGATAAAAAATGGTTAACGCTGGAAAAGGAATATAATTGATGTAAAGGATGGATATGGGAGATATAAAAAACGAGCGGATGAGGAATGGGGAAATGACACAGCAGAAAATAAGAGGAGCGAGAATAGTGAAAGAGAGGAGGGAGAAATGTCGAAGAGAAAGGGAGAAGAGGGAAGAGAGGAGATGAAAGATGGAATGAGTTATGAGGAATATGGAGACGAATAAGGGAATGAGAGAAAGATGAATCGGAGGAAAAATTGATAATTAGAGAGGGAGAGAGAGAGAGAAAGAAAACACGGAAGATAATGAGAAGCCAGCAGGATATGGGAATAGAGAGTGCGTGTAGACAGAGAAAAGAAAGAGAGAGAGAGGAGAGAGAGAGGGAGAGAGAGAGAGAGAGGGAAAGAGAGAGGGAGAGAGAGGGGGAGAGAGAGGGAGAGAGAGAGAGGGAGAGAGAGAGAGGGAGAGAGAGAGGGAGAGAGAGAGGGAGAGAGAGAGGGAGAGAGAGAGGGAGAGAGAGAGGGAGATAGAGAGAGAAAGCGAGGAAATGAGGATGGAGGTTGTATTCCGGGAGGGGACGTAGTCGCAGTAACGGAGGTGTTGACGTTTGAATGATCCCCCATAGTCCCCCCCATAGTCGTTGTTGCACAGTGTGACCTCCCTTGTGCAGCCGGGATGGATGGATCAGAGAGTGTGCCCGAGGGATTTTAAGGGAGACAAGAGGTGAGCGAAAGGAAGCCGTAGGATGGGAACGAAGAGAGAAAGGGAGAGAGAGAGAGAGAGAAAGAGTACCGGGAAGCTGCGGGGAGAGACGATAGCAATGGAGGGCGAGAGAGAGAGAGAGAGACAGAGAGGGGGAGGAGGGGGGGAAGCGAGCCGGCGGGGAGAACCATGGCCGAGGGAAAAGTGACCCGAGCAATTTGTGAGCGCGGTATGGAGTCAAGGGTAACGAGGGTTGGGGTATAAGCCGAGGGTGTAGGAGTGGGAGATGGAGGGAGAAGAGAAGGGGGAGAGGAGAAGGGGATGCATGCAGTGGCGTTAGGTGTTTGTTGGAGGTTAATGGGGGCCACCGTGAGCCGAGAGTTTCGGGAAAATGTCGGCTGGATGGGAGGAGGAGGTGGTGGTGGAAGAGGACAAGGGGATTGTCGACCAGTGGGTGAGTTTGCCGGACGGGTGGAGGTTGAAATGATACGAGAGAGGAAGAGGATTGGATGATGGGAAGGGAGGAGGAGGGGGTTAGATACAGGCATAGAGGGCGGGGGGAGATACAGGGGAGGAGGGGGGAGATGCAAGGATGGAGGGAGAGAGTGGAGGAAGGGAGGGATGGAGGGAGAGAGCGAGGATGTGAGGAGGGGTGAAGACTGCGAAAGCGAAGGGGGGAAAATGTCCGCTCGTATTGAGGTCATATCTCTTTCGCTCGGAATAATTCTTTTTAGGAACGGTTCTCCGTCACGCTAGCTTACAAGAAGAATTATTTAATCAGCAAGATGAGCTACCGACGAGTGAAAATAATTGTTTGCAGTATTTTTTAACATGATAATTTTTGATCGTTTTTTAACGGGCAAAGTGCGGTAAATTTCTGCGTTGCATTTTTTAGGGAACGGAAAATCAACTTGTGCGTGGTGGTATTTTATCGCTTTACATTAAAATGGCCTAGTTGTTTAGACTGGGATTCCACACGTGCACGGAACTATCAGTTAGTTTAGGTACTTTCCGTACGGTAAATGTAGTTTAAGCTTGCTATTTGTTATAATATTTTCAATGTAACAGAAAGAGGTTTTGCGTTGTTGTCACTTGCAGATAACTGCTAGGGAAATTTTTAAAACTATGGCACCATTTTAATCGATTACTCAGTAATCCATTAGAAATGTGGATCGAGAATAGCGGAGGGAACGCTTCGAAACACACAAATAAATAGAAGGTTATACTACGGAGAGAGAAAAACCGTTGTGTTTATTTTTACTTTAGTCAATCGCGAATACATAATACACTACGGCTCATGATCTACCAGAAGGCAATTGAATCTCGTTTATAAATTCACACAACGAACGACTTCAGGAGTTAATCCCTTGAGCAATATAGGTAAGTAGTCGGGGGCAATCAGCGTTGATTTATGACTTCGTTCATCTCATCGGATTTACATAACCCCCCAAATAGGGATCGTTAGGCACACAAAACATCGCCGGCGTTGGGCAAACTCGCACCCGAACCAGTCCGTCGAGTTATGTAGGAGCGCTGAAAAAGGTCTAGAACGGAGAATTAAGGGGCAGAGTGAGGTCAGTCGCTGACTCACCTTCTCCCCGCTGTCAGACGGCAGGTAGAACGTGAGGACGGTGAGGAACGAAATGCCCATGCATGGAATGATTATATTTACGGTGTAGAACAGAGTCTTTCTTCTCATCGTTATGTTGAACGTGATGTCCAGGTACGGCTCGTCGCAGCAAGTGTAGAACTTTTCGTTTCTGGGGAGAAAAATAAAATTCGAAATTTTAAACAAAGACAACCCGCACAAATGTATTTTTTTTAGACAAACAAAATATCAAATAGCGGGAAAAGCCTAATTCATTTTATTTTTAAAAGCTCAATTAATATTACTAATGTGAGTTTTATCGCTACTGTATCAGAAATTTCGTTTAAATGAGTAGCAATTATAATAAAATTATTTTTTTACGCGGAGGCACATTTTACGATCTAACTGAAGCATGCTTTAGGAAAGGCATTAAAAAAAAACGCAACGTGAATTGAAGATGTACCACAAGAACCACTGGAATATTTTTAAAAAATCGGCAGTGTAGGACGGCACTGAAATATTTCGTAAGGCCAAAAAATCCCCAAAAATCAAAGGAAAACATAAATATGAAAGGCATTTTGATTGATCTGAGTATTCGTAATCGAACTTAATTTAAAAAAGATAATTTGTAAAAGACCTTTATTTTTAGCATTAAGAAAAAATCGGAGAAAAAGGAGTTTTAAAAATGATTCAATCGTACCTTGCTGCTACTGCGTAAATAGTAGAAATTGTAAGACAAACACTCGAGAGAGAGAGAGAGAGGAATTGATTTTCATAAAAGCTGGAAATTTACCTCCCGCAATTTCAATAATGAGAATTATACACATGGGCACACCAAAACACCATTACTCCTTCTCCTTTTACTGAAGCAAAAAGTTGGAATCATTCCTTTGAAGAACAAAAACGTAACTCTGGTCTCCGTTCTAACACTCATTGGAGCAGAAATGTTTGCAAAACGAGAAATAAACGACAGAACTAAGTATTACTTCTTTCAATCATATTTCAGAGCGAATCATATCGGCAAAAATACGAATTTTCTTCAGAAATGCTCAGATTATCGCTTGGAATCCATCTCATTCAACGAACCAATCTAAACTTTTACGTTAAAAGCTTTTTATTAACCAGCTCAAAAGAGTTAATTAAAGCGAGTTTCTTCCATCGTTCGCGCACAAGAAAGAATTAAAGACGAAAAAGTAAACTTTAAATTTATACAGGATGAGAATATTAAACCGTTAGTTGCTTGGCAATAATAACAGATACTCTTTTAAAACAAGAAATACTGATTGTAAATTCTTAAGTTTAATTTTATGTTGAGGGAAAATTACCAGGGAAAAATCTAGGAACGGGCTAATAGGGCGGACGCCCTGGACCCCCGGTTTCGAGAGGCCCAGTTTTACAAGAAAAAATAAAATCGTAAAAATAAAAAAGTTATGTTAAAAACAGAAATAAAATTACTAAGAACTTACTTTTCACAAAAAAATAACTTCCTACGTTTAGTTTAATTTCTGTAATAAACCATTTTAGTCGGTTATTCATGATGAAAAAATTCTTAAAAATAGCTTCGCAGAGTCACCAGATTGCTAAATTATCGCAACTAACCAGTCAACTACGGATGCTTTAACGCGGCAAATCCGGTGTGATAATTCAATAGGCAAGTGGCTCCACAAAGTTACTTTTTAAAAATCTTCACTAGTTTAATTTAGTTTATGTTAATGGCCCCCAAATAACTTTAGCCCTGGGTCCCCAAAATTTCACCATCCGCCAATGCAAATTATCGCGCATTTAGGCTCAATTAGCGAAAAATAAACTCCGGGACCTTTTTTTAAAAAATAAATCCTTCTATTGCGTTATCTCTCCTTTTTTTTCAACCCTGAAAATGAGAACAGTCGCACTCACCTTACTGCAGGAACTTCGAGAATGTCCCACTCGACGGACATGTAGAATTCGGAAAGGTCGACGCCCACTTCGACGATGTTCGAACCCGCTTTCTCGTCCATGTGCCGCAGGTCAACCTGAATCGGTGACCCCCACCCCCACAAAGACCAGCGAACGTAGGAGATTGTGGGATAATAGAGAGAGAGAGAGAGAAGAAAGAGGGTACGAGAGGTGGGGAAGAAGGAAAAAATGGATTTGGGAGAAACGTGAGCAAGGGGAATGGCGGACGAAGACGAAGAACGGATAAGTGGGAAATTCCGAGATGGGAATAGGGGGATAGGAAATTGGGGCGTGTGAAGGCGAAAACAGCGGACAGCGAGGATACAAATTTAGGAAACGCGTGCTCAGAAAGGAGAGGAGCCGAATACAGAAAGGGCGATAAGCAATGCGCAACATGAACTCATCGTCCGATCTCTCTAGCCCCCCTCCAACATTAACACCAAAGAAATACATATCGAAAATTTTCTTTTTCTTTTTTTAAATACACAAGTACGACACAGTGACACACAACAGAAAGTAATTATGTTTTTATCTATATATTTATATATATATATATCCATGTACTTAAAATTAAGACACTCAATGAATCAACATTACAAGGCTTGTGACTACTTAAACAGATGCACAAACAAACGGGTGAATGTTTTCACCTTGGAGGTTATCTTTGTGAAAAAATAGTGTGTGGTGAGAGAAAGAAGAGGTTTTTGATAGACATACAACCCGCCCAAAGAATGGAAGATAGGAAATCAAAGTGAAAATGAAGATAGTAAGGCAGATGCTGGGAAAATAATATTAAGTAATTAACCGGCATAGTGGCGTTTCAATTAAAAAGTTACGAGTGACGAAACATTCTTCCGCATTAGGAACCCATCAAAAAAATTGAGTTTTAAGCGAAAGGGGAATTTTTTTTAAAAAAAAGGAGCATTGTCGTTTCTCCCAGCATCATAACCCGGTCCCCATAATCTTCTCTGCCTTCCCTTCTCGTCCCACACATACGAAAATGCCTTTTTAATGAAGACTTTTTGAGAGGGGGGGGGGCGACATTTTTTATTATGTAACTTTTATAGGAGAGGGGACTCCTTTTTTATTAGAAAAATGGAACAAATGAATGAAATAAAATAATTCTCCGGTTGGATGATTTACGCTTATGATGAGACAGCGTACAAAAAATGGATGAGTTATGCATTATGGAACAAAGTTAGTTGCCCGAAAATATTACACACAACATTTGTGATGCATATTTGTTTATGAAGTTTTTAGAGAATGAGTTTTTAACAAGATATTATTGATTATATTTATGAAAACATCCTTGAATGTAGCCACCGCAAATGGGAATGAATCGGTCTGACATTTAAAAAGTATTTTTTTATCGCGACTCCAATTTATTATAAAATGTATGCGACGGATTATAAATGCGATATAATTTTTTGAATATATTTTCTTTATATTAATTGGGTTCATGGTTTTTCGTCACTCTCCCACCCCTCGCGTCCGGTTACGATATTACTTTGATATTGACTGAATGTCTTTCTAACTTCACGTTTATCGCTTAAATATTTACCAAATTTCTCGCGTTACGTATTTATAGGAAGAACTTCACCTATTGAACGTATAACTGCGCCTGAATAAATTATAGCGATTTTAGTTTAAGTCGTCGATGAATGCATTGGATATTTATGAAACTAAAAGGGTATTCCCAGGTAGATATTTAAACACATTAGATGGATGATTAAGAAGTTTCCTCATTCATATAAAGCCAACAGTTAATGCACCTTAGACATGGTATCGATCGACGTATTAAGCGTTAAAAGCATTATGTGCTTTGTATTAAAAATACGACAAGAGCAAAGTAATGTTTAGTGTCAAACTATAGTCATACTATGTGAGATTAGTTAATACGCAATGAAATGCGAAAAGCGTGGTGTGTGTAGGATTAGGATATTGCTGCATAAAGCGTTTAGTATACAATTTTGTCCAAATTACTTGCATCTCTCGCTAAAGTAGCCTTAGTATTTCAATATCTACTGTGAAATAGGCTGAGCGTGTGACTGCAAATAAAAAGTGCATTTACTCTTACCGAAAGGCAAAATAAATTATTTCCGCTTTTAATTTTATCAAGAATTTGTGATATTCCTACCGAAATTACTTGAAAGCCATTAATGGTAATGGATGAAATATATTGATAATTGTGAACATATTATTTCTTAAGTATTTTAATTGGAATTGTGGGTCAAGTTTAAAATTTCAAATCAAAGAATATAATTGCAGCGTTTTGAACGCCCCTTCTTCGACTGTTCAGATATAATCGAATGGGGATTCATGCATCTGAAAATAATGTGGATCTGGAATAATTTCGCGGCTCTCCATTGATATTTCTTTGACCCTACTCAAAAAGCAATGTGGCTATTAAGTATCCGCAGAAAATCGAACGAAACTGCGTGTATACCCGTTTTACAACAAATATGGAAACAGAAAGCAAATGAAATAAAGAAATGTTTTGTTTTACGAGCGAACCTGCGACAAAGTTTCATTACTGAATTAGAAATATAAAAAGAGCTAATGAGTGAAATTCTGTCAAAGATTTGTTACAGGTAGATTAATCATTTATTCGCATAATGAGATTCTCTGTTTTTATTCAACCGTGGGCATAAGTTTCATTCGATATACCCAATTTAATTGCATTCCTTAAAATTTTTTAATATATTACTCAAATATAAAACGATTAAAGAAGAAATAGCATGACATTTGATTTTTAAGTATAAACATTCACACAAAATTATCGTTTTGAATTAAAGCGGTTTTTGTAAATAATCTCAAAATGGTGAAATTACAAAAAATCACATGCAACCCAAGTTTTTAAACAACTTAGCCAATAATAATTAAAAAGAAGGCAGAGTGAATATGTATGCTATGAAATTGTACACAGGATTCAAAAAGGCAAATTTAAAAATAACGGGAAGACAGTATAAAAAGAGGGAACAATGTGAAAAGTGGGAGATTATATTTTGTACAAAATTTTTACATTCAAATCTCCAAATGAAGACCTGAAAACAAGACATTAAAACAAAATGAACAAAGTTACGGATACAATGTACAAGAAAATTGGCAAAAAATGTTTATCCTACAAGAGATATATACATTAATCAGTATTTACAACTAGACAAAAATTGTTTCGTGAAAAGATTTTGAGGAAAAATTGCAAAATTCTACACTAAAACACAAAGCTCTACATAAAAACTACTTTAAATGTTTTGCAACAAACATGCCAACAACATTTGCAGAGGTGCGTGCTTGGGTGATACGTGTGTTTTAAACGCTTAAAGAATGCAGAGATGCACAAGAGTGGATGCAAAAAGACATCGAAAACAACAAGAAGAACCACATAAATGAGAACATCTACAGCATCCGAAGGTAATGTACAAGTACTTACACAGCGTGGATTTAAGGAGGAGAGATATTGCGGTCACTACATCATTAGATATGTATGCACTTCAGTCACTAGTGTTATGCGGATTAGTATCTCAGCAACCATTACCATGTCTGAAATTTTTGGCCTGAAATTATTCAACCTTCTAGATGGAAGTGATGGGATTAACAAAGTAGTATAATTGGAAAATGTTTATTATATTCTTAAATGAGCAACAAACCGTACCGAATAACTTCATACAATATATAATCAATTCGCGAAGACATTGTAGTTTTATTTTGATAGAATAGTCCGACTTAAACTTCCTAAAACATCCGCTTCTAAAATTGTATAGCGCTTCCATATAAAATGAAAGACACGGAAGTGAACTTTTACCTACGTTGAACAGATAGAATTTAAGAATACAAAATAGACAAAAAGGCATACAAAATATCGAGATCGCAGCATCAATTCTTTAATGCCACGTTTTTTACAAAAAAATACGATTTCCAGGATTATTTTGGTGGAAAGGTGGTAATATTTAATATTTAGATAATGGGAAAGGATACTGTGAATAAAAATATTTTATACAGAACAAAAAATAAATCTGTTCATAAAACTCCGTATCAATTACTATGGTTCCAAAAATCACGAAAAAAAGAAATTTCATTAAAATATTATAGAATTATTAAAGCTATTTCTTATCTAAAACTTAACCAAAGAACGAATTCAAACTCAAAGCATTGTTAAAATACAAATATAGGCACTACATAAGTTAGTATACCATGATTGACCGGTATTTTAGAGTGTAAATTTTGAATATTAGATTTCATAAAAGCGCATCGCGAAAACACAAATATAAATCCACAACATTAATAGAAAACATTATTATCATTTCTCAAAATATGGTATTAGATATGTAACTCGAAAATGTGAGGTTTTCCAGTTTTTTGTTGGTAATTCAGAATTTGCGAACCTAATACGTCATTTAATATTAGAAAATGGAACAATTACACGAAACAAAAATAATACGACATGAATTTAACATACAATACTTCAATCCCAAACTAGGGTCTTAAATTGCCATCAATTAATGCAAAAAATTCTCATTAAAATGGGTTCGTCGAGATATTAAACGTTTCTAGAAAATATAGGTAATCGTGACTTGAGAACTATATGACTATACCCTCTTTCGGCTACCTCTAAAAACGAATATTTTTAAATATACCTATGCGTTGTTAATGGAAACTATTTATTAAAAAGCGGATTTTCTAAGGGTGGAAAACAAGACGTATTAATCGATCCTAATGAAAGTGGGTTCTTTTCTTTCCAAAATATAGATTTCCATCCAAAACGGCAGACAACGTCGAGAACACATTACGCAGATGCACACGCAAAACAACGAGATAGCAGACATACACAGACACACCTATCAAGACATCTAGGAATGGATTGAGGAAAGGAAAAAAAGGACAAGGCACTGGTAAAGGAGAAGTGGAATTTAGGGATGGATTCCAGGTGCCATATATTGGAATTAAGAGGGTTGGAAGGTGAAGAAGATAAGGCATCTTTCTTTTTCCATCTAGGCAGGCGGGGACGGACAACATCAAACAGCGGTGATAACATGTCACATGTAGTTGTGGCGGTTGCGGGTTGGTGAGCGGGTTGGAGGTGCTGACTGGGGCCCAGGAAAAAAACAATGCAGTATCTAGTTACACGGTGGAAGTTAAAAAAAAACATTGGGATATTTTTAGAAATCACGATAACTTGGGAAGTGAAAGCAATCATATTGGCATTCGGGTAAAGGCTTTTTTAAAAGATTAGGGCTAGCTTGCACCGGCAGGCACACACACACATATATTTTGGGAGTATAAAGTTGGATGTACACACATAAAGACAACATAAATGGGCCCCATTCAAAAGGTCTTTCTTTTGGAAGGTTTGGGATAACAATTTGGTGAGGTTGGGTATTTTTTTATGGGTTATAGGTTTTTTTTTTACGAAAAGGGGATCAAGTGCGGGGAAGGGAAAGGAATTCTTTGATGGTATTTGGGGGGAGGGAGAGGTTTTGGCACAAAGGCTATAGCGGCTTATCTGCGGATCTTATAAAAAAAACTGGTTTCACTCGCTTGGCCTCTGAGTGATGTAGAGGATCATAAACAAAAATTATTTGCTCTCTTGCATCAGCGACGTAATAAAAACAGACAAAGCGACACACCCAAAGCTAACATTCACGGTCAAACTAACAAACTCCCTTGGGAAAAGGTATAAAATTCGCACGGGTATCTTTTTCGACGGTTTGGCCCTTTGCTAAAAAAGAGACACGAACAGCGATTTTCGCCACTTTGTTTTCACAGGTAAACAAAGAAGAAACGGACAACACTCAAAAATACATATACAAATGCTGTAACAATAACATTGATGGTGAATGGAAGCTGTATATTATGCGATGATATTCCCATCAGCCAAATTTTTTACAGGGAGATTAATCAATTTAGTTATTTTAAAATCAAGATTAAAAAAAATGGTAGGCGGTCTCCCATTCGCGGCCAAAAAAAAAGGAATCGAAGAAAATGGAAAAAATCACCGTGATTTTCAGTTTGAAAAAAAAAATGCTTCTGGCGAAACTCATCGCGCAGCAAAAATAAAAAAAAAATGTTCTGAGGTTCCGTAGGAAGAAACAGATCCGTCTTTTCTTTTCCCGCCCCGTTACCCTGAAAAAAAAAAGCGCCAGGGGCGATCTTCTTCACACGAAAAATTAACAAAAAATAGGCGCGCATTTTTGCTTTTTTTTTAAAGACGCGTGAAGCGGAGCGCATAATAGCCTTATAAAAAAAATAACAGAAGGAGTGAAAGTATGCGTGCGGCTCTCTGGCCATGGCGTCTTAACGGAATATCATTCGAAGTAGGATAATAAAAAAAAGTGTCGGCGAGAGTGTGACGTGAGAGACGAATTTAGTAGTGATGAGAGCGAGAGAGAAATCGTGCTCGGGGAAGAGAAAGGAGGATGATAATAATAAAGTGTCCGTGGCGACGGGAGAGGTGAGTGCAGGACACACACACACAGGTCACGTATATCCCGCGAGGAAAGAGTTTTACGAGGGAATGTGTGCTTGGAGAAGCCGAGGGAGAAGTCTTCAGTCGCCGACGGTTTATTCGGCGCGAAATGGGAGGTTTTAAGGGAAGTCGAATTTCCGCTGGGTCTGAGAGTGGCATCTCGCGGAGAAGAGAATGGAGGCGAAGTTATCGCTCGCGTAAAGTGTAAAAAAAATACAGCGCGGAAAAATTCAGGAGATAAGAGCTAAAGAGAGATAAAAAAGATGGATTTGAGATGTTTTTGGTAGAAGCGTTAAGTGGATCAGGTGAAGTCGGTTTTTTTTGTGGGGATTTGGAAGGTAGGGGAGTCGGTTCGAAAATGGGAAAAGTAAGTCGGAGATAATTTTGGAAAAGTTTAAACGGTATCGGAAAACGAAAAGGATTATCAGATTAAAAATAAAAGCCAAATTTTAAATAGGTACGTTACCAGAGAATAAAGACTGAATTAACATTTAAAATTATCATTACATAATTTTCCTACCTAAATTTGTAAACTCTTTGCATTTGTATCAATAACACATTTTTAAAGGATATAGCCCAAAAATAAATTCAATTTAAAAATATTATACCAACAGGTATTTTAGAATACACTCCAGAGGAACATACAAGTAAGAATCGTTGTAATAAATACTTTAAAACTACGGGGTATCACATGTTAAACTTAGCCATCTAATCTAAATTTGAATTTATAAAAAGGATATCAGTAAAGAATCCAGTGTGAAACTCTTAGGTGTAAAACAATACAAGAACATGTAATTGGTTCAAAATAAAATAGGTTCAAAATAAACGGATAAAATAGGTTCAAAATAAACGGATAAAAGAGTAAAATTTTCAAATTTTTTAAGCAAATATTTGCCAGCACTATTTATAAAGTTCAACATAATACTACTGAAAAAGTCAATTTTATAATTCATGAAGGAGAGGAAATGGGGAATGTATCGGAGAACTTGATGTACATACTCTTATCAAATGAAAAGTAATCATTAACCAAAGGATGTGATTGAAATAAAAATAGTACAAGAAACTATGCATGCGAAGAAAAATCTTATTCGATAAATAAAACACATAGTAAGGAGAATGGTGAGGTTCAATTTTATACGATAAAACGAGGAAAAACCCGGCAATTGGGAGACCCGGGTTCGAGTCCCGGCCACGTTCAGAATTTTTCTCCTTTTTCTTCACATTTGTCATCTGTATTATGCACTCAAGCATATAAGTTAAATTTCCAACCTTTCACTCTTGTTATTTTTCTTAACATACAAATTTCGAAACGTCATGTAATCCCCGAAAGCTAAATCAATCGCGAATCTGTTCCCAAAAATAAATATTTGCGAATATCAAAACTTTTAGGAAGTTATATAAATTCACAAATAATGTTTGGTGACTAAGTGCAACTCTTCACAATGACCCGAAATCATGGTCGTATGGTTATTTTGTTTGGTTGAATTTCGTCCTCAGATACCTAACAAAAAAATTAAATTTTCTTAAAAATAAAAATTCCACTTTTTTACGGATTCTTCTGTCGATATCACCGTTAAAATTTTTGCTAGCTTCTGCCTGTAAAGGTTTATTCTCTCTCCAACATAAAAATGTTCACTATCGAAAAGGCGCCAAATCACTCTGATTTTAAAACACTTCTGAAGAGTGCATTCCGAATCACGAGTTTTTCTTCATAATTCGGAAGACTTAATGGCTCGAAAAATATATAGATACCTGGGAAATTTGGAGATATAAAGAGAGAGGGAAGTCGGCAAGATGCGAGAAGTACGGGTAGAAAATGAAAAAAACATGGAATTACCTCCAGAGAGGAGGGTGCCTCGGGGGCCATCTTAAGGGTATATCCGAGTGAGAGGGAGGGAGAGAGAGAGAGTCGAAGGAGCCGAAGAAGAAAAAATTAAACTTTCCCGCGAGGAGGACAGTAATAGACTCGCAACCTCTTGCACGCTTCTCTCTCCTGCCGTTCGCTTGAGGACCGTCTCTTCTCGGAATTAAACGTAGCGTGTAACCCTACTGACCTCCTGGCTTCGCCTTCCTTTTCCATCTTTAGTTCTTTCAAGGCCTCTGGGAACTTGTCCTCTCGACGAAACTCACAACACAACCTCAGCGCTTGGTCTAGACTGCGCGACGCCCATTTCGCCCTCTCTTTCACTTGAGTCGAATCTACTTGGGTGAAAAAAATTGGAAATGGACGAAGTTGTGGAAAGAAAGAAAGAAAGGGTGGTTTAGAACGGTGCTTGGTGTGGAAATAAAATCGTTGAATACCTAAACGTGACCTCATTCTCGAGAGTTCCATTTGCGAAAGTGTGAAGTCTAGAGAAACTGCAGCTTTTGAGGTTGAAGTTTACGAAGGGAGAGTGCAACCTCACGACACGTTTATTTCAGGCGAAATTAATATAAATTAAGATAAACTGATTTACCGTCACAGAATTTTATTGGACCAGAAAGTATACGGTGAAAGAATTTTATTGAAAGTGGCGATAATTTTATCATGATTATATTTTTAATTATAATTTTTGTCACATGCCATTGGCATATATAATATGAGTATGACTTATATAATGCTATTTAAAGATAACTTCTTGTCCGGTTCATGAAGTTCATATTGAAAACCGCCATGCAGAAACTTGTCAACCGCAGCAATATGATAGGGAGACGAGGAATGAAATTATCGGTGAGATGACTGAATTAAGCGTAGGATACAGATGGAGAAAAATATGCTTTTATTTTCCTCTGTTCACTTAAAACAATCTGGATATCCTCTATGAATTATTGCATGGGTAAAGCTACAGAATCAGTTACTAATACCTAAGAGTAGAAGGGAAGATGTTGGATTATGTAATATAATGTACAGATTGGTATCAAAACTTTATCAAAGTCAGTACAATTGGAAATCATGGTAATCTATGTTATCATTCTACAAAGTAAAGTGTTGAATGATTGACTTAATACATTAAGAAGACAATTTTACGACCGATACGAAAAAAGGATGCCAACGCGGGTAAGAACAAAAGCAGGAATATAATTCCAAAGTACCGAGACCTTGGAATAACTTTCGCTAAGTGTTTTATAAATTATAGTTTTCACGGGAATTATACTACTGAATGGAAAAAATTAAGAAAGAAAGGCGATAAAAACTTTTCTTAATTATCAAATTTGGATTTAATCGCGAAATGGGAACACCTACCGAAAAAAACTCCTCACTCTTTAAAAATTTAATGATGTACCTTTATGAGGATATTTGAAATTATGGTAACCAACTACCTAAATTCCTGAACGAATGGATTTTTTTTAAACGATTAAACACCATTGTCTCTCAACGCGAGACACACAGTAAACCAGTAAAAAAAACAGTAGGCTCGTAAATAAAAAATAGTAAGTACCAAAATATGTAAATTTTTGCGGTGATAAGAGGGTAGGTTTAAATAATGCAAAATAAAACAAAATAGGGATCTGTTTTTTTACGCGCGCGGATATATCCGCGCGCACTTGAGGGAAGAAGCGAAGTGCCTCGGACGATGGATTCGGGAAAGAAAAAAAACGTGTTAATGGCTGGTTTGCGAACGAGGGCATGCGATAGAACCGAGGCATTCCGTGTGTTGCGGAAGAACGCTTGAGCGGAGAGAAAATCCGAGGCTGCTGCGCGGGAAGAGCGTAAGGAAGGAAGGAAGGGTGAGAGGAAGGAAAAGGGCGGATCGAGAAGACTCTCTTGTAGATTCGCTGTGGACGTTCACGGCCCCTTCCCCGTCTTGCTTTAATTATTTCCTCACTCCTCTGGTTCTTTTTGCCCTTTCTTCCGACCTAGAGATCCACAGCTTAGGAGCTGGAAGGGAAGGAGAACGGTTTCGGTTGCAAAAGGAAACTATCGCCCGAGTTTTATAACCGCGAGAAGGGGAGGAAAAAATATTCTTGCGAGTCTAGAGTGGGCGGTTCTTTTTTATTTTTTTGTTAATGCAACGAAAGACGATTGCGGCTTGGTTTTATTTTATTTTTTTTTGGAGAAGTTTGTTCATGAAGGAATTAGGGAAATGAGATTTAACATAGGTCACAAGATGGAAGGGGTTAATGGAGGGCAGGAGGGTAGAAAAAAATATATGTCAACGGCCCGAAAAATTATGGGTAAAATCTCCGAAAATGGCTCGAAGTAGCAAGTGAGTTTATGTTCAAAACTGTATCGTTCCTGTTGTATATATCGTAAAATAACCTAAAAGGATCATGCAAACTTTGTTGGATAGTATGAATATATGAATAGTGATTGCATTCGACTTTTGCGATAAACGGTCACATTGCTTAGCTCTTAGAAATGAACACAATTCAACGGAAAAATTACAATATAGATCATGGCGAATATATGAGCTAAACGAATCGATTTTAATAGTTTTCCTTATTACTAACAGGCTTTTGTTACAACCAAAGTTTTTTATCGACGAAGGAGGTGGTCATATTGTGACTTGCCTGAATTTTAATAGGATTGTCAGAATCAAACATTTAATAAAATACATAACATAGAGTGGGAAAACATAAATAAAGTTAAAAACATTCGCTTATTACTGGTAAAATTATGTAGGAAATAGAGACTAGTTTACAAACGAAAGGTAAAGGCCATTTGAAACTGGATAAAGATAATAAATAAAGCCGTTCGCTCGACGCGTTTTATATTAAAGATTCTTAAGATACCCAGTTCATTCGAAGATAGCACTGATCTCATTTAACAATTATCCGCTTTTGGTAGAATCCAAAATGCCAAAATTCGCTAAATACGCATAAAATATTAATGAGCCAAAGTAATTAACCATTGCATCCTGGTCATAAACATACATTTTCGGAGTTTTAATTGACCAAAACTATGGAAATTACAAAACTTGTTGGACATATAATTGACATAATAAAAGAAATATATTTGCGAAATATTTGGAATTAACACCGTTAGAATTCCCAAAAGGAATGAGAAAATCCTGTTTCCTTCTCATCCCTATCACGCTTCTAAATTAACAAATATAGCCCCACACCTCATCGAGGGAGTTCAAAACCATCCAGAACATTCGAATCGTCGTTCCGTAACCGAATCCGTTAAAAAAAAAAAAAAACGGCGGGTCCTTCGTCATAGAAACTCCTCTTTTTTTCTTTTCACTCCAATCCGGTCTCGGACATCACAAAGTGGTTGCCGAGTCTCGCGAAATGGATTCCACTTACCCCTTCCAATTCGGCCTCCTCGCCCCAAAAACTCTTCCAAATCACCCCTCCTTCCTCTACTTCCCGATCCGTTAACGTCTTTCTCAGATCCTCCCGAGGTCATCACCATCGAAAGATGCTGAACCTCCCGAAAAACTAAAAACTCCCGAAAAATACTTTCCTTCCTCTCATTAGCCTACTTCTTCATCTTCCTCTCTCTCTCTTCGTCTGACATCACTTTCGCATCTTCTCCTCATTCTTCCATCCTCTATCTCCTCTATTTTTTTACGCTCTCTCTCTCTCCATATCTCTATTCCTCTATTCCCACAATCCCATTGCTTCCGCTGTTTCTAAAACCTCGTACTTCCGCCCCGTTTGGCTCATTTTTACTCTCTCTCTCTCATTCCTTTCCCCTCTAATTTCACCCCTCCACTTGTTCCATTCAGCTGCTTCCTCACTTCTCCAAAATAATCCAAAGAAATTCAATTTCGAAGACTGCCAAGTGATCTGAAACTGGACTTGAAAACTATGCGGTCTGGGCGAGGAAGGCAGTAATGGGACGAATATATGAAAATTCGGGGATATGAAGAGGGGGGGGGGGAGGAAACGGTGGTTTTAGGAGGGAGAGAGAGAGGGGGGGAGGGAGAAACGTTGAAGATGGTACGGAGTAAGTGGAGTGGTGAGGTCTGAAGGAGGCAGGAGGCTGGCTTAAAGGAGAAGGGGATATAAAGGCGATGAGGGATACGGAAGATTACGGCGCCGGGGTTTTCACGGTAGATTGGAGAACGTCAGAAATATGAGGGGGTGAATTCGGTTATCTGTTTTTAATTCGAGTAAAATGAGACGTGCCGTTATGTTATTACGATAAGAGCAAATTTTATGAGTCGGTGAGTCGAGTCACTTAAGTTTATTACGTCGCGGGTTATTATTTTTTTATTTTCTATGTTACTAAACTCATTAAGAATTCGTCGTGCTGAAATCTGTAAAGAGTAATTTATGGCTTAAAAATTCTTAACGAAGAGTTTTATGTAAACCTTATATAGAAGAGATTAAATCCCGTCACTTTGAACAAGAACACTATTTGTTTTACACATTTGACATCGGTATATATCAGATTATAAAGCATGCCTAAAGGTTAAAACTTGAGGAAGATACGATCAACTTGTGAATTAGCATTTGTAATGTTAAAATAAAATTTCTTCAAAATTTCATGTTACGATAACAACTTGAATCCCTGTAAGCCGTGTTAATCCAAATGCCGCACAAAAAGTGGTGCCAAAAAAATGAAATATTAAGGACGGCTTGAAAAACATCCCGCTAAACGCAACGAAAAAACATTTTGGCGACGGCCATTATACGAAGAACCTTCTCAAAGCATCCGAGAATTTTATCATCATCGGAAAACATTTCCCCAGCGCAAGGGCCGTCAACAACGGCATCTTTTGGACAAATATTTGGCGAAAGAGAGATAGAGAGAGAGAGTGTGTGTGTATGAAAAAGAGAGCCGATGATGATTACTCGCTCCCTCGTCGCAGTAAAAGGGGAAATGGGAGCGAGAAAAATATAAATCAACCGAGCCATCAAAACGAAAAAATTTCTCCAATTCCGCTGGCGGGAAATATTGCGCGAACATTACTTAGAGTCGATGAGAAAATTCTGTTCGCGTTTTATGGACGCGGCAGTATCGCAGACGGCCACGCGCCTCCCTTGGCGAACCCGAGAAAAAAAAGGACAACGCGAGGGAGACGCATAAAGAGAGGAGACGGGCGAAACGAACCGAAAGAAAAAAGGCGACCGAGAAAGAGAGGCGTCAAAGAGCGACGTAATAAAAAAATCACATTCCTTTGAGCTGCTACCGGGAGGAGGAGAGGGTTTTATCAGTTTATTCTCGTTTCTCGAGCAAAAAAAGTAGAAGAAAGAGGAATTTTTCTTCGTATTCCTTCGCCACCCGCCTACATATCCCCTCCTCGACAACCTCCCCACCCTTCGCTCTCTCTCTCTCTCTTTATCTCTCATGAATGGAAAGAGTTACCCACAACGTGAAAGCGAGGTGTGGGAAGAAAAAAGGATCGAGGATCGAGACTGACGTGGGACATTTCTCTCTCTCTCTTTCGGGAGCGATATCGGAGTAGCGGAGGAGATTAACGACGGAGTGAGAGAGAGAGAAAGGGGGGGGGGAGGTTGGCCCCTTTTGAGAGGATGGTAAGGTGATAACAAAAGAAACCCGAGAGGCGATGAAGAAGGGAGAGAGCGAGAGTGGAAGAAAAATGAGAGGCGAACGAGAGAGAGAGGAAGAGAGGGAGGGAGGGAAAAGAGGGAGGATCGTTCGGTCTGGGGTGACGTCGGCGGGATTGACGGCTGAGTGGAACGAGGAAATAAAAGAAGTTTGTGGAAAGGGCATAAAAGGGACGCATTCTATTTTCTGTTGCGAGCGGGCGGAGTGAGATTAGACGGAGCAGATGTTCGACTAGAATGCGGTGAAGGAAAGAGTGGACAAAGGAGAGCACGCTACGTGATCGACGGCTGGAATCGACGACGAATTAGACGAATGAACCGAAGGGAATCCGAAAACGGGGAAAAAAGAGAAAGGGCTTTTTTTTCTGTCGCCGCGTGGCGACGATGAGGACGCTGGAGGGGGAGGGAGGGTAAGAGAGAGAGGTAGAAAGAGAGGTGACGGTTGAAATTCGCGAGCGGTCGAATGCTCTCTCGGCATTCCGAAGAGCAGAAAAATAAAGAGCGTTCGTTAATATCCTTTGGTGCACGGGTTTGTGGGGAACCTGATGAATGGGAGAGAATTCAAGAAAGTCGCGCGAGAGGACTATTGCAGGCGAGCGTTGGACAGGATGAAAGCGGTTGGAAAGTATAGCGACGTTAATAGGGAAAAATCGCTTTGAAAATATGTGAGTGAATGAGTACGAAGAGCAGAGAGATCTTTTCACGGCGTCGACGGGAGAATTCGTCGTCCCCTTTGCTACGAATGGCGTCAGAATTAAAAAAAAATCCTCGCTTCCTGCATTTGGTTGGCCACGGACGAGAGAGATGAACTCCGGAGGAAAAGGCCGGAAAACAATCCAGTCCGAAGGTAAAGTGTGAAATTTTGTCATTCCGGCTTGCAGAAAGCAAAATAATTCTCTAGAAGCTGCCACCAGGAAAGAAGCATTCTGGGATATAAATGTGTTTGTTAGAACACTTCATAGAAAAATGGAATTGTCCAAACTTTCGAATGGGAGGCGTTCCAAAAGTTGCCCCTCCATTATGTGTAGCCAAGAAACAAAAATGCTGCAAAATAACCGTTCTGCAGCATTTTCAAATGGGTATTCTGTAGCATCAGCTTGAAAAGCTCAGTTGACGTCCAGCGTCAAATTTTTCGAAGGACCAGCCGGAAGAAATGTAAAATTCACAAACCAGCTTTTTCGAGGAATTAAGGAATGTATATATTTATATAGGTCGTAAAATATCAGAAATTATTCTAAACGCATTAAAAATATTCACCATCATTTAGTGAAAATACATACAAATAAGCAGTCTTGATGTCGTTTTTCGAAACACATTAACCTTTCTCTTAAATTAATCTACAGTAAAAAGATTACTTTCAACAATTCTTAAATGAGTATTCAGCGTGCATAATTTTTCTATAAGAAATAAATCCATCAACTTATCTACCCTAAAAAATCAAATTTTCGGCCTTGATTTTGATAATTGAGATACGAATCTTAAAGCAGCTGGTAAAAAAATAACTTCTTGTTGGTCTTGACGAAAAATAAACTGCTTGTTTACGATCAAGTTTTTAAAGAGGAAATATTATGGTTCTGAACTCAATTTCAAATATGGCTTGATGCTCACCGTTAACTGCGAGGTTAAAATGAAGGATATATGAATAATTTTGTATGCCAGTATTTTGTAAACAAATTTTTTTCTCGACGACTCTTGGACTGTTTGAGAGTTCCTTCCTCGTAAATTATAAAAAAATACTCCCAAGTAGGAAACTTATGAAGCTCTACTAGGTTATCAGCTCCCTTCACGTTAGTAGGTCAGTGGACCGAATATGAGAGAGCAGAAACTTGGGAGTTCATCCATATCCCGCCAGCTCTGCATTTCACCCTCTTTCAATGGAATTCGATATTACGCTACATCCCAGGCTATTCAAACTTTAAATACGAGAGACTTGTAATTGGAAAAAAAATTGCGTGATAAAATTTTATGAATTAGAGAGAATTTATTTTACAGCATGAAGCTAAGTCGTTAAAATTTCGAAATGTTGGACGAATGAAGCCGTATTCGTCGGAAAATGAAGTTTATTCACATATTTCCTCGCACATAACCAAAATATAGAGGTATTAAATAAACATATCGCAACTAAGTCGTCCGAGCCGAGATGCTGACCAATGCGCATTGAAACCTTCAATAGAACCTAGAAAAGTCAATTTTGCGGAGTCGGAAAAAATGTTACTTTTTCCCCCTCATAATCCATCTTTAAGAAGATTAAGGCTGCTATTTTTCCACAGGGAGACTGAACACATGTATATGTATGCAGATATACACTCCCAGCCACGAGGACACTTAGGAGACAGACGTATCCGCAGAAGGATCAGAAATAGCTGCGCGTCGCCAGCAGAAGAGGAAAAATGTATTCGGAAAGATTAGTAGGCTGTTGGCGCGGAGATGGAGTCCGTTTCATTTCTCGTCCTAGAGCGCGTTTCGGGAAAAGAGAGAGAGAGAGATAGAAAGAGAGGCGGGAAATAAAAGGGAGAGAACGGGAAAAGGAAGTCGTAGCGGACGAGCGAAACGGAGGGACGAAGAGAAACAGTGGAATGGAGGGAGAGAAAGAAACACGCGAAGATCGGAAGGAAATAAAAGGCGACGGGAAAGAGGGTAAAAGAGAGGGAGAGAGGAATGGAGAATTTTGGTAGAAGGCGAAAGGAGTAGGAAAGGGAGCAAGACACTCGAAGCGAGACGCTCGCTGAAATTTCAATTACCAGGACACTTCGCATTTTGCATAAATGGCGTTCTCTTTCCGACTCCCCTCTCCTTCACTTACCCACTTTTCTTCCTCGCTTTTCTCTCCTTCCTCCCACTTTCACCCCTCTTCCTCAATTCACGGCTCTCGAGGACGTAATACCCCGATCCAACACGCTCCTCCTCCTCCTCCTCCCTACCAACGATTCTCTTGCCACCCCTTCCCTCGTTCCGTCACTCCATCCTGTCGTTCGTCTCACCCAGCATTCCTTTGTAATATCTCCCCCCCTCCCCCACCCCCCTCCTCCCTCCCCCCCACCCCCCTCCTCCCTCCCCCCCTCCCCCCTCCCCCACCATCCCCCACCCTCCCCCTTAATTCCCCCTAATTTCTACATTCCCCTCGACCAAAGAAAAATCCATCTTTCCGTCTCGAGTACTTTTCATCTTCTTCGACATTTGGGGCGTTTTTTTTACATATTATACAAAAATCCAATCCGTTCGACATCGTCCAATACAAACTCTCTCGCTCTTTCTTTCTTTCAAGTTGTGCGCTCTTTAGAATTAATTCGTCCCATTTTACGCGAAAGTGACGTGAAACGTTGAATGCGCCAACGCTTTAATTGCTCTTTGCGGGGAACGGGTTTGAACAAAAAATTATAACGTTGTAAGTAAGAGGAATAGATGTGAAGAAAGAATAAATATTTGCGAATGTTTAGCCGAAAAAAATCAAGAAAAATGGAATTTATTGTGGAAGGTGGAAGATGAGAAATATGATGGTAATTAGTGATTTCTGAGCACTCAACACAAAGTATCATAAAATTTAAGTTCCACTTCTTGCAAAAAAAAAAAGAAAACGGAAGTTTGTTTTGTCGAAAATTACTATTGAGTTTTAATCGTAAAAGGGCAATTTACAAAGTATTATTAACATATTAGTGGGCGTTTACTTTGTTTCATACTAAATTCAACTCTTTTATTGGAATTTAAGTATGAAATAGGCATTTTGTAACTCAATTTATAAATTTCGATTTACTTAGCAATTTAATGCTTCAATTGTTACTGTTTAAGTGTTTTTATGCCCAAGGAGTGAGCGTTGGACGATAAGACCGCTACTATTAAGCTCCGCCAGCTTTATAAGTATGAGAGGGTGCACCTCGGAGATTGCATGGCTGGCTATATAATTCAAGAAATAGAGAGAGAAAGATGAAGACGTTAGAGAGAGAGAGAGGGAGTTAAACATTCTGTGATGTCTCAGCTGTTAAAGCGGCATTAATTTAACCAAAAATGCTTTTTTCAATTGCCAAATAAACGAGTCAAGTAATAACGGTGGTTTACCAAAAACAGAAACAAACTCAAATATTGTAATGTAACAATTCGTACACACCGGCTGCTATCGGAACATTATAAAGAGAAAATAATCATGGAATATCTCGGGAGAAACTTAAAAGACTTGTTGAAGAAGACTTAAAACTTCAGCGACGACGAGTAATTTTGAATGACATAAAAAAACTGACTTACCTCTCTAATAAAAATAACTATATACCTATATATATATATATACGTAAATTTGCTCCAATAAACATTCCGAGGGAGAAAAATAATGCAATTTTTAAAATAGGAGTGAAAGAAAGAAAGAGATAAATTTATTCCGGCCTCAAAAGACAACAAATGCCGGATCAGAGAGGATATTTATAAGGTTTTGGATTCCTTGGAATGTGTAAAAAACGGTGGAAGGGAATTAGATAGGAATATCAAAGCGAGAAAAGAGATGAAAGGAGAGCGAAGTGAAAGGAAGTAAGAGGAGGGCTGATTTGTGAGCAAAGATAAGGAAGAAGCGTAAATAAAACGAGAAAGTGGGGAAAAAAGAGGATGACGTGAAGGAGGGAGAGCAAGGATCAAAAGAGAGCGGGTATGTGCGACTACAAAATGAAGATGTTTTTTTTTTGCACTTTTTCCACCCCAATAAATTGGTCGCAAAAAGATTTGAGAGTCGTCGAAATGTGAGAAAACTAATGAAACGGTCACAGAATAATTCAATAGGCAAATATTCATCTAAACCTAAGAGGAGGATTAAATTTAAAAAATAATTTGTCACTCCAATAGCTATAAATGTTTTGGAAAAACAGACGCTAATTTTTAGGTTAGAAAAGAGCAGGTCTTCAGTTGTGATAATAGAATGCAAACTGAAGCGACATGCTTTGTCAAATTGTCGAGGCAATAAGTTTATGAAGAAAATGAGGAAGATGAGATACAGAATAATGGCGGGATGTTAGAGAATGGTAACTAATGAAGATGGATCTTCAAAGTGAGTCAAACGAGAGGAAGGAATAATTATAGACCAAACAAAATACTCACGCTAATGTTAAAAAAGTATGTAATGTGATGGCGGAATATTTGTGGAAAAATCAGGTTTATAAAAACCTACAGGAGGGAAAAATAACTACTCTAGAATAGCTTTAATGACACATAAAATGTTTACACAAAATGACTTAGATACCTGTCCTAGTGAAAAACTAACAACTTAAAAATTTGTGTATTAAAATTTAACGATCACCTGAAATTGTATTTGGACTTAAAATTTTCCAAAAATGTCTACAATTTTCAATCTAAAAACTTATTTCCTTTGTTAATTACTTGAACGAAATCAGCTACTCGAATAAATAATTTAAGACTATCATGTACACACGTTGTAAAAATATAGACGAATATAACAAATATGATTTATATGTTCGCTGTTATTCTGAAGAAATAATTATAGGTTTTATGGTCAACCTCTCTTTGATGTTTGAGTTAGCCATGTCCTTATAATTTCACAGGAGTAAAACTTTCGTTATTGGCATTATTCACCGTTACTTCTCTCATTAAAATTTTTGTTGGATTCTCTCAGAAATTAAACCTTCGAATCTACTTTCGGTAAAATACCACTGAAGTTAGCTACTTGGTAGCCGAAATGCGCACCTGAATTTTCATTGCCTTGTTGCAGCTATTGTAGAGACCTGAGATAAGTACTTTTTTTACAGTGCTTGTTCTTAAATTTTGTCAGTCATAAGACGAGTTCAATAACTCTTTCTTAAGCAAAACTTCACAGATTAGCGCAAAGACTCATGTCTTACGGGCTCATTCGGTATTTTTTTAAAATAAAAACACGAATGTGTCAATATTTGGACACGGTTATCGAATAAATATTTTTCAGGTTTATTAGGATTTCGTATATAAAGCGTGAAAGAACTTTTTAGTAATATTGTCATAACCCCACTCCAAACTTTAATTTCTATGCAAAAATAAAAGGGAGCTCGCAGTGAAACGCAAAAAAATGGAGAAATATAGAAGTAATGAAGAAATGGGTTCTTCGCTTTTACATCACAACGGTTCTTCGCTTTTACATCACAACTTCTACTTATTCTCTTGCACATGTTTCTTTTTTAAGCCCGAAGATTCTTTCTTCTTCTGTATCGGAATTATCTTCGCTACACTCGAATTCTGGAGTCTTTCGGAGATTGTCAACTTCATTCTTCTGTCACATCTCTTCTTCGAGTGGCATCTGCTTCTTTTCTAAGCCTGGATATTTTCTATTCCTCCTTTGTAATATTTTGGCTGGTTCGACTTCTGAAAGAAACAGAAGCTGTTTCCTCACAAATTCTCTTGAAGGGCAATTTCTTATAAATGGAATTCTATTCTTGCAATAAGAGCGTAATATGTATCGAGTTGCGAAATGGAATTCTAATCGAGTGATGGTGTTTCTAGATCTCATCGAGACAGTAACATAATTAGCGGTGAAATACGCAAAACGATGATCGTTAATGCTAATTCTAATTGTAAGACTGAAATTCACTCCGTTGGAAATCGGAAAGCATGTGGCTTTCAAGGAGAGATGAAAGTGAAAAAAATCAATCACAAACACGGATTTTTGCAGGTAGTACGAAAAATATTTTGCAACGAAAGTCTAAACGCCATTAGTTGCAATTATCTGGTTCACTTGTACATATTTTTTCCCACCATGTTTCCCACATTGAGAAACATTAAACACATCAAAAACATATCCAAATCGTTTCTTAAAGTCTTAACACTAATTCAAACATCTGACAAGACAGTAAAAAATAATCGCGAGTTTCTATGCTATACTTTCTTAAAAGACGCTCAAGTTCAAAGTAGTTTGAAAATCTCGCTCTTATCTTCCCATATCCAGAGACGGTTTCAAAAGATTGAAAACGAAAAGAAGAAAAAAAAGATCGAAATGAATTTCTCCGAGAATTTAACGTTGACGGGAGATGGACCGGAGGAAAAAAGATCGAAAAGCAGACGTCGGATGACAGCTGATGATAAAGTAGACGAAGCAGTGAAAATATTAGACGTGTCCGCATATAAATATAGGCATATCGAGCAGAGGGATGAAAGTGAGGACGGGAGAAAGTTTTCGACGACGAGGGTGGAAAACGGAACGAGTATGAGAAGAGGGAGAGAGAGATGCGCTGCCCTCGAGGGGGGTTGAAAGGCTAAAAGGAGAGAGATGAAGGAGTAAGATAATTCCCTGGCGGGTGCAAAGCAGGGTGCCATAGAATGAATTCCTTAGAGCAGAGCGTATCCAGGTTGACTCCCAGAGTGCCCTCTCTAGCGAGGGTTCCCTTACCTGACCCTTATGTTCTCTCGCCTCTTCCTCCTGCACCTTACGCTTCCCGAGAAGGAGCAAAAAGGGGTGGCGAGGATGAAGCAAGAGGGGAGGAAGGAAAGAGAAAGTAGCTGGGGGCGGTTCTTTTTGGGGATGAGGGGGGGAGGGGGCGAGAATGTGTCGAGACCTCCTCCTTTCCTCCTGTCGGAGTAGCTCTCCCCGAATTTCCCCGGAGGGTGGTGGGAGGGGGGAGGGGAGGGAGGGAAAGAATGGCGGGGAGGGGGGGGGGGAGATGATAGGAAGAGGGTGGAGAGAGGAGTTCCAGACGGAAAAGGAATTTTCGGAACCTCGAAGATATGCCATTTTCTGAGCCGAACATGACGTAGTAAGATTAAAGTGCATACTTATATTTAAGTTATTCGGTAATTACTTATTTTCTTTCTTAAAGCAAATAAATGTTAAAAAGAAGAGAGATTGGAATTTGAGAGCCAAAGTTGGAGAGAAAATAACATTTAAATATTTTGTTGTAATTGATACCGTATAAGTAAAAAAAGCGGAAATGAGATAAGAATGAAAAAATAAAGCAAGATTATTTTCAAGGTTCCGAGCATCACACAAACGACCGTTGAACAATTAGATTAAGCAAAATTCTTCTACTGCAATATACTTTTGTCGACATAGACAAGGAGAACTCAATCAGATTTGCCGTAAAACGGCTTATTTTTTAATCGGAGGTGTATTTTTTCGGATATCCCGTTTCCTAAGGGCTTGAAAGGAGAAAGACGAGGGAAGGCCGTCGTCTGCCCTACTTAGCTTCTTTCACTGACCGCTATCCCAAAGACCAAGCTTATTGGCTTACTGTTATCATTTCTAACGCTCTCTCTGCTCCGGCTTATCATAGAGCGAAATCCACTTATCCAAGACCACTATGTTGCCTTAACTCGATTTAATTGCAGCCTTCCTAGTCATCCTTTAGCGCTATTATCGATGCGCGCGCGCGCGCACACACACGCATATTTCAGAGGGTTGTAATCGTGTACGGGATATATATTTACACGAAAATAGATTTATATGTTAAGTGTATCGTGCAAAATGTAAGCCATAAGAATCAAGAGAATGATAGTGCAATACGAGGATTTTGAAATTTTACAAGTATTTCGTGTTCATGGGCATAAATAACAGGCGTTTTCGCCGGGATAAGAGGAATAAAACTCTATGACTCGACGAAGACGTTCCAGGATGGGCCTTCGAATGTTTATGATAAAGTCTTCCACACGAGAAATAAAAATGAGCACTTCTAAAAGGCTTTAAGTATTATATGTACTTTGGATAGGGAAAATTTATGAGAAATAGTTAATTCTTTAATGCTTGGCGAAACTTGCAAATAACCGTGTCTAAGTTTCATTACCTTTTCAATTTAGACAAAATTTGATCATATGTATGGGTGTGTTAATTTGAATGTGAACGGACGGCTCATCTGCCGGTCTCAAAGGAAGATGATTTAAGCTACTTTCTCTGTCTCTTACGAGAACATGGGGAACTGTTCTGAAAAATTCGTAGTTCCACGGCAACCGTTAATAAAGATTTACGTACATTTTTTATATCTCAACACGTGAGATTGAGATTTAAGAAACAAGCGAATTTATTAATTTATTTAGATAAACCACGGATATAAATATTATAAAAATAAAAGTAGGTATGAAGTGAGTGGATTATCTTTTCCTGAAAATTTGAGTCTTAAAAAATTTCTAACTCACGTTATCGGGAAAGCTTTATCATTGAAAGATCTTAAAAGTGTAAGCCTTCGAAACTACACTATGTAATAATTATTTTCATATGCAACAAACAGCATCTAATTTCAAATTTATGAAAAAAATTACTTAGAGATATCCCTTGCACTTACGCTGAACAAAACAAAAGCGAATTTGACAGTTTTAAAAAAGTACGATATTTTAATATATTTAAAGAATATGTTAACGTTCATCTCGCTCATAATTTATGATTTCCGAGACTTAACTAAACCGCTTTCCCTCTCCTCTTTCGAAACACTTAAACTACATATATTCTGTCTTCACCTTCGCGCGGTTGCATTGCACCATAAGTTTATATAAAATATAAGTGATCGGATGAAAAAATTTCTAAAGAATCAACGAATAATTTTATAGCCGAACAGTGAGACCCTTACTACAGAACTTCTCACCCTCGCGTATTCCTTTAGCGTATACGTACTACGTATTCAGAAACTCGTTCGATCCACGCAATTTAACGACCGTTTCTAAGGAACTAGAGTGGGACAACCACACCTCGTCTCTCTCCTTTTCGACATCTCTTAATCGCCCCCAAAAAAAAAAAAAAAAGAAAACCTTCCGGCGTCACTTCCTCTCCTTCTTCGAACAACCCTTACAACCAGTGGCGTATCCAGGAGGAGGTTTTGGGAGTCATAACCCCCCCCCCTCCCCCCCTCCCCAAGGGTTAATTGTAAGAAGGGACTTCACAGTCTCAATTTCGCCCTGAATAAAGTCGTTTGTCTGTCTGTCTGTCTGTCCCCTCCTCTCGATTCAAAAATTTCCTTCACGCTCGCGAATCACCATAAAAAAAGTATCATGGGGTTTAGCTTCAAACCCTCCTCTCGAGTTCGGGTTCAACCCCCTCCCCCCCTCTCCCCCCCCCTGACAAATTCCTGGATACGCCACCGCTTACAACCCTCTACTTTTTCTCCATTCGCCCTAAAAAAAAAGACCCTACCGCACCCCTTTATTCTCTTCTCTTTCTTCCCAACTAACAGCCGTATTCACGCTCCAGAACCAGAAACGAAGCCATTACACTTTTCAAACAAAAAATATATGTCTACCCTCTAATCTGATGCTTTACATGCACCCGTTTACGGACCAAAGCGGGAAATCTCGAATACAAAAAATAACACGCTGCACTTCTGAACCCACACAAACATTCACGTACGAAATCAGAGTTGAAACAGAAAGGTATCATATCATTCTCTCGCTCGTCATATTTCAAAGGATATTTTTTAAAACTGATACGGAGAATGTAGGAACTTGATGGAGGGAGGGATATTTGAGAAAGATGTAAGGAAGAGCGAGTGGAATGAAGATAGGGAGAGAAAGAAAGAGTGAGAAGGGAAGAGAGTGAGAAAGAGAGGATGAGAACGAGAGAGCGAGAAAGGAAGAGTGACTTGACCTCCCTCATTTAAGGAATTATAATCGGTAGTTTCACGGCTTTCTTCAGTTCCTCCCTCTCTCTCTCTCTCTTTTCGCTCTGGGTAATCTCGTTAAGCATGCACGCCGTACCTTAGGCAGTAACTCGAGGGATGTGGCACTTTGAGGTGCGCGGAAAAGGGAGATGGAGACGAAAGCGGGATGGAGGTGGTGAGTTAAAAGACGACGCTAGGAGAGAGTGGGACAAGATGGAAATAGAGAGAGAGAGAGAGGGAGAGAGGGAGCGTGTGTCCCTTCAAGACGAGCCTCAACCTTCCATAAAGGACCTCATGGGGATAGAGGAGGGGGAAATGGGATCAAAAACTTGGAGTCTGCCGCAACTCAAAGCCACTTTTACTCCACCTTTTCTCCGATGTGCCACGAAAACACTCCCCTCTCTCCTTCAGCTCCCTTTTCTCCTCCTTCTTCTTAGGCTCCTCTTCCGACCCATCTCTATTACCTTCCTCCTCCTCTCCTTCTCTCTCTCTCTCTCTGTCTTCGCAGGTGCAGCACCTGAGCACACGGCGGACTCGGGGGGAGGAGGGTGAGGAAGAAAGGTTGGTATGAGAGGAGGTTAAGGAAATAAGGGAAATGCCGCACAACCACCCATTAGGGACGAGGAGGAGGAGGAAAATAATGGGGGTGGGGCTAAAAGTACGGCCGTGAAATGGAAGGAACTTTTGGCCTTATGCTGGGAGAAAGGAAAAATGAGGGAGAGGGAGAGAAAAGAGGAAGGCGAGCGTAGTTAGGGTAAGATGAAAAGCGGCATTCCCTCTTTTCTTCGGGAAAAAGGAGGAAAGCAAGAATTAATATGGTGAATTAAGCAGGGGAAGTGCTGTAAAGGCGAAAGGTAAAGGATATTAAAATGTATTATGAAAAGAGAATAAGAACAGAAATGGAGAGAGAGGAATATGAAAGAAAAGAGGGCAAGGGTAAGGAGTAAACGGGACATTGAGAGACAGAGAGAAAGATAAATAAGGGAATTACTATAGATTTGGGATCAAAGGAAAACTTTCAAGAGTCAAGAGAGATAGAGAGAGAGAAAGAAAATAATACGGAAGCTTGTTTGGATAAAGAAGGAATTAGATGTTTAAATTTGGGGTGAAAATGAAAGAAGCGAGAGCACTGAGGTAGTAAAGAGGAAAAGCGGGAAAGCGCGCATAATAGTTTCACATCATTAGATTAAATGAAGGGAGCTTTGGAATGAGATTATTGAGAAATTCGTCCGTGAAGACAGTGAGAAATAAAAGAGGCTGACAGGACATGAAAACTTGGTTCAAAATGATACACGGGGGAGTTACAATATGAGGCAAGGATTAATACATTTACAAAAAATCTAACGTTATTTTAATGTGTTCTGTTAAACAGGTGGCATTGCGGCAACATTGATGTCAATTGACACGGTTTATTTAAACAAAGGTAAACTAGAAAGAATCGAAATTTTAAGCAAGATTGGAAAAATATCGTGATGAACGAAAAAACAGAACATTAACATTATATTAAATGCACGGTATGGGTATCGAACGCGGTGAAGATATTAGCGTAAAAGGTACAAATGAAACAAGGATTTAGAAAAAATAATGACGCTTTGAGAAGAGTAATAAGTAAAAAAAAAAATAACTAACCTAAAAGGGGCAAGGCGAGAGCCGTTTTTAACATGGGAATAAAAATTGACGGGCGAGGGAAAAAGGGAAACGAGAATCGTCAAGAAACTTATGGCTGATAAATGTGGCGATGAATTTATATTCAAGGAAACGCCGGTGTATAGTCGACATGAGGCCGAATTCATACTCAAATGCCCTATAAAGTGCTCCGGTGGCCGTATAAGACGATTGTTTTTAAAAGGTTTCATCTGATTTCTTTCGATGGTGATAAAATAATGTCATTGCGTCCGCCGCTGGTGTAAGACAGTATAAACAGGTTTTTTTATGAGGTTAAAACGATAATAAAAAAAGAGAGTGAAACAAGGAGGAGCCATCAAAATGTAATCTGCCGTTAAAAGAAACTCATTCCTCCCGAAAGTTATCCCGGTAATAACGGATTTAATTATCCAGCCACCCAGGAATGGCTCGCTTATAAGTTAAAAAAAAACATCCATCTCGCTTTACAAAAAAAAAAACGAATACGCTCAA
The DNA here is from genome assembly GCA_036926305.1 of Uropetala carovei. Taxonomy (NCBI): domain Eukaryota; kingdom Metazoa; phylum Arthropoda; class Insecta; order Odonata; family Petaluridae; genus Uropetala; species Uropetala carovei. Next base: position 13,282,024 of record JAXCHB010000235.1, read on the forward strand.
AATATATTTTTATTCTTTAGAAACGTATTATGCTATTTAAAAAAATCAGTCGGATTACTTATTTAATCATACGCATACATACATCATGTTAATGATGTTAACAATGTAATCCGATAGTCCCTACTTTACGCAGTTTGAAACTGAACACGCATCTCGCATTTTCTGGACGAGTAAATAAACGGATAAAACGGTGCATTTGATCCGAAAATTGCGAAGGAGGATGTATGTCGGAGATATGGTAGTTTATGTCACCATATCAAACAGTGCGCTGCGTATGAACCTCGGGGAAAATTTTGGGTTACAGCGGTCTCATCATTTCCGAAGTTGACTTCCAGTATTTCACTTCGCTGATATTATGACGTGCGCAACGTAGGGGCGGATTATGACTTGTCTCGCCGGCAATAAACAATATGGCGATTCGAGATGGATTGCGTCCGTCAAAAATTAACCGAGACCGTATACTGCTCCCCTGTATGATATCCAATGACAGCACTAAATGTTTCATTTTCCAAATGCTTTCAATTTCGGAAAAAACACATTAAATTTTAAGGGCAACTTTGCATGCGGTTAAAGATTAAAATTAAAACTGTAAAAAATATTATTTTACAATTTTAAATAGGAGGTTACAAGAATACAAACGGAAAAAATTGTGTTCTAAAAGCTCAATTTTCCTTGTACTCATGGAAGAAATATTAAAAAAAACATCGTATGAAATCATCTGTTACTTCAACAACTTCCTGTTATATATATAAAACGCTTTATTTACTCTAAAGATTGCTTGGAACCATTATCGATACTTTAATTCTGCTTAAAAATATAGCTTTATTAGTTTTACAACGAAAACAGTATCAAAACAGGAGATATGGAACGCAGCTACATACTAACTACATATTATACTGAGCTATCGGCACCTTCAAGAATTGAAGCGAAAGAAGTCTGCACAGCGGGATAGACATCTCCATGTCCGTTGTTAGAAAAACGCGATAAGATATTTCTGCTTAATAATGAGAATACCCCGAGCGCAGCGCCGCCCTAAAACGCCCTAATGGGTCGTAAACAAATCAGAAGAGCCGTGGACTTCATCAACAATCCCGCCGTTTTAACGGGTACGTTTAAACATGGGAAGTAATTGAGTTTGCGAATCGGCCGTTAAAAGCAGAAACGATTAAAAAAAATTTTCTCGCACGGAGCGGATAGCTTTAATGCGTTCGGCGAGGGGGAAAAAAAAGAGCCTTTCAAAACATCAATCTTTCAAGTTTCATCCCACCTCTGGAATCGTCCAACAATTTCCGAAAAAATATTACATTTAATTCGTTACGGCGTCCTTCAGCCGCGGCGCATGCGTCGGACTCGAAGAAAAAAAAAGGGCAGGGAGGAGGGAAAGATTGGGTATTTAGCGCTTCAGGTATCCGACGTGTTATCTCATAATACTGCAGGAACCTTCCCTTCGCCTCTCAATCTCCCCCTTTCTCTCCTTGTTTCCTCCGTTAAACGTCGGAAAGCGTTCGTTCCATAAGTTGGACTCCATTCCTTCTTTTAATATTTCATCCACTTCTGTGAAGTTTTGCCTTCACCCACGATACGTTTCACCCACAGACGTTTCACCCACTGGACGTTTCACCCACGAGACTTTTCACCCACAGATGTTTCACCCATGCCCTTTCACTCATAGTTTTTTGCCCACAAGTCACTTCACGCAAATAAAGTCTCATCCAAAGAACTTTCACCCACAGGTGTCTCACCCATGATTCAGAAAACGCATGAAACGTATTAAAAATTTAAATGATTATGATATGGGAGAAAAAAGTATTAAATGACAACTTCTATTTTTACTTTCTCATACGAAGTATCGAGAAAGTATTGTTTTCGCGAAAAAATTCGACCTCGAGATTTTTACGGAAATATACGTTTTAGGTGTCGCTGAATCCGAAAAAGTGGTTTTCGCAATGCCGTCTGTCTGTCTGTCTGTCTGTCTGTCTGTTACTGGCGCTGGAGCCCAGACGGTCGAACGAAAATGAATGAAATCTCGTACTTAGGCATTTTGTCATATTGGGCAGAGTATGCATAGAAATGGTTGACATTGATCAATAATTAAGAGTAGTTTATTCTATGCATTTTTAACAACAATCCGATTTTCTCGAAAACGGCTGTAACGATTTTGATCAAATTTCGCACATCCACTTGAGTTTACATCCTCAATAATACTGTATAGTTCGTATTTCTCAAAAAATGAATATAAGGCTAGTTTACTCTAGGCAACTTTAACAACAATTCGATTTTCTCAAAAACGGCTCTAACGATTTTGATCAAATTTCGTACAGTTACTTAAGTTTACATCCTCAATAATACTGTATAGTTCATATTTCTCAAAAAATGAATATAAGGCTAGTTTATTCTAGGCAACTTTAACAATAATTCCATTTTCTCAGAAACGGCTACAACCATTTTGATCAAATTTCGTACAGTTACTTGAGTATACGTCTTCAATAATACTACTTATTCATTTTTCCCAACGAATGAATATAAGGCTAGTTTATTCTAGGCAACTTTAACAAAAATTGGATTATCTAAAAACAGGCTCATACGATTTTCATTTTCTAAAGATAACTAAACGACGCATTAGTACGTATATGAGAAAGTTTGTACAATGTATGTTGTACCGATTTTTTATTTTATGCATGCCATCCCTCTTTTTACCATTTGCTGAGGGAAATTATAAAAGAGAGAGCAGATAATGAAAAAATGATGGTTGAAGTAAAATTTGGAAGAATGGTAAGAGAACCAAGTAGGATTAAGTAAAAAAAAATTAAGAAGAAGTTACTGTCACACTAGAGTATGAAGAATACAAGCGGTGTAATCGCATAACTGATTATCTTTGTGTTTGTGGACTCAATTTCAATTTTTAAATGCATATTGAAATGTTTTAACTTAAATTACATATCTTAAAACTTTTAAATAAAAACGTATTAAACCAAATGACTTGTTTAATTTTAATTTGAAAATTAAATAAGATTAAATATTATTTGGATTAAATTAGAGTTGGATTCATGCGTAAAATAAAAAATAAAAGTTATCATTTAATAATTATTTTTCCCATATTATATTTGTTTAAATTTTTAATACGTTTCATGCGTTTTCTGAGTCATGGGTGAGACACCTGTGGGTGAAAGAAAGTTCTTTGGATGAGACTTTATGTGCGTGAAGTGACCTGTGGGCAAAAAACTATGAGTGAAAGGGCATGGGTGAAACATCTGTGGGTGAAAAGTCTTGTGGGTGAAACGTCCAGTGGGTGAAGTGCTTTGGGGGAAACGTTCGGGTACAACTAAAAGCTTTTTGCGATCCCGACGTTGTTCCTTCAAACGCCCTTGCCCTTCCATTCTCTTTCATCGCCGATGACCGAAAAGAAAAATTTCCCAGCATAAGTACATATTTACATTTCACCCAACATTTTATAACTTTATTTTTATCTTTTTTTTCACGAGCTCAAGAAATTTATGGTCCGCTATAATAAAGGGATGTTTCTAGTTTTGGGTTAACAAAATACTGAACGCGGCTCATACGACATATTCATTATATGCAATTGAAAGTGGTAAAAAGTTTTGATTGAATATTACAACTATTTATGTGGTTAATGGAAAAGGGGTCAGAGTGGTGGAGTCTAACGGATTCGTATATCTTAACTTGTTAAAAAATGGGTACAACATACATTGTACAAACTTTCTCATATATTAATGCGTCGTTTGGTTATCTTTAGAAAATGAAAATCGTATCAGCCGGTTTTTAGAAAATCCAATTTTTCTTAAAGTTGCCCAAGAATAAACTAGCCTTATATTCATTCATTGTGAAAAATTAAGTATGTAGTATTATTGCAGACGTATACTCATGTAAGTGTACGAAATTTGATCAAAATCGTTTTGAGCCCTTTTTGAGAAAATCAAATTATTGCTAAAGTTGCCTAGAATAAACTAGCATTATATTAATTTTTTGAGAAATATGAGCTATTTGGTATTACTCAAGACGTAATCTCAAGTAACTGTACGAAATTTGATTGAAATCGTTAGAGACGTTTTTGAGAAAATCAAATTGTTGTTAAAAATGCGTAGAATAAACTTCCCTTAAATATTGAGAAATGTTAAACATTTCTTCATATATTATGCTCAGTATGATAAAATGCCTAAGTACGAGGTTTCATACATTTTAGCTACACCGTTTAGACTCTAAAGCCAGTAACAGACAGACAGACGGTATTGCGAAAACCACTTTTTCGGATTCAGCGACACCTAAAACGTATATTTCCCTAAAAATGTCGAGATCAAATTTTTTCGCGATAACAATACTTGCTCAATATACTTCGTATATGAGAAAGTAAAAATCGCTCAACCCTAAATTTGTTGGCGAATCCTGTAAGCATTATGGCATGCTACGCATTAGGTACCTATGTACGGGCTATGAATCTGGTAAAATGCACACATTATGAATACCTGATATGCAAAAGCTATTTATTGGAACTATTTATTTCTTTCATGATAGTAAACATGGCGTCATACAACGGTTACTTATTTTATGGATGTATATTTTATAGATTTAAATTTGACTTTATTTGCAAGATGCATTGTCAATATCCAGTAAATGATACCATAGCCAATATTCATCCACTAAGATTATTACTATTCGAAGTATATTGAGAAAGAATTGTAATCGAGAAAAACATTCGATCTCGAGATTTTGATGGAAATATACGTTTTAGGTGTACCTGAGTCCAAAAAAGTGGTTTCCGCAATGCCGTCTATCTGTTCGCGGCTCTAGAGTCTAAACGGTAGAGTGAAAATGAATGAAATCTCGTACTTAGGTATTTTATGGAGAAATTCTTGAAATTGTACAATAACTAGGAGCAGTTTATTCTAGGCAATTTTAACAACAATTAGATTTTCTCAAAAACGACAACAACGATTTTGATAAAATTTCGTAAAGTTACTTGAGTTTACGTCTTAAATAATACTACATAATTCATATTTCTTAAAAAATGAATATAAGGCTAGTTTATTCTAGGCAACTTTAAGAATAATTTGATTTTCTCAAAAACGGCTCCAACGATTTTGATAAAATTTCGTACCGTTACTTGAGTATGTCTGAAATTATAGTACATACTTCATATTTCTCGAAAAATGAATGTAGGGCTAGTTTATTCTTGGGCAACTTTAACAACAATTGTATTTTCTAAAAAACGGCTCATACGATTTTCATCAAATTTCGTATAGTTAAGTTGATGTTTATAATAATTCTACATAGTTCATATTTTTATAAAGATAACTAAACAACGCATTAGTATATGAGAAAGTTTGTACAATGTATGTTGTACCGATTTTTTTTAATGATACAAAGTTTAATTACACTATTACGCAAAGGATAAATTGTCCATTAGACGCAGTTTCTGTTGCATTGCTTAGGGAAAAGTTTCTCACCAAAGCTCTTTATTTTCTTGAACAGCAAATTTAATTGTCTGATTTTCCCAACCTCCATATGAGAGAAATATGTCAAATGTCGGTTTATGACCCAGCAATCAGATTCTTTTTGGAACCTGAATTAATCTTTCTTATATCAGTGAAAGCAATTAATGAACCCGAAAACTCTATCGGTGATAATGTACCATTAGCTGTCATAGAAAAGAAAAATTCAAGGAAAAATTGAGAAAGGATACGAAATTTCCAAACCGAAAAGTGAGGATTTCATTTTCAAATTTTACGTGCCATATGATGAATTTATTGGAGCAATAGAAGAGTACATAAAGTTTAGGTAACTGGGGAAAAAATCTGGAAAATGAACATTTTTAGGGAAAGGCACTTATTAGCGCTAATATGGGAGAAACTTGAAGACTATAAAAAAGCGACCCTGTAACCAAGAAGGTAACAATTCCAGTAGCACCACGTCCCTTTCAAGATTTAAGTTATGTGATTATATTGGACATTTTATCAAAATTGCTCGGAGGGATAAATGTAGATTCTGTCCTGATGTTCAGGCAGCAGTGGGTGAAAATTGCAATGTGACGTGTTCAAAACCTCGAAATATAATAGTAATATTTTATCTTAAATAAAAACTTCATTTTTGTATTATTTCATGTTATGACCAACCTTAACGCATATTGTACAGTGATTCCATAAATTGATTATTATTTTATTCGGTGTATTAAATTACATTTTTCTGTTGCTTCAATAAGGGTATGTTCTTATACTTATCCAATACGGGAAATGTATCCCATGAGATACACTGTACAATTTAAATAGAAATATTTTAATTAAAAAAAGATTACTAATTTATTCTACGTATTTCAATAATTACATTTTTTGCCCTTCAAATTTTTAATGCGATTTTTTAACGACAAATGAAGAGTTGAATCACACAAAAAATCGAAAAGTTCATATTAAAAAGCTAGTTTGGTCAATTTTACTTATCAGATAAGAAAGTGAAAAGATAACTTATTACACATTAGGACAACTGGAATTATCCTCCGCAAAAAACGAGGACTTCAAAGCAACAGGAAAGCAAACGCGAAAGCTAGAATACGACGTATTTTTTACTCGTTCCCGAGAAAAAGAAGTTTATTTTTTCTCTCCTACCTGGCACAGCGGGGGATTTTTAACGTCACAATTTCGACTGTTCACAAAAGTAGAAAAAGTCAAAAATCCTATGAGAACGACCCGCGAGATTCGCAGCTAAGAGGGATATATATATATATATATTGCCCCAAATTGCATTTCCAACGGGCGGGAATAAAAACGAACGCTTACTTTCTGAAAAAAATATTCCTGAAAATATCCTTCAGATCGGATTAAGATTAAGACCGGAGGGGGAAAAAGGGTTTACCTTGTTGCGAAAGTCAAGGGAATAAGAAAAGTGTTGGAAAAGCTCTTTTTTTAAGTAGAAGAGAAAAGAGGAAGCGGGAAGAGGATGCGAGAGGCAAGGAGAAGAAGGATAAAGGGGGAGAGAGAGAGAGAAAGGGATACGAGATATTTATCGGTGAGCTAGATTTTCAGAGAGGCTGGCATTATAGCTCGCTCCAGGCCATAGAGTTGAAAGGAAGAATATTTTTTTAACTCCGCGCCTTCGGGGAGGAGAGAGGCAGGGAGTTAAGAGAGCAAAGGTAGAGAGACAGAGAGAGGGAGATTGGATATGAGAGAGGGATAAGAGAGGGTGGGAGAGAGTAGGGTAAAAGACGGAGGGGGAGAGATTAGTGGAAGAGTAAAAGGAACGGGAATAGGTAAAAGGAATGCGGAAGTTCGTTTTTCGAGCGAAGGAGGCAGAAGAGTTTAAGAGGGTGAGTGACGGAGGGATTAGGAGGAGGGAATTTTTTGCTTTTTGTTACAGGAAAGGATAAGGGACGGTTGGCAATCATAAATGCGAACGGAGAGGAAAACATTTGGAAGATTGACAGAAACGAGGATTCCTGAGGAGAAACAGAAGAAGAACATGTCGAAAAATAAAAAAAAGTTTTAGGATTATACAGTGGGAGAAAAACCGGTGGATAATAAAGAGACAGGTCTATCGAAAAATTGCTAGAGGATATCGAGTGTGACTGGAAGAAAAGGAGAGAGAAGAAGAAGGAAGAACCGAAGAAAAGACTTAAAAGGGAGACGAGGAGACTAATATAGTGGAGATGGGGAGATACAAAGAATTGAGAGAGGGAGAGGGGGAGAGAGGGAGAGGGGGAGAGAGGGAGAGGGGGAGAGGGGGAGAGAGGGAGAGGGGGAGAGAGGGAGAAGGAGGGAGAGGGAGGGAGAGAGAGAAAAGGAGCAATCGAAGTTAAAGATGGTCGGAGGGGTGGGGGCGAGAAAGATAGAGCGGGTCCTATAGGGAAGAGGTAAGAAAGGAAAGATGTGAAATCAATACATAGAGACGGAGAAAAGGGAAAATGTAATGGCTAAAGAGGTATTTTATGATATGGAATGGATGGGAAAATAAAGATGTGGGTAATGGAGGAACGGTAAAAGATGGCATACATGAATTGGGATCTCAATAGGGACTTGGACGGAGGGGAACGCGGAAGAAAGGAAAAGACAAGGGGGGTGGAGCAGAACGAAGAAAAAGGAAGGGCAAGAAGAAGACATAATCCTGCGTGGTTTAAGGCGATTTGGTCGAGGTTGAGGGCGATAAAAATGGAAGTACTGAATCCTACAAATAAGGAGGGAGTATTAATTTTTCAGCACCATGTTCGTGTTCCGAGAATAATGGAAAATGAACCATTTAGGACTCAAACTTTACGTTTTTTTTTATATAATCTCGCAAGTTTTTAAAAATTATTGCTAACTTAGCACTATTAAATCAAAACAGAGGAGTGATATTTCCGCTATATTTCAATGTTAATAAAGAGCATAATAATTTTTTACTTTTGTAACGTCGACGAAAGTGCAATTCTGATATCAATTTCAACGGAAAAAGAGTTGTGAAAGTACATACAGCAAAAAATAGCTTCTGTATAGGCTTTACGGAGGAGCTTAAAACCCGACGGCAAGATAGGTCGAGAGACCAATGTAGACTGAGATGCAACGAGAGTATACGGAAATTTTTAAGGGAAGAATGATGAGGAAAATCAAAAGGCGAAGCCTTAACATTAAAGGGAGTCCGAGAAAAATCGAGAGAAGATAAGAATTACATTCGGAGGAACTTACTTGGAATTCGGCGAGCTGATCTCCCGCGCGAGATGGCAGGAGAAAGGAAATGGCGTTGCATCCTTCCAGAAATATAGTCACGACAATTGAAATCCGATGAATTGAAATTGGTGAGCAACAGAGGTGAAGAAGTAGAGGGAAGGGTGACGGGAAATAGAACTGCTTGGGTTGGATATGGGCGTGCTCTGCAGCGGAATAAAAACTAAAATAAATACTTGGTTGCGCCTCTAAGGTGTGGAGGAGAGTTTACACCCGGAAAATGTTCACACACGCTTTTGCATTTATTTTTGCGAAATATATCTTGACAACACATCTTATCTCTGTAGTTACAAATATTTTTTTGGGAAATATGTAAACCGCGATTGGTTCAACTCATCTGGCTCAGATGAAATGGTTGAAATTAAAGCCGTCACATACGATCACAGCAAAATAGCACAATCTTATTTTTGAAAAATATTTCTAAATCAATTCCACGTATTAAAAAATATTGTGAATATTGATCGATAAATATTTTAAATAATTAAATAATGACAAGGTACAACTTCAAGGTTGTTTTAGGTATGAATTAGGAATCTATATTAAATGTATAACTAGGCCGATAATGAATAATAAGCAATCCCCGAGTTTAATAAAAATAACATTCCGAAATTATAAAATCGTTTAAGGGCGCGCAATTTTCGTCATAAATATTCACGAAGAGCGCAATATATATTAAGACGAATTAAAAACAGCATAAAAAGTTAACTGTTTCAGTATTTTGAGTTAAAAATTAAAAAAAAAACAATCCATTTTGATTTTTAATCCTAGATAGCCGAAAAAATTGATACGAACTGTGTCGAATCATTTCCGATCCGAAAATAGTTCCCAGTTCTCATTCAATCCGTAATAGACGAGCACGCCAAATAATTTTTAAAAGCACCTCAGATTCCTACGTAGACGATCCACTTCCCAAGCATTCAATTTGCGAAGATTATAGATATTCCTCGCGTGTGTAAGAGCGAGTTTCGGGCATTGACAGGAGTGGGAACGACAGTGTGAAAGGAGAGAAATGGGTGGAGTGAAGAAATGGGAGATACCGACGAATAAAAATAATAATAAACGCGCAAGAGGGTTCAAAGAGAAGGAGGGGAGAAGACATCTGAGCCCGGAACTTGGAACGAGGTCGAATAGGTTTCGTGAGGGGAGAGGTGAGTGAATCAATGGAGAGTGGGAGGGAGGGGAGAAATGGGATGGAGGGGTGGGGGGGGAGATGTAGGACTGTTGTGAGTGAAAAAGATGGTAGGGCAGTTTCGAGAATGGAGGTAGGCTGGGGCGACGGATATTGGAAGGCTAGAGTGCACGAAAGTGGTAGGAGACCGTAGGATAGATGGATATTGAAAGGCGTAGGAGGGATGTCGGGCCAGATATAAGAGGAAGCAAGAGAGAGAGAGAGGCAGCACATAGGATAAGGGAAGAGGAGGAATGAGTATAGGATGAGTGTAATAGAGTAAGGCGCAATATCGAACGACAGAGAAGGAATTTCGGAATATGAGATGAAGGAAAGAGAGGTAATACGAGGCGGTGTTTTCTATTTTTTTTTAAAGGACGGACGAGAGCTAAAGGATATGGGAATAACGCCGTCGGAAAGTGGGATGTATGTCCAAAAATGGAAGGCACGAACTCGAATAGTGTGGCGGGAAGGGAGGGGATGGGATGATGGAGAGTTGATAGAAAAGAAATGGTGGAGCGATGGGAGTTTCGCTGAGAGTAATTGGAGTAGACCTCCTATCTCCATCCCACTCCACTCCCAGTCATATCACATTCTCCATATTCCAGGCGTAGATGGGCGGGGTCAGAAGATTTTTAACCTTGGGCGAGGTCGGGAACTACCTCGAAATTGCTTTCTTTTTCTACCTCTTATTCCTTTAGGACAAGTTCTGTCTGAAAAAAAATGGCAGAAGGATGGCTTGGTTTTTTCTCGGGAATTTTTGGGAAAAATGGTCGAAATACAAGAGGTTGTTACGAATGATTTTTTGGACGCATATCGAGGCCGAATGGTCGGTAGGAGAAAATTCGTAGATGAATGAGAGATGTAGGTAGAGGGTATTTAATATGTGCAGAGGATTGAAAGTGAAAAGGAGATAAAAAACGATATGAGAGAGAAAATGATTCGCGTAAGTTTATAATTGGTGAATAATGTCGAACGGCGTTGCATGTAATGTCCATAATGTGATTAAGGACATATGCGGCCAAAGGCAGGAAATAAAAAAATTCTTTCATTAAGAAAAAATCTTTTGATAATGATAAGAGTGAAATCTGTCATTATGATGTTAAACTGCGTTGTTTTTCAACGGAAAATACATCAGAATGAGTCTAGTTAGCCTATACAATGAAACAAGTGTACTTAAATATTTACGAAATGACAGTTACAGAGATTTGGTGGAGCAGGTTAACACAAAATGCCGAGCAGAATGCATCTGCCGCGAATAAGCACGAACGCTTCCTTCCACAATAATTTCCTCATTAGTTTACAAAACTAAATAAGAAACATGGACATTAATTAGTAATTATTACCGAGGATACGGATTTGTTAATATTGGAAATTATTTAATTAATTACGGCCAAGGAGAAATTTATTTCCATTGAAATACTCCGAATAATTTATGCCGAATTGTGCAGCGATACATATATTGCTGATAACCAATTAGTTTAAACTAAAAGCAGACTTAAGTCTCGCCGCAAAAACGCAGAATCGGATCGGAGGAGTGGACGAAAATTCTCTCCTAACGAGACGAAGAGGCGAAATAAAGGAGAAAATGTAAAAGCGAAGTTCGGAAAAGATGAATGAGGAGAGATAAAGAGGTAAAAAAGAGGATGGAGATTGAAATGCAAGAAGTTTAGTCAATGGCGGGATGGGGAGGAAGTAGGATTTATGGAAGAGAAAGTAAAGAATTTTCGGAGCGGGTTGGATGAAAGAGGCTAAGAGAGAGAGAGAGAGAGGATAGAATGATTTGCGTGGGAGTTTTTTGGGCGTTGCCACGCTAGCGGAAAATAACGGATCTTCAGGGAGGTCCGAGGATTACATCGCTGAGGATTTCTTCCATTCTTATTTTTTTCCTCTTTCCGCGTTTGGCTTTTTCGCTTTTCATTTGAATCCGAGCCCACCACAACAGACGCAGTCAGTCAAGAAGTCTTTCTACAACTCATCCCTTCAGCCGTTTCCGTTTCGTCTTTCATTTCTTCCCATCCTTCCATCCCGATTTTCCTCTCTGACCATGTCGCGATTTTGAGCTACCTGGACTCCTTTCTTGGAAAAAAATAATACCTTGCGGCAGAGTACTTCTGTCGGAGTCGAGAAAAGGAAAGCGCACATTTTGATCCTCGACACGTTTACAAAAATGTCTCTCAAATAAAACGATCGGAAAACTGGATGTAAAATTCGGAAAAAGCAGCCATTATCAGTGTTGATTTGTCGATAGATGGTTCTTCTTGCCTTGCATCAGAAATGATCAACTCGTTCTTCCAGACTATTTTTTATTACTGGACAGAGATCAATTTGAGACAATACTACGGAGACCTGCGGTTTTAAAAACATATAATGTGATTTAAATGTAAATATTTGAGAAATTTATATTTTTCCAAACTCTTGTTATAATAATAATAAAATTTATTTATTGAGATATAAAATCATTTACGACTTTTTGTATGCAATCACGCATAATTTTAATTTTGTCTGATTTTACACAAAATAGAAGCACGCCAATAAAATTCTGAAAAATTTATAAAATGTTTCTTTGCCTCACGTATTTCCATCGCAAAAATTGATCGTGAGGCTTCTATTGAAAGAGCGCCTTTCAAAATCTTAACTCGTCCTATATCGCGAAGCTATCACGGTGCCATCCCAAGACTAAGATTAACTTTTCCCTACCTTTAGTAATTTCCTAGTCGTTAAAATTTCAAAAGTTTCCAAGGTTTCTATCGCTTCATTTCCAAAATCAAATTCGGGCTTCACTCAAAACTTTCAAGGAAATAACCTAGCCTTTTCCATCTCCCCATGTCCCACTCTCTTATTCGATGCCGAAAACAGTCTCGTCATAAGGAATTCTTCGCCTCAGAAATACCGCCCGAAATCCTGGGTATTCCTCTATCTCTTTACCTTTCCACTCGCTCTACTTTTATCGAGCCCCGTTCCTCCATCCCATCTTCGCAAAAAAAGTAGGCTGAGAGCCAACTTAATGGCGGACCTCCTCAAATCATCTCTAAGAAATTCCTCCAAGAAAAATTGCTCCAGAATTTTAAAGTACTCCTTCACTTCCACTCTTGGCCTCCATTTCCTCCTTTCTCCCACTTTGTTTCTCTCTCTCTCTCTATTTCTCTTCGAACAAAAGTTGGTTGGGGAACTATAACGTGCGAGAAATTTCCATTAACGCGAAAAGTTCTGTTCGACGAGAAGTCATGTAACACAAAAGCATTCAAACGGCGGATACTTATGAATTAAGCATTACGCCATTTTTTTTTAACAGAAAGAACATCTTAAAAAGTTGTTAGGAGAAAGCGGTGAGAAATTAATATAAACTGTGAGTGGAACACGAAATAATCGGCGAGAGAGTGACGGCGATATTAGTTTTCCTGTGCGAATGGTTTCGCCAGATATAATTGACCAGTTCTAGAAATGATCAATTTCTTATATTATTTTAGTACGTTACATACCTATATTTGCAACCGAACGGAAGAAGATCAATGAGCGGAAAAGTGAGAAATTAGGATTTCCCTTAAAATTCATTCAATTTCCCGTGAAAATGCACATGGTTGAGTAAATTTTCCTCACACAAAATCTGGTTCACAATAAATCCAGGATATTGGCTCGTTTTCGTCTGGAGTTGCAGTAAAAAATAAAAACTCCGTAACGTACGACACTTCTAACGAGAATATTTTTATCTTTGCTGCGGATATAAATTCAAACACACTCACTCGAATTTGAATTAAGGAAGCCGGAATAGGCCATTTTGTCCTTTTTTTTACTACTTAATATACATATGGCATTCGTTCCGGAAAATTTACCACAGTTATTCTGATGGGCTATCAGCAATTCGTTTCCCGCAGTTTAATCCGGCCATTTTCATTTCATTTGCATAAAATTAATCTTTTCATTTTGGAGTCGAGTCTGGGGAAAAAAAAGCTCATTTATCATTACGACTGGCTCATGGGAGTCGTCGCAGAATCCATAGACCATCAACTCTGTTGCAACTCGATATTGAGGATTATATTTTCTTCTCTTTAGATATTTAGGAATGGCTACTGTTTAAAATTAAGGGGGTGTTTACAATAGATTTTGCCGTAAAAACACATTATCCCAGCATTCGGAAAATCTAATTTCCTGAAATTCAGATAAGAAAAGAAAAAAAGTCGAGAAAACAAAGGGTGCTAAGAAATATCAGTAACAAGAGAATTTGTTCATTGAGACAGGGGGAGTAAAGAAAAGGAAGATGGAGGAGGAAAAAGACAAAAGGAATTAGGAAAGAGGAAGAGCAGAACTGCTTAAAAAAACATTTAGGTTGAAATACGAAAATAATGAGCAATGTAGAATGCATAGAAATAAATCTATCCGAATTAAACATGGTAAAAGGAAATTAACTTGACTTGGACAGTCGTAAAAAACGAATAAGATATTAAATTAAAAGAAAAGAAATGGAAAATTGTTTACAAAAGTTTGGAAAGAAAATTATTGAAACGGGAAGAGGAGGATGGTTTAGCAAAATATTTACAAGGGTTTTTGCAGCGTTCAAATATTTACAGATTCAATACCTATGGGTAGAAAACTATAACAAACACGTGCATATGGTAATTACAGTTTTGTAATTTTGTCAAACAAACCCACATACCCTCCTTGAACGTACAGCTTGGAGATGATTACTTTAAGATGGATGTGGGAAAGAAAACATTTTTTCCCAAGAGCTCGGTATTTTCGAACCAGGGATGAAATAAAATTAGGTTTAAGGTCATAGGAAGGTAGTGGTGGTTTTTAAATGACGACAATATAAGTTTGACTCAAATTTGTAAAAAACTGTATTAGGAAAAGGACTCGTATTTGTGAGAATATTGTGAAGTTTGTGTCTGATTATGAATTGTATGTAACAAGTATTTTATTTTAGGTTTTTCTCTCCCGTCGGTTATACAATTTTAAACAGATAAGGTTGGCTGAATTTTTTGTATATTTGTATACTTTGTACCGAAAAGAGTTTTTGTGGGCAAAACTGCAAAATAACTATGACTAAAAGGGGTACAATCTTTCAGTAGTTTCTAATGCCCCAAAAATAAGAAAAGGGATAAAAGTGGAGGGTTCCTACAGTAAAGATAAATCAATATGCATGTATATGCACTAATATAAAGGTTCGAATCATAAATGACGACTGCTCAAAGCAATATATCACAGCTCTTCACCACCTCCCGTTTTCATCCATAAAGGCTTTTTTGTTACTATGTACAGTTAAATATTTACAAATGTTTCACACGACATTGAATAAGGATAAAAAAACAGGAAAGACAGAAAAGGAAGAGAACATGAAAAAGGCACCTGCACAGACACCATGGAGAGGTGAACGGTTAACAAAAACACTTGAACGAAAAACATGTCAAAAATACAATTATTTCCAAAGGGTAACAAAAATAGATGAAGCCGTACTTGCTCTTGAATATATTAATAAATGGATTTTGTAGTTCATTGTATTCCCTCGAGATTTTTTTTAAAGGCACATTATTAAAACCGATCGGCTTTTATTTAAATA
The DNA here is from genome assembly GCA_036926305.1 of Uropetala carovei. Lineage (NCBI taxonomy): Eukaryota > Metazoa > Arthropoda > Insecta > Odonata > Petaluridae > Uropetala > Uropetala carovei. Next base: position 13,297,451 of record JAXCHB010000235.1, read on the forward strand.
GAAGGTATTATATTTTATGATTTTCAATTTTATATCGATAATGATTAAAGAGTATGATGCCAAGAGGGAAAAACAATGCGACTTTTTTTTAAACCATGCAGCAAGCAAATTCCTTCCATGCATACTGAAAGAAGCATTGCATAAAACGAAAGCAGCCAAATTTTTGTTGAATATTTACTCATGTTTCTTTCATTTTCTTAAACTTGTGCATCCTCCTCCTTTATAAAATATAGATCAAACGACTGCCGCTTGATTATTCCTCGGCGATATTTTTCATTTCTTCGTTATCTTCAAACATGTGGATTAATATTTTTTTGCACAATGAAAGCGCCCCTAACCAATTCATCTCTTGTATGACGGAGACGGATGCAAAGAAAAACCTTTGCAATTATAAGGCTCGATACCACGACAAAGTTATCACTCCTCCCAAATATATTTTTCTGCATACGAATCCTAACAGTCTTTCAGATTAGTTTAAACCTTTGTCTCCTTCAAAGAAGAGACTGTAGTAACCAAAGGCGCATCTTTGCCGGATGAACATTCTTTAAAAATTTATTTAATCACCGAAATCTCCGCTGAAATAGTGATATCCCTTGAGACGAAAAAGCGACATATTTTTTGGCGCAAAATAAAAAAAATCCAAGCAGCAAGTCCTATAAATTTCGCCGGGATTCGCAGGATGCCCTACATAATTCTCCGCAATTCTTTGCTCGAATTGAAACGATGAAGCTATAAGCGAAGCTATAAAACGGAAGAGCGTGTACTACTACTATTACCTACAGTTTCTGTTCAAGTTTCTCAAAGTGATTCCATTTTTTTCTTCTTAATTTTTTTCCCTTCTCGTTTTCATCGATCGTGCTTTTTTATGTCGCCAATTTTATACCTTTCCCGGACGTAGGGAGAATTTTCTAAAAACGAAGATACAAGCAGCACTCCGTAAAAGGGGCGTTCTCTGTATCTTTTTTTTTCTTTTTTTTTTGGATCGGTTTCGGGATGAGGTATAGGAGGAAGGAAGGAAGGATCCGGCAAATACAAGCCGAGGAGGATTAAAGCTCCCTCTATCGACAAAGGCCTGCAAGGTTCCCTTTCGTCTTACTCTCCCCCTCCCCCTTAACTCCTGTGATCCAACTCCGAATGTGTCCTCCTCTACCCTAACTCGTCTCCAGCTCTCTTTCTCTCTCTCTTTCCTTCGTCCCGCCATCCTCTTCCCTTTGTCTTGTTCGAGTATCTCTGTCCACCTCCACCCGCTCATCCCTCAATACTGCATCACTCTAACCTCTTCGGAAATATATGGGTCGAGTGCCTCAAATGGGTGGGTTTATTTCTAGCCGAAGGAGGTACGGAAGGTAATTAGTCAGCCGCCCCAATAATACCTTCTCTCTCGTCTTTGCCTGGAAACTTCATCAGTGAGAGGAAATACTTAGTAGTTGAGGTAGGTAATGACGGTGAGTTCGATTCGAATGCATTAGATTTTTGAGAGATTATCGGCAATGCGGGGTGATAAAAGTTACATTCCACGTGTAATAAAATCTTGTTTATATCTACTCACTTTCTAGACAAAATTGGAATTAAATCGTTCCAACTCATTAAAATCTTAAAATTGAAGATTAAATGTTTCATAAAACTATATTGCTTTCAGGCACACGGTTTTATTTGAGTAGATATTGAAGTGTAAGATTATCTATGAAATGAGAACGAGGAAGAAGAAGAAAAGATATTGAAAGCATGACTTTATTTTTTTGCGGAATAAACTTAAGGACTCAGACTCAATCTCGTGACGTAAGTCACATATTATCACGAATCAATTTAAATTGAGACGACGGCTAGAAATTAAAATCTTAAGCGAAGCATACAAAAACGGAAAGCATTGGGTGTAATGTATAATAACGCTTAATGGCGGGAGAGTTAAGTCAAACTACGCGTCGAATTTCTCAAAATCCGCCTCATCTTACAACCTTCTCTTTTGGGCAGACGTATAAACCCCGGAGAATCTAAAGATCCCACACTGACAGATGTTCTCTGCTGACGCCGAGCTAGAGGGAGCTTTCCAAAGGATGGACTGGATTGAAAAGGATAGAAGTCGGGGTCGGAAACGGACTGGAGAATCATGGATCGAATCAAGGAAGCGGAGAAAAGGAAAGGTTAAGAGGTAAGAAGAAGTTGATGTGATTGGTGTGGGTGCACTTTTTTTTGGTTTGCACAGAGAAGACGGAGGGGAGGGAGAGTGTTCCATTCAAAAACTTTGATATGCGTCACCTTAAACCCATCATAGGTCCAACTTCCTAACTTCAAAACACAGGTTTGGACGTCGTACGGAAAGTACTCAACATCTATCGCGCAGGAAGATTTATAGACGGCGGGCGGTTGCCAGACAACGAGGCCATTGTAGCGCACCGTGGCTTTTGTCATCAATGTCACCTCATAATTCCCATCTGCGCTGCAAAGACGAGGAATAATAATAATGCAATCAAAGTGAATAAAATGTTATGTATTTGCATATTTTTAAATATAGTAAAATATATAAAGACAGAGACATAAACACACATATATAGCTATGAAATAAATAAGAGGCAAACACACACAATATCGAGCGCTCATAAATATATAAATATCCACTCACACACACGCACATGGGTAGGAATTATCGAGGTTTTTATAGGGAGAGAGGGCTAAAAAAATGATTCAAGCCAAAGTGAAAGCGAGAAACATTTACCCCGTAGAAAGACGTATTTACAGGTGTTCGTGAGAGAGGGGTGGCGGAAGGAAAATTTTTCGGACGGAAAATAATCGGAAGGCAAATAAAATGACAGAAAAGGATTACTAATTGGATGGTGCAGATTGGATGTGTTCAACTTTTTCCTTATCTCATTTGAGTAATTTTTCCGTCTATATTCGGAGGCATGAGGAACGTGGAGATTTTTCAGAGGAGAATGAATGGTGGGATGGAGGTAAAAACAATGAGAAGAGAAAGGAACGAAATATCTCGTTTACTCCGTCTGACGGCGCCACCGAACAAAAAATTAGGAAAAAAGAAGAAACGCACAGAGCGAAAAAAAAAGGATTCGGAGGCGAGAGATTAAAAAATAATGAATACAGTGGCAGCCGCAACGAACGGAACAATGGTAAGATAATGTAAGAAAGAAACGAAGAGAGGGAGAGAGAGAAAGTGAAGAGAGAAAAGGTAGAGTTAGAGGGAAAGAGTCGTTGGACGGAGAGGAGAGGGCCACCAAAGGGAGATCCCCTTCATTTTTTTGGTTTCACCGGGGAATGAAGGAGGACGAGGGAGGAAGGGTTAGCCATTTCATTCTCAATCTCGCGCCTCCGCCTCCTCTTTCAGCCGTTCTCCTTAAAAAAAGTAAGAGGAGTGCGATTGTGAACTCGTAAAAAGGAAACGTGTATGAAAAACATAAGTAATTCCCTTGAGGTGAGAAGAGGGGCTGAAAGAATATATATATATATATATATATATATATATATATGCTTAAGGAAAAGGAAAGGTAATTACAAAGATGACAACAAGGTGTTGGAGGGAACCCAGTGGACACTTACCAAAACTGGGGAGCCGCTGAGGGTGCTGAAGAGTCATGGAAAACTAAAACACACGAAAAACGACACAAATTGTTTGTTTTTCGCATCTCTTCAGCACCCCCAGGGCTCCCCAGTTTTGGTAAGTGTCCACTGGGCTCCCTCCAACACCTTGTTGTCATCTTTGTAATTACCTTTCCTTTTCCTTAAGCATATATATATATATACACACACACATATATATTAGTTTGTTTTTCTTCGTTGACTGCGATCCCTTTCCGGCCTTCGCAATCTTCATTTTCTCCCCTAAGTGCTTAACATACAATCCGCACCATCTCTTATTTCGTCTGGGATTTAATTTCGTTAGGGAAGCAAAGAGCGACTTTCGTTGAGGATGACTTGGTATAGAGCAGGGTGTGGGCACGGAGCCGAAAAAAGAAGAGGTATGTGAGGTGGGGAAGAATTAAAGAGTTTTTTGAAGATGCGATGGATGGGGGAATTGTTGGGAAAAGGTCGATGACCGAACGGAGGACAAAGTTAAAAGGAAGAGGTAGAGTAGAGGGCGGATCGAATAAAATTCCGGGTAGAATAACTGTTGCCATTCCCGAAAACTACTTAATATTAATAGATAAGGTTGTGGGCGGAGAAATATTCAGGGAGGAAGGATTCAATTTATTATTTTTAAGCAAAAGAAATAGAATTTTTCTTCAGTTTTGAGCAAAGTAGACTATTGGTAACCTAACCGGTACCGGTAAATCCCAGTGTTGAGGGGCAAATAATCAGATTTTTTTAAAGCGATCGTTAAAGCAAAGAAAGACGGCTGAATTGCGTAAGTTGGTCGGTATTTTTTTCAGATAAAGAGTTTGCATTGGTTTATGTGGAAAGTGTGTTTCAGTGATGAGTTTGATAAAAAAAAGGGCTACGAAGCTAGGGGATATGGAAGAAGGATGGATTGAGAAGAGGGCAGAAATCGTTTTCCCGACGAGTGGTGGCCCATTAATTGGATGATAACCGCTTTGCAACGTTACGAGAGTTTTTATTTATTTAAAGGTGGAGGAGGGTGAACGGTGAATGATATACAGGATGGAACAAATGTTGAACGGGATGCGAAGGATTTTTTTTCCTGAATAGGATATATCCGTCGCCTAGAAACCGTGTGATTGAATTTTTAAAAAAATGTTCCTGCTGCCTGCGGGGAACGTACTTTTATTCGCAAGGTGGGAGAGAGAAAAAACACCTATTGCGTCACGCGAAGACGATGACAAGAAAGCTTAAACTCAAAAAGAAGACGTGAAAACGTCGACGAGCAGCGATGTTCGGTGCTTTTCAGGCTCTCATATATACGAGACCACCACTCGCTTCTTCGGAAAAGAAAACCCTTTTCTCTTTTATTTTTTTAATACACTCCCGTGACACGCTTCGCGCGCACGTATTTACACTTTTTACGGACCGAGTCCGTAAAAAAGTAAAAACGTAAAAAAAAGAACTGATAAGGGTAAAAAAAGTGGTATGTACAGAAACGTACACGATTATGTACACACGTTCTCTCACATCCTGTTTTTATTTTATTTTTTGCAATCGGACGCATCTTCTACGGGAGGGGAAACTCACCTTAAAGCCGTCATAAGTCCAACTACCGAATTTCAACACGCAGGTCTGTTCGTCAAAGGGGAAATACTCAACGTCTATCTCGCAGGAGGACTTATAGATGGCGGGAGGTTTCCACTCGACTAGGCCGTCGTGATAAATGGTGGCTTTGGTCGCGAGGGTCACTTCGAAATTCCCGTCGGCGCTGTAAGAGGTAGAGAGTTTAGAGACGGGGATGGGAGAGAGAGAGAAAGAGAGAGAGAGAGAGAGCGAGAGTGAGAAAGAGAAAGAGAGACACATACACCGTTGAAGAAGGGACTTCTCCGCCTGTGTTCCAACCAGGAAGGGGTCAATCCTTTTCTCATTCCGGGAGTAAGAGAGAAAGAGAAGAAGAAATAAAAAAAGAGCAGTGCATCCGAAAATGTCCGCATTCACGCACATTCAGTCTTTCTTAAAAACGAGGTTTTCTAAAGGGTTGGAGCAACAAGAGTGGGAAAAAAAAGCTTTGCCGATTAATCAATCAAGTCTGCGAGTGGTGGTCGCAACACGTTAGGCATCTTCAGCTATTTCCGTTTAACGAATTAACACTGCATTACGTGAAAAGTTTACGAAAGTGGAATTCATGCGACAAGGACGGTTTTATTGAATTTAATTCCATTTTTATTGTTAGTTTAAGTATTAGTTGGCGAGTAATCGGGAAAACTCTAAAAAAAAAGACGTTAATAATGTTAAATCATGAAATGAAACTTTAACGGTTATTTAAAGCAGGAAGTTTATGAGACAGGTATTAAGTTAAACATCAGTTAATCCTGAAAATCATTACTTGTCGTCAAGCTGAAGATAAAATGACGGATGTGCGAGTTTCCACCAATCACAGGCTAATGGCGGTTTTTTTTAGAACAGGTAATTTTATCAGTTAAATCGTATAAAAACACTTTAAAATCACAGCTTTGGCTACATAATTCGGTTAATTTCATATAAACTCTATACAATAACATATGTCCTGTAAAAAAATATATTAATTGGGCTACAGACGTTCCGCATCCAAATTTCCCGTTACCTAAAAAATAATACGGATTCCGTGAGAGAAATCGTACGACATGATTTAAATATGGGAGACAAAATGGGAGGTTTTTTATTAGTCAAACTGTCGATACTTACAAAATGGCAGCAAAAACTATAAATTACTGGGCGAGGAAGCATACAGTAAAATAGTGGACATTAATTTCAAAACAGCAGAATCATAAAACTTCTGTTATCCTAAGAGAAGAGCACAACCAGGGCCAAGTGCTGTGTAGTAGGAAAGGGAAACGAAGGGTTGCGAGAGAATGTCATTGGGATGGAAGGGGTGGAAAATAAATTTATGGATCCGTTCCAAGGGATGTGATATTTGAGATATTTCAACATTTTTGGGTCCAAAAGTGTGCTTCTTGCGAGGGGAAAATATCGCATTGCAAAGGTGAAACGGTTAGGAGTATTGATTTCATGCACGACATAACTTGCTTGAAATGCTTTCTTTGAAGGAATGCGAATACTTCGGATAAATTATGATGCTTAAAATGCTCAGAAAATCCAGCAGTGAAATCTGAACGCTTGATGAATTAAAGTTATAATGTTGCTATGAAGATATAATTTACTCAAGCCAAATTCTTGGAAAATCTTCGAGAGAATTTTATACGTGGTTTGTAAATCGGTTGACTGTAAATTTAAAAATTAATTTGTATAGAAATGATGATATGAGTCGATGACAATAAAGAAGAAAATGTTTAGAGATTGTTCTGAAACATACGATTTCACTAAGTTATAACTGATTTTTATTTGCTTTTTATTTGTTTGCGATGCAAATTAATTTTCGTACGTATGTGCGAATATACGCTTCCTTGAATACAATTTTTGCTGATACCACATTGTTGAACAATTGCTCAGTCTGCCAAAATTGCGTTCCAATTGGAGAAGTTTCAGGAAAGGGTGGGATGGCTCTCCCTTATACGCACCTAAGGCCATTTTGCCAGCATTTATCAATGCGTTTTCCAATATGAAGCGAGAAGCCAAACTAACCTAAATTATTTCATATTGCGCAGATGGACGGACATTATACAGGTGATAATTTGAGTTCTCATAACTAGTATTACAAGGGGCTCAAAAATTTAATTCGTGTTCATGTTTTGGTAAACATCAAAGCACATTTGTTGAACACAAATGTTCGTATTTTGTTGAAACTTTTTAACGATAATTAAGACTCGAAATAGAAGTTTATTTAAACCATTCAATAATTTATGAATATTAACAGAATTGTGAAGATAAGAATAAGAATTTTAAAATAAAAATAAATTTAATGAAAAAGAAAACTTTGTATTTACGCAAATGTAAAGTATCAAGATACTCTATTGAAGAATTCTTAAAGAGCACTTTATCTTATTACCTCTTACAGAGAGATAGAAAAATCGGTACTATCCTGTTTTGACTCCGAAAATATTTTTCATGGTAAATATTTATTGTTGATAGGCTCACTGGATCGCTATGTAAATATTACAAATAACCGAGGATATTGGCAAGCTGATGGGCCTGTCGCGACATTTACAAAACCGATCAACGGACAACGGGGAGGGATAGTTTGGTTCCAGCCGAGGCGATGGGCGCGGTCGCGCCCGGAGACGACTGACTACCCATTAAAACAAAGCGAGCCGAAAGCTCGTCAATATATCTTTTCAATGTTATATCCTCTCAATTTGCGGCGCAACAGTCAAGAGGATATAACATTGAAAGGATATATTGACGAGTCTTCGGCTCGCTTTGTTTTAATGGGTAGTCGTCTCCGGGCGCTACCGCGTCCTTCGCCTCGGCTGGAACTAAACTATCCCTCCCCGTTGTCCGGTGATAGGGTTTGTAAATGTCGTGACAGGCCCATCAGTCATGGGTTAGCAAGATTTAGGGTAAAAATTATTTTAAAACATTATTTCAACAATGTATCTTGTAAATATGAATCATTAATCAACAATAAATATTTACCATGAAAAATATTTGCGGGGTCTAAACAGGATAGTACCGAAAAATCCATGGAGTATGTACGTTTATTTTTTATCGTTCTACGATTTAATGATGAAATCTGTGCTTCATTTACTTCTGCGCATAAATCGAAAAAGATAAAAGTTTTAACTCAAGTTAATTTACAGGCACACACTAGTCTCGCCTTCCGATCACCAACTCATGTGAGCACTTAAACATAAAGTGCCATGTATCACTGATTGAGGATAAAAATGCAAAGGACTTCCTGTGACACCTAGTTGGTGCCTAGATGAAATTCTTCTCGTCTTTCTCCCTCTCTCTCTCTCTTTCACCAAAGCCAAAGTCTTTCTCAACGATATTTTAACGCCGCTTCCAATTTTTCTCCGCACACGTACTCCGCAATCCTTTTACCCTTTCATTATATCAACACCTAACTCTCCGATTGGAACGCAGCACTATTCTCCCTTTGTATAAGAATTTCTTTCTGCTGCTCTTTCGCCTGGGTCTGGCGGGTCTAAATTATCGTATCAATACTTTCTACTGATTTATTTTAAAAGGAGTGTTTTATCCGATGGTTTTACCTCAACTGATGTTTTGTAGGGGGTGTTTTATTCCAAATTCGCGCGCCTGATCCGGTAAAGGTTTCTGCCTGACACTGAAATGAGTTGTAACTTATATCGCATGCAACTTTTTATCCTTTAAGTCAATACATTATGGCTTCTTAGTTTCATTCATGCAAATTATATGAAATTAGAATAATTGAAATCTTTAGTAGGAGATAATATTTCTAACAAATCGTTGGAATAAATATTTTATAAATCACTTAAAATACAGGATGCATAAATAAAATTTATAAAAGTAAAACATTAATAAATGTGATTCTAGTCACAGAAGAAGATAAACGTAATAATTATAGTGATTACAATTTACTACATCTCACAAAGTCGTTGTATATTTGAATCATTTTAACTGATAATGTTTTAAAAAATTATTTTATACATAAATTTATTTTTTAGGATAAGAGGAACTCCTGGAGTAAAAGTAGATCAAAGTTATTGCAACCCAACCCTATTCAGTATTTTATTTTTATTTATGGATAGCTAATAAACACATAGTTCCATCTTGAAATGGATAACGGTACTCAAGAGGATACAGCTGTGTTGCCCATTGATTTCTATGTTACAGACCGAGATTTTCGCATCGACCTGTATTTTGTTTAAAATTGAATGTGAAACAACTTCTAATTAAATGAAATGGAAGACGAGACGAGGATAGGTAATTAAAAAGCCAGATTAGCGTCTAATTAGGACTATCAGGAAAATTGTTTCCTCTAGAGAAAACGGGAGCGCGATATAGGCCCCATGAATATATGTTTAGATCGCTCATTTAAAAAAATGCATTGCCCTGCATCAATGATTAAGTAATTCACATAGAAATAAATCTTCCGTTAATATGAAAGTCAGTTGTTTAAGGAATTATGACAGGTTTTAAACAATAAATGTATGGAACAAATAGATTACAATTTTCGTAAACAGATCATATACGCAAGAAAAGATTATTAACTGTAAAATTTAAAATAAAAGAAATTCTCATATGTAGTAAAAACTGTAATATTTAACAAACTACTCGATTTGTGTTATTTTAAGAGTTAAATCTCGGTCGTCCCGCAAAATAATTATCCTGTAGATTGCGGAGATTGCCTCTGGGCATAGTGGTTTTAACCAAAGTCTATGCATTTTTCTACAGCAAATGAATAAACTGCCCGAGAGAACAGTATCTTTTTTGCATACCGCTTTCGATTAGAAATGAAATAAAACTTTTATGATTTTCGATTAAAGTATTCGTCCTGGTAAACCCGACGGACCATGGTTACCAACTTTTTATCTTGATTTCAAATATTGGAAAAAGGCTGTATATTGGAAAAGATTATTATAGATGACATACTATATGTCACACTAAAGATGTACTATTTCGAAATCAAGATTTTTCGTAAAAATCATAGAGCTGAATTTAGGAAAAATTGAAGATACTAAAGTTGTGCTTATGTTTGATAAAATAAAACCGGTCATGTGCCTTTCAAAATTTTAAAGCTGAGTAAATTACAGAAGTAGATGACATACACATGCATAATTATTGAAATTATTGCTTGAATGATGGCTTAAAAGTAGCCTTGGATTTTAGGAGGAAAATAAGTTTACTTTATTCCCGAGTTTTGGGTTCTGAAACACTTTCGCCTTCATTACTCATTCAGGTATAGAAAAGATGACGGATCCATGAGAAAATAAAAAGATCATACATATCCCCGATGTATAAGCTTTTGATTAATTGATGCGCTAAAGGTAAACACTGTAAATGAGATTCATTAGTAGAAGTTCGGTCCTATGGTGCGCAAAATTCAATACAGGGAAAATCGATAAGATCAGCGGATCGGTGTTAATTTTTCCGATCCAGATCACACGAGTCTAAATTAACTTTTTTAAATGCGGAAATTATCCGTTAATTTACTGATGCGAAAGAAGAAATTGTTCATTAAAGAATGTGTATAGCTACACAGTAAATAATGCATATTTAGGAAAACAATGTGACAAGTATTGTTAGAACAATTAAACGAAAGAAGTTCGAATATTGCGAATGTAAATCCATAAAAATAACACCGGGAGACGCATTTTCACAAAAAAGAAATTTGTTTTGGAGGAGAATTAAGTTAAATACCTTTAAACGGTAAAGTGAAATAAATTTCGTATGGAAACTGAGATGTTGTCTCCCAAAAATCAAATTAGAATTGTTTTTCTTGCCTTCATTCTCGCAAGTTCTTGTATTACTTCATCAAAATTTAAATTATCTGCTAAATCATGCTCAAGAGACAATGTTGCTAAGCCATCTAACCTTTGATGAAACAAGGACGAACGAAGATAAGTTTTAATAAGTTTTAACTTAGAAAAGCTCATTTATTTCACAAAGATATTTAAACTGAAGATTGAGCTATTAAAAATAACTTAAATATTATAAGAAAATTTCTTAACTTTGCGATTTTAAGCAACCACTAATATTTCGAAATTTAAATTGTAAATAAGAACAGCTTTTAGAATAAAATCGATGAACTATATAAAGAGTAGTGAAAGTGAAGAAAAATTATTTAAATATTTAACTAATTGTGTTTAACTATTTAAATATACTTGTATAAAAACTTACCTTTGTTTTGAAAAAAATTATTTCTTACTTTCTTGATCAAGAAATCAATAAAATCCAAACACTTTACATTTCTGGTAAAGATCCGTGAATCGAACCTAAGAACTTGAGAGGGTGAATTAATTATAATTTCCCGCTGGGCTAGACGCTCTTGGAAAAAATTTCTTTTTTAAGTTTACGAGAACTTGTCGAAAATTCGAGCAGGCTCCGTCAAGATTTAAGCCCTTATCTGCTTACCCGAACCTGAGCTAAGTGTGCATCGCGAGTTGCAAAGCCTTCTTTTCAAAATGTATTGCATCTTGCATTCTTCCTTTTCGTCCATATAAAGGGGCTATTTTGATTGAAATTAAATAAAAGAGTAATCCAAAATTGTATATTTACAAAGAGAGTAAAATGAGGAACAAACAATATTAATAACAATCACTAATGAATGTAGAGGAAAACGGTAGGAGAGGAGCAGAATGATCAAATACATTGTATTACAATAAGTAAAAGCGCATTTCTACGATTCAATCTATTCTTATTTGTTTACCCGCTTTTTCTTAGTCATGGCTATAGCGACAATGTATTACCCCCTTACATTATTTCGGTGTTTACACTCGCTACCTGATGAAGTTTCTCACTGAAAATAGATTTAAAGATATTGCGAAGGAAAGATATAGCATTTACTTTCTCTATTTCAAGAGAAAAAGTGATTAAATACATGATACGTATACAAAAGTATCATGGCATCAAAACTTTTGCTCTTTATGGCACCCTCCATAATATGGCTCCCTAAAGAGTTGCCTGTTTTGCTACCCCGTTCCGCCGGCCCTGGGTGCATGCTAGGTGTACAGCAGATATTGATAGCATGGAGGGTGGTGGGAATGCAGCACACGAAATGAATGACGGTTGGCGGTATTGTAGGGGCATGAGGGTGCATGGTTGGGGAATGGGATGCATTGTGGGTGGTAGGAATACAGGGGAACTAATGTGCAGTGTTGCCGTTTGAAAATTAGAATTCGCGCTAGGTCGACCTTCAAAAAGAGCTAAAAAGGAGCTAAACTGAAAATAAAAGGCGCTAAATAATGTGCTAAACACAAAAATAGCCGTTAATATTTTTCTAAATTTATTACATATATTCATCAAGATTTTTAAGTTTAAAAATAGATTGCAGAAAATGTGACGGCTTTTTTGTGTTTCATTGTGTTACGATGCCTCTCAATGTCACTCAACTTAGCCGACATCGTGCATTTACAATATCTACAAAAACATTTTAAATTATCACCTTCTAATCTACGGAGTCAGTTCTTGTATTTAGTGTCTTTGAGCCATTCCACACGAAAATTTTGAATGTATTTTTTACTTATTTCCACAGAGGAATAAAGTTACACACTATTTTTTAATGTTATAAAGTATAACAGATTTAAAAAAGTTCACGATATTTGAATTGTCACAAACAAAAGGGAGTCATTATCGTAAACACTATTAAACGTATTCAAAACAAAAGATTCCACGTGGAAACGATTTAAGTTCCTGCAACTAAAATGTTTTCTGTCGGTTGCTCCTGTAATTCTTGGCAACCACAGGTTTTTATGCAAAAGGGGGTGCTGGTGACAGATCTGGATTTTTTCTGTAGAGGGAACGACACCATCATCATTACAATTGTTTTATCCGTTATACATAATCATTTAAATTAAACAACTCTACAAAAATATAAATTCATTACAAAACATTTTTTAAGAAAAAAGAACTATAAAATCATTATATTGCAATAGGAGCCTAAGATACTGCTCAAGATATCCTATAATTCAACTACGATAATATATGCATAATGAATTCAAGTCAAGATATTCGGTGGGTAAGTTACAGTGAGAGTGCTATTTATAGTCTTAAAATATTTCGTTTAGAAATGAAAAAATGCTTAAAATGTTACAAAATTAAAATTGCTAACTTCTCAGCCTTAATTAAAAATAATTTAGCTTTCGGACTTACAGGTTTAACACCTTAGCTCTTGTTGCTTCAAGAAAGATCTCCGGCAATAAAATCAGCACTTTTCAGTGAATTATTCACGGGGTGATTCCATTCGCAATTTACTGTCTTCCATTTCTTTTGCAAAATGCCGTTTTTTCTATTTCCACAATACAAACAAAACTACACCTACTTCTTTCGTATCCGGGGATGTTTCGACTTCTTCTCTCTGAAGAAATCTTTAGAATGAGAAGTGGATGATCCACTAGCCAAGCAATAAAACGCCAGGAAGAATAAAACGACCACTTGAACTGATGAAAAATTGGGTCTAAGTCGGCCAGTATGAAGACACGAAGAAGAAACTAATTAAGTGTGAGCTTACTGCCATAAACTACAAATATGTTTACAAACGGTGACTTTCTGAATACAATGTCCTTCTTTCTCGCTAGCAGGATAGCTGAAAACTTTAATCCAAGAGTCGCGTCGCCATCTGGCTGTTTAGCGTAAGGGAAACCTCTTACACATTATAGGACCATATTTCAACTAGCGTAAACTTTGAATAGGAAATGTAGGATTCTAAAGCGTACAAGATATTTGGTAGGATGTTGGTCGAGAAATATCAAGAAATGCGTCAAATTTGGCGCTAGAAATCATGAAAAGCACTAAAATAGCGCCATCGCGCTTTTGACGACAAGAAGGAGCTAGGCAAACCCAAAAAGCGTTAAACCAGCGCGAAAAGCGCTAAAACGGCAACCCTGTTAATGTGTTGGGTGGGTGTTCGGAATGAGTGGGCACGATGTGTAATAAGGACAGTCGGAACGCAGAGGCACGGGACGTATAGTGGGCGTTCCAGGACATTTCGTGCAAAGACATTTCGTTCAAAGACATTTCGTCCTAAGACATTTCGTCCAAGGACATTTCGTCCAATGGATATTTTGCCCAAAGACAATTCGTGCAATGGATATTTCGTCCAAAGTTTATTTCATCTAATAAAATCGTAAATAAAAAACGAAAAGCACTGGCGGTGTATGGGGGAGGACGGGGAGGGAGACAAGTAAACGTTATCAGATATGAGCGATATGGGTATCTATCGACTTAGAATTACCTCACAACTCACATTTCTTTATTATGTATTACTGTATTCCCATGATGGCCACGAAGATAGATATATAAATAATTTAATGAATATTATTAAATTAAAATATTTTTATGGTCCCTTTTCACCGTTATCACTTAATAGATTTACATAATTTAAATATAAACATTTATTCTTTAATCAAATTGAATGTACCTTGTTAAAATGCTTCATTTATCTAAGAAACTTTTAAAGAAGATATTTAAATTTAAAAAAGGACTTTACTGAAGTAGTTGTAAAATTAAAAGGAAAACTTGGATATAAGGCACAGGCCTGGTCATAAAACTGCAAGGCAAACGACCGCTTTACTGGAATTTCGGTGAACTACGAGTACCGAGCGAGCAGGCGAAGGATCTTTTTTCTCTCCCTCCCACCCCTTAGAGAAGGGTTTATGATGACCCCAGGTCTTAGAGTATTCGATATATTTTCTCTCAACGAATGCGTTTTCCGTTTTAAATTATGATTATAAGAAATCTATGTTTACTTCCGAGTAGATGGACATCCATATCGCCCATATTTGATGAAGTTTATTTGTCCCACTCCCCGTCCTCCCCCTACACTGCCAGAGTTTTTTTCGCTTTAATTTACGATTTTATTAAATCTATGTTTAATTCCGAGTCGATAGATACCCATATCGCCTATATCTGATAAAGTTTACTTGACCTCCCCTTCCCTTTCTCCTCCCCCCCCCCAAATTCCTCTGGACGAAATGTCTTTGGACGAAATATCCATTGAACGAAATGTCTTTGGACAAAATAAACATTGGACGAAAATTCGTTGGACAAAATAAGCATTGGACGGAAAGTCATTGGACGAAATATCCATTAGACGAAATACCCATTGGACGAAATGTCCTTGGACGAAATGTCTTAGGACGAAATGTCTGTGAATCATAGTGGGTGGTAAGAAAGGAGCACGGGGTGCATGGTGGGCGGTGGGAATACTGGAGCATGGAATGTCAGGTGGTTGGTAGGAATCCAGATCACTAGGTGTATAGCTAGGGTTACCAGACGTCCGGCAAAAGGAGGACATGTCCTCCATTCTGCCTCTTCATCCTTGTCCGGCTTTTTTTCTAGGAAATGTGAGTTTAAGGCTCCATTGACCTGTAAACCATTCAACTCTGATGTGTGGTGGAATCCTATCCAAACCCTTGCAAAAGCTGTGCTCATAAACCCTCCTGCATGTGTTGTCGAAAGAGACAAGGGTGAGAATGGCACTTTTATGACTCCCTTCCTATCCCTATTAAAATTTCTATGCAAGGGTCACCGCTCTGTGAGGGTCAAGCACTCAATAATTTGTCACTAATTTTCTTCAAACAACTCTTTTGCTGGTGGTCATGGTGTGCAGTGGCAAAGTGACGTTACGGAATGACCAGATGTACATGGTCAAATTCCAAGAAAAGGAACTGAAGACTTTCATGGGTTCATCTCAGTTCTAAGTTATCTGTTGCAGTGAATAGAGCAGTTTCTTTTTCGCTCCGATTCTTAGTAGAAAAGAGTAAAGGCAGATCTTCAACCTTAATTATTTTGGTATGTACAATATGTTCTTATTATGCAGATAACCGAAACTTCGATTACTATATATATATATTTATATATTTATTTATTAAATTATAATTAATTAATAAAACTAATGATTTATTTTATTGTAGCTAGTGGTTTCTATAGAATACTCAAGGAACTCCATCCCATTAAAATGGCATCACCTAAAATGAAGTGCAAATTCTCCAGTAATCTGAAGGCGAAGTATCCTTGTTTCGACATCGGGAGGAATGACTATGAGACGAAGTGTAAAATTTGTGATTGTTACATATCAGTTGCAAATAAGGGATCTTATGATTTAGAGCGTCATATACAAAGTGAAAAACATAGAAGAATTGTGCGAATTTCGTCTTCAAGAGAAAAATTAACATCTCTTTGTCTCCAAAACAACTTGTGTGATAATAAAGCACGCGCTGCTTAAGGAATTTCGGAATTTTGGAGGAATTAATAGAAATAAGGGTAATAATGTGCTCTCTCACGTAAGGGAGGCTCTAAATAGAAAAATTGTAAGTAATGGGTGTCCAGCTCACATTCTCCACAACTGCATGCAGCATGGAGCAGACGTATTAAGTGTTGATGTGGAATCCCTTATTTTGAAGATCTTCAATTATTTTTCAATATATACTGTTCGAACGGAGGTTCTGAAAGACATTTGCGAGTACATAGAAATTGAGTATCACAACTTGTTATCTTCAACTAACAATAAGACCAGATGGCTAAGTTTAGCACCAGCTGTTGAAAGACTTTTGAAGTTGTTTCCTGCTTTAAAGCAATATTTTCTATCCCTTACTCACTCACCAACACTGATCAAAATTTTTTTGAAAGTGAAATGTCCGAATTATACCTGTGGTTTTTACTCTCGCTGACATCTATTTTCAAGGACAAAATTGAGGCATTTGAAAGAGAAAAGAATTCTGTTTTAGAAACTTCCTTCAAACTGTGGTAAATTCATTGAAATTACGACTTAAGGAAAATGTTATCTCATTATCAGTTAGACAGCTTATGGGAAAACTACAAGCAAAGGGGATGGGTAAAGAATGCCAGAGTTTTCTTGAGGAGACGCAGCTTGTGTATCAAGAATGCAATGATTATTTAGAGAAATGGATAAGTTTTCTTTTAATAAATATATATGGAAACTATCTTAAGGAGAAAATAACCAAAAGAATATAAAAAAACATATAAATAATTATACATACTCATTATTCCAAAAAAACCCGTTAATTATTCCCTAATATTGTTTGTCCGGTTTTTTTCTTTTGTGTCCTCCTTTTTTGCCTTTATTATCCTCCCTTCTACCCTTCAGTTTCTGGTAACCCTATGTATAGCGGGTAGCGTATGATGTATTGTGGGTTGTAGGAATTCAGGGCACTGGGTGTATTGTGGGTGGTGGAAATGTAGGGAATACAAGGTGTATGGTGGGTTGCGGGGATATAGGGCAAATATGTAGGATGGGTAGCATAAATGCAGGGGGCACGAGATGTATTGTGGGTGGTGTTACAGCAGGGGATATAAGCTGTATTGAGGGTGGTGGTAATAAAGGGGCCAATAGCGATATGGTGCGTGGCAGGAACGCCAGGACACCGGATGTATGATGGGTGGTTGGGGTACAGGGTTTCTGAGTTGAATTGTGGATAGCGTGAATTTAGGAGCATTTTAGCCTGTATTTTGTGGTCGAAAATCAGCGTTTGGGGCGGGAATAGGGGCAAAGAGGGATACGATGCTGTGGATGGATTTAAACTTAAAGGTTAGGAAGGAGTTGGACTGGACGAGATTTTTTTTAGAGCGATGGTATCGGAAGAAAGTATATGATAGTGCGCTGCTCATCTTTTTGGTCTGAGCAGAATCGCAAGCCGGGCCGAGAGAAACGAGGAAGTTGGTACTAACAGTAGTTCTGGTTGTCCAATGAAAACGTCGGAATTTCACCTCAAGAGTCCCTTAGGGCGTGAGACCCTCTCTCATTCCCTTCCTTTCTCACCCCACCCCCACTCTTTCGCTCCTCCTCACACTCCTTGCTCGAGATACAAAACGAGATACTTTAAATGAGATGAAAGGCACATTGCCAAAATTGCCTCAGGATAATTTCACGGGTGAATGTGTATGCGATCTCATTTCCAGAAATTTCGAGTCGTGGAACATTCGAGCGTGTATTCCTGAGCGGAATTCCGTGTTACGAAGTTAAGTCATCCGGCATGGCGAACTAAATTAAATGCTTGCGTTTGTTTTGGGGGATAGCGCTGAAAAAGAGGGCAGCACGCGGAGATCGAATTCCCGCCGAAATGTGTCAAAGGGTTTCATCTTCCCTACCGCACTTGGGTCAAATTTGTTAGCGCATTTTTACGCGTGCAAATAATATTTTTTCCATCTAGATGGAGATATTTGTTTTCTGACGCGCTGCATAATGAGAAAACTATACATTAAAAATAAAAAGTCAAAAACCATTTCATTGAAAAACAAATTGTGGCAGCAAACAGATTTTTGCTGAGTTTACGTGTACGAAAAAGTAATTACGGTCGTTTCCATTAAATTTTGAAATTAATAATGCAAATATTTTAATGTCTCATAAGTAAACTTTAAGTCAAACCAAACAAAGGAGCAAGTCGTAGAATTAGGCGAATAAACATGGAATATTTTTCGAAAAACTCGTTTGAATTTAATTCGTTAGGAGATGGTTAGCAAAAACTAATATTTTAAACTTTTGAATGGACCCTTCCGTTTTTAAATACACTTACGATTTCATTATAGAAACAAAAAACAAGAGAAAATAAAAAGTGTTGTAGGTCTACTTTGGAGTCCCCGAAATATATCTCGTTGGATATCGATGCTGCCGCTGTCAGCTAGGATTGTACTCTTTGGAAAGATGTGGTCATAAGTTGGTGGAAAAGAAGATGGAAAAGGAAGAAGGGAAAATTGTATTGGAGAGTAGAGCAACGAGAAGTTAGGGAGAAGGAAGACATATTTACACAAAGAGTGCTATAGAAAGGTCGCTGAAAGGAAGATTTTGGATAATGCTGTTCTACTAGAGCAGAGTTTCCCAAAGTGAGGTACGCGTACCCCTGGTGGTACTTTTAATGGTGCTAGGGGGTACTTTTCATTAGAATTTTAAAAGGTATTAGAATTGAGATATTGACGCGGTGTTTATACCATCTTTCAGGTAATTGAATAAAGTTCCTTATTTAAATGGTGTAATTTCGCTTTGAATTCTAAATTGCTCAAAATTATGTTTATTTTCGGATTTTAGGCGATATTATCGACATTTTATGTGAGTTCTCCATGGCAACCTGCTTTGTTGGCTTTCGAATAAATCACTTGATTTCAATGTGATTTTAAACAAATCGATGAATATACCTAATTCATTTGCTTCTCAAGTTTTCTGAATGTGAATGGCCTTTCGCATAGCATTAGAAGTTCATAATTTATATAGCCAGGTTGTATCCTGCGGAAGATATAGCGAATGAAAGAAAGATTTGTTGTAGCAATGAAAACAAACATGCCATACAAACCAAGTTCATAATATTTTAGCGTATAATATATTTTGTCATTTGGTAAAATGAATGAGCGATTGCAAAATGTATTAAAGCCTACTTACCCCCTGGAAAACTAGACATGTGACCTAAGTCTACAGTCAATATAATGCAAATATAATGATTGTGATATAACTAGCTTTTTTGTGAGATTTATTTAAATGTTTACAATGTGCCATTCATATTTTCAACAACGCCTTTTATGTAACGTCTCCCCTTCATTTAGGGCTGAGCATTGTTGGCAAAGCTAGATCTTATGTGAGTGATATGATACGAAATAAAATTAGCCAGTGTTTTATCTTGCGCTCTAGAAGATTTATTAAATCCGTTGAAATTCCACGGGCACTTACACTGGTAAAAAATAAAACTTTTAGAATTAGGCTTTATAAATTCGTTTACTATATTATTTTATCTTACACTAGTGTAAGTGCCCGTTGAACTTCAACGGATTTAGTGAATCTACTTTCTCTGCCAATTCTAGGGCGTATGCGATATATACAAAAACATTTTCGTTTACGAAAAACTGAAAATCACCTATAAAGAATATTTTTCACTTAACTTTTCTTAACAATTAACCAAATTTGTTTGTAAACAATCCGTTTCCAAGCGTATTAAATTAAAATATTACGATAATTTTATTTCCTATCACTTTCACCAAATCCAGCTTCATTTCTTGTGCCTTTCTGAAATGTTTGATTTTATGCCTTGTAAGCAAGAAACCTGTGAAAAGGCAACCTATTGTCTTAACCTATACTTTATCTATGCATATCATCATATAAATAAAAGACAATGTGTATTTGTGTGTTAACGCTGTAATTCCAAAACCAATAAACATATAAAGGTGAAACGGCATGTGTACTTAGGGAAATCTGAGGGTGTGCATCTCGGGCTTATTATTAAAAAAATTTTAGGCTTTGAAGGGGGGAGGGTAAAAAAAATGAAATAAACGGTAATAAAAACTAAAGAACTGAAATTTCGCATCGGGAACGAGTGCACCATATTTTTCATTTGCATTTTTAAATTACTTAGAATCATCGTACGATATTGGGACTTTGACGAAAGAACGCCTAAAAGAATAAAAATTCATTTTCTTGTTGTCATTTTTTATATACGCGAATTTGTCCATAAATTAGTTTTGAACACGGAAATTTAACGTTTTGTTAGGTGAAAATTTATCGTTGCGATGGAACCGCGTTGTTGTTAAACAGGATTGTTGCTAATTGGATTTGTGACATCGTCTTGAAATTATGTTTCCCGTCGCCCCCTGGCGCTGCGTGTCCTACCGCGGTGAAATTTGTTATCGAATTTTCTGTGGCTTAGCAAAACCTTCCTAAATTTTAGTATGTAATTAGTTTTGGTCTGTCTGTTTATATGTCAGCTTATAACCCGAGGACGGCTAAAGAGAAAAGCCACCAAATTTAAATGAAGGAAGTTTATAGAGAAATATCATATGTTTGTTTTATCGACTTAATGTATAAACAAGCGGTTCTCAAAATTTGTTTTTCGCGTACCACCGAAAACATAGTACTAGGTAAGTATGAATGTAGTGAACGTAGAAGTGAATGCTCGTACTAAACTCGCGTACGATTGGCAGAAGTTTCGCGTACCATTATTGGTACGCGGGCCATCGTTTGAGAACCGCTGATCTTAAGCATACGCTGACTACAAGACGTCCTTTGATTAAGAAAATAGAAAACAGATGATTTTCTGAGGTGATAAAATCTGCACGTTTTCCACTTTCCTTTGAAGAAAAATTTTCACTTCACGGCTGACCATTATGCCACTTCATTTTTCGTTATATATATCGTTTTTAACGCACTAATCTGCTCTATTAGGTTTTGGAGCAACTGAAAAATTTGAAAATTTATATATAATTTTATGTTTTTGCTTCTATTTTTTATACAAACCTGACAAACGGTATTTTAAAAATACTAATGTTTTCTATATTATTCTCCATAGTTTAATGTCACTAAGCACTTCCAAATTTTGTTTTTTGTGATAATGTAAACAGCTAATATCGTATCATTCTTAAAGCAATTCATCTTAAATAAACATTTATTTATATGATTAGTTATTAAAACGACACAAAAGTCAGTTTTCGCTTGCACTACAGCTGTAAAACATACTAAATGTTGAATTATTCGACAAGGATTTTTAAGAAAAAGATACGAAAAAAATGTTATATTAACTTCAACAAATTCGTGGAGAATAAAAATAAGGAGATCATCTACCCATCGGTAAGTTAGCCTGGGTAATGGCTACATCATTTCTTTGCTTTTGTTGACTTAGCGTCAATTACGTTTTCTTATATAAGATCAACCTATTTTGCCTAGCCTCATAAACATGCGGTAAGCGGGACCAGCGAGATTTTAAGTGCCACGATCGTTTCCCATAAGCGATTAAAGCATAAATATGTACCTATAACCTGTTTGGAGAAGGACCTACAATACAATGAAATAAAATTTCTGTCTTAATAAATCACGTCTCAAGTTAAAATAATGAGGTGACGGCATGACTTTAAATTCAAAACTCTAGAATAACGTTTTACAGAACCTAAATGATGCAACGGAAGGACTGCATATATGTATATACTGTTCGATCCAATAAAATATATGCAATTTTGAGCAACGTAAAAAAACAAGATGTTAACCTTTATGTACGTAAAACGGGCACAAAACCATAAATTCCTAATTTCATGGATAAATTAAAATCATCTCTTAGAAAAATAATCATTAAATTATAAAATAAAGTATTTACGTATATTCATCGCCGGAAGTTTTATCAGATTCATTTTTTATTTTATGTTGAACATGGGATAGATGTTTATGCAACACGAGAAAATTTGCATACCTGACAAAATCTCGTGTTAACCATTCTAATGAAAGAATACAATAAAAATCAACGGTATACTGTATTGAAGGATATATATACACACATATATACATACATATATATATATATATATACTAGCAGAAATACCCGGCGTTTCCCGGGGAAATTTGGTTCAAATTCGATCGGAATTCTAGAATTCACTCGGCCGTTGTTTTGAATAAAACGGGCAGAGAGAAACAAAAACCACGTATGAATTATTTCTGGGAGCCCTCCACAATCGTACCAAATTTGATTCAAATCCATAGTAGGACTTGGGAAAATACTCTTAGTTTAATGTTTAAATCGACCGCCATTTTGAATGAAGCTGGCATACAAACACTAAAATCACGCGTCGTCCTTCCCCTTAGTGCCCCCTACTATCCTGCCAAATTTGTTTGGAATCGGTTGATTTTGGGCGTGCATAAAGGAGCCGACAGAAAATGGGCTGCCATTAGCATACAAAGTTATATTGCTTTTTGTACAATTAATATAAAACATTTGGGATTAAAAAGTAGCCTACGGCCTTTCTATTTGTGAAGAAAGTATCTGTTGAAAGTTTGATTACTCTAACTTCAACGCTGTGGAAATGTATAGATGCACAAACAAACAAACAAACAAACTTTTATAAATATATAGGAGATAGGTATTAAAGATGGTAACCCACGGACATCTATTTGTAGTTAGGTTGCGTACAGAAAAGAAAAAAACTTCAATTATTATTTTGGAAATTTCTATATGATTTGTAACGCGTTTAATTATAATTTCTCTTACGGGTATCCCCCCCCCCCCCCCCCCCATCCCCATGGTCTGATTTTGATCATCTACAAAGTTGATCTTATATTTGTATTGAAAGTGACAAATATCAAATTTGAACTTCCCAAGTTAATTTACTCGAGAGTTATCGTCGAAAAACCAAATCGATGCCCCCCAAACCCCCACTTAAATTTTTTTTGAGATATACTACGTAGCCTATATTTTAAGCTAGATCAGTCTAAAGATACGCTGGAAGTTTCATAAAAATTCGACCAGTCGTTTTTGCGTGATGCGGTAACAAACAAACAAACAGACAGACAGACAACAATTCTGCAAACCGGTCCAAACGTCTTCTTTTGATGCAACAAACACAAAAAAAGTAAAACCCCGACAAAAAAACAAATGTACAGACACAGGATACAATTTTATTTATATAGAAAGATAGATGACGCTTTTGCCTATCTGATATATATTAACATATTTAAATGATATCATAGGTTGAATTTGACAATGCGTGCGACAAATCTACCATGTGATTTGCGAACCACACCTAATGCTCATCAAACCCCTACGCATTGTGTTAAATATAATGTTGCAATATTCAAACGATTCGCGATTTTCTTGCGGAAAACTTATGCAAAGAACTATAAGTATTATTGCTAACGCTTATTAGGTTTGAAATAATAACAGAAAGCAAAAGATATTTTTCAGCACGTTCTAGAATCAAATAGGCTCCAGGATAACGACCGACTGAATTTCAGCTCATTTTTGGAGAAATATCAATCTGATCTGAACGCTGAGACATGAACGCGGTTCCAAGCTGAAAATAAACGCAAGATTTTCTTTTTTTTTTTTAAGGGAGAAGGTTCCGTCGAAACCGTTAAGCAGGACGAGGGTCTCCGTTTTAATGGGCTCTCTCCCTCTCTATCTCCTTCAGCCGTGCTTATCCGAAGGATAGGGTCATAGTTTACGTCTCTCCTGCACGTGATCTGTCTACCCTTGTAGAGTATATACAGAAGAGAAGGAACGGAAGGTGAAAAAATCTCGTAAAGTGCGGGATCATGCGAGAGGGGGAGAAAGGGAAACGGGCCGGTAGGATAAGGAGAAAATTTTTTAGTGCCCTGAAGGGTGAGAGGACGTCACAAAGGGAGGGAGATCTTCCTTCCCTCACGAACGACCAAATCGATGCCCCCCCCAAACCCCTACTTAAATTTTTTTTTGAGATACGCTACATAGCCTATATTTTAAGCTGGACTAGTCTAAAGATACGCTGGAAGTTTCATAAAAATTCGACCAGTCGTTTTTGCGTGATGCGGTAACAAGCAAACAAACAGACAGACAGACAGACAACAATTCTGCAAACCGGTTCAAACATCTTCTTGTGATGCAAAACACAAAAAAAAGTAAAACCCCGACAAAAAAACAAATGTACAGACAGAGGATATAATTCTATTTATATAGAAAGATAGAAGACGCATTTGCCTATCTGATATATATTAACATATTTAAATGATATCATAAGTTGAATGTGACAATGCGTGGGACAAATCTAACATGTGATTTCTATTCAACTGACCTACTTTTTTTTGATCGTCTTTCTCTTAATTTCCATTCTCTTTCTCCCTCCATCTCGACTCTAGGCGCCGGAGATTTGAGATTACGCAGCCCTGCAGAGTGATCATAAACCATTGGTGATATTTCACCTCCATTAAAACGGTTTTAATAGGGGGGATCGTGTTGCAGATCATGCGGGGATTATCGGAAGTTTGAGGGAAGACTTGCCGTGATGACTTCTTTTATTCAAGATTATGTTTTGAAAAAATACGCGCAATATACCTACTGCGTGCTGTTTAGTAGAATCCGCTTCATTATGAGGCAAATAAGCCTATTGGATAGACAAATTACGCCTTTACGATAGCCATAAAAATGTCGGGAAAATCCGTCTCGCATTTCGGCTCCGAATCTCAGGGATGATTTTGGAATCTGTTACTGGTGAATTGGTCCTGATGACGGATGCGTTGTAACAGAAACGTGTGTCTGGTCTTTTAAAATTTTTATAGATATTAGAGATTCTTAGTTTGTTTATTCCATTTCAGACAAAAAGTGAGTTCGATTTACTTTCTCGAAGCGTACTGGTTGTATAACACGGGAAATGAAAATAATTCTCGCAAAATCAGTGCATATCTTGAAGTATAATAAATATCTCATAGGTAAGATTTTTTGATTGATATTAAAAGAAGTGAAAATCTTGTTTTGGCATTCTTGTTTTTTCAAAGAAACATTCAGCAGTACTAAAAATTATAAGACTGTTCCTATTATTCATTTTTAGTTGAATTATCTCTGTATAAGTAGTATTTGTGTTAATCAAGACAGAAAACGTAAAGTTATTGGCAAATCTTTCAGTTTCGATTACATATTAAATAAATTGATGTGTCCAACATATGACTTTCTCCATACGCATGTTGTCAACTAAAATCAACTAAATACGGCGATAGGAACAGTTCAACTTACATGCTTCAGCGCTGGCGATTCAATTGTTGTCACTACCACGCGCTCAAGCTGCCCACTAACCGTCAATTTCGAAGAAAATTGAATATCTCTTGAAATATTCCTATGAAAATTTAGTTCAAACAAAAGTTGCAGAAAAAATAATATCTACGACTTATTTATATATATATGTGTGTGTGTGTGTGTGTTAACAAAAATTCAGTTTTAAGCAAAATATATAAGGAAAACTAAAATTTTACAAGAGTAAACCGCTACTTCTGATTTACCGATTGTTATCAAAATCTTTTCAAATCTTAAGAATATACATAAAATCACAAATATAGAATTTCATGCTGATCTGATGAATAGTTTTTGAGTTAGAGCGCACGCAAAATTTCTGTGACACACATACACGCACACAAACATCATCCAGAAAACGGTCAAAACGTGTTCGGGGGACCTCAAAACGCGTATTTTTGTTGAAAATACACAGGAGGTATATCTAATGAATGCTTTGTTTTTCCCCAAAAATTGGTGCCTGTTCACGAATTTAATATTAAAATACATCTTTTCTGTTGCGAAACCAATAATATTTCATTGTTTTTCCAAAAAGATTTAATATCCATTTTTGGATCATCTTAAAATTTGTTAGCCCATTAAATCCGCCTCGAATTTAAAATACATGCGCTGCCCGTTATAGCGTTGCTTGCAATTTGAATAGGAAAAAGTAATGGTTATAAAAATAAATTTTTATAAATAACTATTATATTTTAACATTTATTATACTCGTTACTTCAAATGTGGTGTAATTACCTGCATAAGTTGCCTTTTATTGGTGGGGGCGGTGTTATATTCAATTAATCTGGATATTAAGGCTGAAGACATTATCAATATGCAGGTGCTAAAAGAACGAAAAGAAGAATTTCACCTCCAACTGAAAAATCGATTCAGCGCACTGGAAGACCAAGAAGTTGAATCCCAATTTATAGAGATACTCAAGGATACCGCTGAAGAAATAGGCGGAAGAGTTAAAACAAAGCCAGAGAAAAAGTTGACCGAAAAAACAAGACTGCTGATGGAAAAAAGAAGGAAAATGATAATTACTAATGATCCTAAAGAAATGATCCATTTTGCAGAACTAAAGAAAACTATAAGGTAGTGCATCAAGGAAGATGTGAATAAATATAATTATGAGCTAATCGAGAAAACCATAGAAAACAATAGAAGTTACAAGAAAATGAAGCAACATCCCTCGATCGGAAAGACACAGCTGGTGGCCTTGATGCTAGAAGACGGCTCCATAACACATAGTAGGAAACTAATCCTGAAATGGGTACAAGAATTTTACACCATGCTGTATGAGGATCCTCTAGGAAATGATGATGGAAACATGCCCACCGAAGAGGTCCCAGATATCCTTCCGGAAGAGGTGAGACACGCAGTCAGAAGTACGAAGAATGGAAAAGCATCTGGAATGGATGGTATCACAGCGGAAGTATTCAAAGCAATGGGTAATCATACGGAAACAATTCTCGCTAAGATTTTTAATTCCTGTCTGAGGAAGAAAAAGATACCAGAAACATGGAACCACGCATGTATTATCCTTCTGCACAAGAAAGGTTCCAAAGAAGACTTGAATAACTACAGACCGATCAGTCTACTCCCAACAGTCTACAAAATATTCACCAAAATACTCACTATGCGCCTTCAAAACCATCTTGATTCTGCCCAACCCAGAGAGCAAGCTGGATTTCGCAGTGGGTATAGCACGATGGACCACACCCAAGTCGTGAGAGAGGTAATCAGTGTGTATGTGCTTTATCGACTACGAGAAAGCATTCGACTCTGTCCGAACTTCGTCGGTGTTACGTGCACTACAGAAACAAGGAGTAGAAGAAACGTACATAATCTTGATCAAGAATATCTACGAAAATGCGACAACATCTGTCCAGCTGCATGAAGAAACGAGTACCTTTAAGGCCGAAAAGGGAGTGAGACAAGGAGATACTATGTCCCCTAAGTTATTTACAGCTGCTCTAGAGGAAGTATTCAAAACGCTAGACTGGGAGGAAAAAGGCATAAAAGGCCGGCCGGGTTAGAGTGGTAGGCAGTGCGCCTGCCTTCTAACCCAAAGGTCGCGGGTTCGAATCCCGCTTCGGGCATGGATGTTGTGATGTATGTTGATTTTCTCTAAGAGAATTTGACGGTGCAAAATAACCTTAGCTGTTGATGCACCTAAAAAACCTAATGACTACTACAAAAAGCATAAAGGTAAATGGAGAATATCTGAGTCACCTGCGCTTTGCAGATGATATCATACTGTTCGCAGGGAGCCCAGAAGAGCTCCTTAGAAGAACTGAAGAGCTTGAGCAAGCAAGCCGAGAAGCTGGACTTAAGATGAGTCTTAATAAAACAAAGGTTATGTAAAACTCCTTCACAAATTCTGAGAAGATACATATCAACGGAGCAGAACTTGGAGAAGTAACCAGCTATGTTTACTTAGGTCAACTCATCACTACTGATGGTTCGCTTCTTGGAGAAATCAACCGGAGAGTGAAGATGGCATGGATTGCTTTTGGCAAGAATGCGAACATCTTTAAATCAAATATTCCAGTCTTCCTAAAAAGGAGACTGTATGACCAATGTGTTCCGCCTGTTCCGTCATATGGTTGTGAAACATGGACCACGAATGCCAGAATGATACAGGGCCTGCAAACAACACAGAGGGGCATGGAGAGATTCATGTTAGGTATCACCCGAAGAGACCGCAAGAGGAACGACTGGGTAAGAAAGAAGACGGGAGTCTGTGACGTGATTAGAAGAGCGAAGGTGCTAAAATGGCAGTGGACGGGCCACATTGCTAGAAGAAATGACCAGCGTTGGACGTCCAGTGTCATCGAGTGGATCCCAAGAAACCAAAAAGAAGACCGAAAGACAGGTGGGACAGAGAGCTTGTTAAGTTCTTGGGGCATACTAGGAGGAGGGAGGCAGTTGACAGGGAAAACTGGAAGAGTCTGGGGGAGGCCTACGTCCGTCAGTGGACTGAAAAAGGCTGATGATGATGATATATATATATATATATATCGAGTGAGTTTAATATATAAAAGTTATTAATATATATCGAGTGAGATTAATATAAAAGTTATTAATAATAATTATTAAAAAAGATACAAAACAGTTTTTACAGGCAATATTTATTATTTAATAAATAAAATTATAAGAACTATATTATATTTTTATATTAAAATAATCGAATCATGTTATAAAATAACGATAAAAAATAGCTTTCAATCTTTGTTTTCATTTCACTATTTCGCCTTAAAAGTGCCATTTTTATTCTATTCTCCCTCTCTCTTCTTGTCATTTCCCTTTTAAGAGCACTGGAATTGTTTCCATGGTACCAAAACTCGTCTACCTTGAAATATTGAGAAATTCTAGTTTCTCATGCATCAAACGACTTTTGAAACTATTTTTGAGCCGATTTTGATTCTCTTTTCGAGAAAAGTACAGTATTCTGTTCTTTCTGCTGTATACAGCTGCCAAAGACTCAAGTTTTTACCTGAATTTGAATTAATTTAGAAAAGCAATGTATTATATAAAAAGTGACACCATGTGTTTCTCATGGGAAAAAGTTAATTTAAAAAAATCAATTACTTCATAACTACTTCATATTAAAAAATTCAGATTTTTCTGATGATTTCACGTTTATACCTGCCAAGTTTCGGATTCTCACTTTTTCCGGTTCTACCACTTCTACACCTGTGTGACGTGCGCACTATTTAATTAATATATGGGATAAAGAAGATAGTGATTCATATAAACAAAATATAATAAAAGATCATGTGCGTAGTATCCCCCATATGTTGTTATGATCGAAAAATGTTTTTTACATTGCCTACAGACTGACGCCGAGAAGCACACACTTTTAAAAATATAGTGAGAAATTTTCATATCATTTTGCAAACGAAATTATGCACCATCATTTCGTCGAACAACTCCAAAAAACATCAGGGAACACGACTTAAGTAAAAGTAGGAGCTACGAAATATCTGATAAGCATGCGGTTATCGAATCTTATCCTCCGACGCAACTTATACGAAGAATATATTCTGGATGAACGGAAAACACAATAAACATAATCGATTTCACCTCCAAAGATGACCTCTTGCTCCTTGCGTAAAAAACTTCTCTGACCCCCAATTTCCTATCGAACGCATCGACCCACAAATGAAATTTGTCTCGAAGATAAATGGCCTCTATCGGATTCACTTTTCGATTTATCGAACGGCAAAGCGATCTGACCGTAGGACGGCCTAACTCACTTTCTTCTCACCGCTCTGCCCCCTCCCTTTTGCCCTGATGCCCTACTTCTCCTTTGAGGTAAGTCCATCTTCCCTTGCTGCCACGAAGGTTTTTGTTCCAATCTCTGACCTTTCCTACCCCTCGGGATCTTCTCCCCTTCCATACCAGCACCACAGGACTTCCTTTTTCTTTCCTCCCTATCTAACCAAACTGCCCCAATCCCTCCCATCAGTGCACGCATGAGACGTCTTTTCTCCACCTCCGTCACCTCCCACCCCTTCCTCAAACTTTTGCTCGGGGTAATCGGGGTGCGGTATAAATAAGAAATATCGAGACAGAGAGAGAGAGAGAAAGAGGGAGGATATCAAAGATATTTTTGAGGAAAAACAACGAAAAAAATCAGCGGACTTTGAGACAAACACTCCCATAATGTGTTTGTGTGTGTGTGTGTGTGTATATGTGTGTGTGTGTATGTATGTATATGTATGTGTGTATATCTATGTGTGTATATGTATGTATGTATATGTATGTATGTATATGTATGTATATGTATGCATGTATGTATATGTATGTATGTGTGTGTGTGCGTGCGTGCGCTCGCGCGTTTATTTAAATCCGTGACTTTGAAAAAACGTCTACACCCGCAAGGATATAAGAAAATAATGGTGCAAGGCGCATCAGAAATGTTTAAAATTTGATATTTTGCGATTAAATTTTGTTTCTATGGTTCAGACGGGTTGTATTTTTGATACATAAATCCACCCGATTTTTTTAAAATAGTACCTGTAATAGGCTACAAATGAATGAAATTTTTTTTTAATTTTATACATTTTTATTCGGATATTAGTTCAGAGAAAACCCATTTACGACCGTAAAATGTAGTACTTTCCATTTAATGTAAAAAAATATGGCAAAATTCCAAATTAAACCGTTTGACTGAGATTGCCTTAAACAATTAGCGGCGCCTTTAAAGCTCTAAGATGAAGGCGAAATCGACACTTTAAACCTAACATTAACTTCCTCGTAAAACATGCGCTCAGTCACGATCGGGGGACTATTAAAGGCTCAGGAGTCAATTGGGATACCATATACATTCGAGAGAGGTATTTAAAGGGAGCTTTGCAACGGGCTATGACAGGAGGGGATCTTCGCACCAAACGGAACGCGAGAGAGGCATAAATATGGGAATTATTTCGAGCAAAGCAGCACTAGCGCAAACGCAGGAATCGATAGGTATCCTACGGCAGAATATACATAAAAAAAAGAGGAACCACGCGCGACGCGAGCGAACTGGAAACGTTTCGGTCAAACGCAGTCCCACCGGCCCAATTCGTCGCGAAAATAGTTTCCGACGAGAGCAAATTCCGATTTCCTCGCCATTTCCGTCTCTCTCTCTCTCTCTACCACTCCGAGGTACTGGCACGTTTGGTAGAGGGCGAAGGAGGGAAGGGCGCGATTAGATGAATTTAATGCATTACGTTCGGATGCCTCTTTGGTGCAACTGGGGACCAATAAAGCGGCGGTGGTATCGGAAAGTGAGGAAATCCGAAGCCGTGGAAAATGGGTACCTACCTTTGATTTCGCATCCGTGTGGTTCAGGGTAAAAGAAAGTAAACGGTTCTGAAGAAATAGACAAAGAATTTTCTATTATCCTTTCGAAAAATGTTACGGGATTTGTTTGACTCGCTATCCCAAAACCATCAGATCGAAGATCTTTGTCTCACTACCAATATTATATATTTTTGTTCGATTTCCTTCCAAATACACATTTTTCTGGCAATACAGGACACTTAGAATATGTATTGTCTAAATTATAAATTTATATAAATTCCATAGTTTAAGTGAATCTGCTAAAATACCTGCGGAATATGTCCAAATACTTCTTTATTTTTACTTTTGGCTCATTATATTTAAAAATTTAATGAAACTCATGTTTTCGGTTGCTGGTGAAAGATTTCAGAAGACATTAGCACGAGCCAGCAAGTAAACATTACCTTTTAGGTTGTGTACCGGTGTAAATTATGTTTAAACGATTCTCAAAGAAGTTAACTTGGGCATTTTTCACCATTCAATTGCTATTTACAAAATGTTATGGAAAAATTTATACCTGTCCATTTAAAGCGCAAAAATAAATCGGAAATTTTACTATGGTATTAAGAATTATGGAATCAACCATTTATGGCGAGGCTATATCCCCTCAACTTTTTCTTTTCCTCTCTCATACATCCTCCTCTCCTTGTTTCTTTCTCCCTTGATCCCTGGCCTAAGGCGGCTAAAAGTGAGGATGGAAATATTTTTGGGAAGAAATCGCCGAGGGAGCGCCAATTGAACGTCCAATGGAGCGAAATGAAGTCGAAAGGAAAAAATGACGCGGAGAGGAAATAAATCGATGGTTCTCTCTACCAAAAGGTAGGGAAAATTTACGATTCTCGAAATCGAATGAACAATGTGTGCTTATTTTCTTGGATGGACGGTCTCTGCTCAACACTGAAAAAACCTTATCTCGAATAGTGCGAGAAAATGAGTTGTTTTTTTTTGTTGAGAAATGGCCCCTTTGTGGAATCCTTTTAGCGTCATTAC
This sequence comes from Uropetala carovei, assembly GCA_036926305.1. Taxonomy (NCBI): domain Eukaryota; kingdom Metazoa; phylum Arthropoda; class Insecta; order Odonata; family Petaluridae; genus Uropetala; species Uropetala carovei. The sequence continues at coordinate 13,329,898 of JAXCHB010000235.1, forward strand.
AGCGAATGAACACGCGATGGACTGTTTTGGTAAAATGTGGAACATCACCGAATTAAGGGTATTGGTGTCCTTAAATAAATTACTAAAAATAACACTTTTGTTTTTGAAGTTTTCCAGAAAGAGTACCTGCTACTAATTCGTATAAGAAATTTTGAATAGTCATTATACTTGGATTACAACTGAATTAAATAAATTGAAGGTTTGTTTCTGTTTTAATATGGCATATAATATGCTAAAATTATACAAAACTTTAAAAAGTTTTGGTTAAAATTATGGAATAATATTCTTCATAATTCTGTGGAAATGAGAATTTAGGATTAAAATAAATCTTTAAAAAAATGCGATGGAGACACATAAAGGGATAATGGTGCTGAGAAGTAAGAATATTATTATTTTTAAAAGAAGACATTTGGTAGCCCCAAATGAATTCTACTAATAACACGAGGGACATAAAAGAACTGCGGATTTATTTTTCTAAGACGTTTAATCGCCTGCCATAATTCCTCTTGTAACATTTCTAAGATCACTGGCTCTTACTCGCGGCTTGGAAGTGGGCCAGGCTAATGTGGCGTGGTTTGAAAGACTGACGGTTCATAAAATTCTTTTAGAACGCTCAGAAAAGGAACCACTGCGCTCAGATAGAAAGATTACACGGATAAAAAATATGCGGGAAATAATTTTATTTCAAGAGTTGAACGGAATATGGGAACGATTTAAAAAAATTCTCACGGAATAATTCACATTTTCTGATGAAATTATGCCGCTTGGATAATATTTCAATGAAGAATATTATGTTTTCCAGGAAGGGATAAAAATTAGGAAAATTACTTCCTAAACATAATATATTAATAATTATTTCAGTATTACTCATGTTAAATTTCATTTTTGGCTCGCTGAAAAACACAAACTCTCTTAAAGTTTCAAAGCTTAACTTTACTTTATACATACAATTAGCTCTGCTGATACAATTTATTAGACTTTGAAAAAATACGAAAAATACGAAAATTAGATTATGTGGTTAAATAATACTTAAACGTACAAATACGCGCAACTCAAAGTGTTTCCATTTTTATGAGAAAAATCCGAGAAGTTTAAATGCTCATAATAATTGCCAATGAAGATACATAAGCTTCCTAATAAATTTCTTTCTCAAACAACTAGAGTCAATTATTTCCGCAAAGACAGAAAGAAAGCAATCACTTGAAGACAAAATCTAAAAATGGTAATGTATCATGGAGGAGGGCTGAAGAGAAAGACAAGCAAGCGAAGTTTACCGGAGGACATGTAACGCGTAATTTAATAGGCCCTTTTTCCTTAAGCCTTCCATCCTTGCTAAACGAGGGAGGTGGACGGGGCCTTGGGCGGAGAGGGTTGCGGATGGCTGGGACCGAGCCGGAGATTGGGACGATGGAACGATTTCGGCATACGAAGATACAATAACCAGATAGAATCAAAGGGGCAGAAATAGAGGAAATGAGAAGAAAAATCGTGTGTAAAAGTAGGAAAAAAAACAGATTGAGAGAGAGAGAGTGAGAGAGAGAGAATGGAGGTTTTCCTGAAATTTTGGAATGCGGGGAGTTTTAAGATGATAAGGTTTAATAGAAGTTTCCGCTCCGAAATTAATGGAGTGAACGCACGGCAGTGCAATAATTAGAGGCAGGAGATTCTCAACTTCCGTCTATTGATTCGAAATTGCTTCTCCGCTCCGCTCCCGCCTCATCTTCTGGGGCGTGGATTGTGGGAGTATTGGAAGAAAGGGGGAGAAAGAGCGGGTTGTGGAAGAAGGTGGGAGAGGGGAGGGGAGGAGACAAGAGGAAGAAAGAACGAGGGAGGGGCAGGCGAGAGGGATTTGGGTAGGCGAAGGAGGTGGAGAGAAACGGGGGGGAGGAAGTAGAAACCGATTATTTCCCCCCCACCCCTACTCCCCACCCCCCACACCTCCAATCGCAAAGTGCCCGAGGTAAAGGGGAAAATTCGCTGCGACAACAAATCATACATACCAAAGAAAAATAGGGGGAATCGCGGAGGAAGAGTCCACGATGGGAGGATAGCGTGTGGGTGTTGGAAAGGGGTTGGAGGAAGAAATAGGGGCGTGAGAGAATAGAGGGTAGGAGAGGAGGAGGAGGGGGTGGTCATGTGGGATGAACATCTACTTCGAAGACTTGGGTTATGCGGAGTTTCCTCCACACCTGCCAAAGTTGGGAAAAGTTTATTTTTGGAGATGCAAGAAGAAAGGAAGAGTCTACGAAAGATGACTTACGCATGGAGAATGCAATATCTCGAAACCCTTGATAGAGCAGAAAATATTGATTTGAGTGGTATTTAAGAGATGTATGGACATTGTGAAAGATGGTGATCAGAAGACTTTTCAAAAATTAAAACCCATTCAATGTTTTTATTTTAATGAATTATTAATGCGGTTACCTATGGACATGGTTACCTCCTAAGTTAAAGTTTCATTCATTTCGCAAAACGTGATTAATATATCCAAAGGAAAAAAATCTGATGTGGCCAACACATGACTTTCTCCATATTTGGGGTATAGTTATTTAAATTATTATGAATAGCATTATAAGGCAAATTATTATTTCGCATAGTAAAAGAATACAGTCGTCTTTATTGCCGTAAATTACGTATATTTTGAATATGTTTACAGAATTCACCGCTACATGGTGGCGGCGCTGTATACTGGTATTAAGAAAAAGCATAATATCTCCGAAATGGATGGTTCTGCGAAAATTTGTTTCAAACAAAACTTGGAAGAAATATTATTCTCTACAACTTTGGTCCTCAGAAAGATTACCAATAACGCCGTTTTTAAGGAGATCTTTGACGGAAACCGAAAAAACCGATTATTTTTATAAATAATTCCTAAACAATAACTGCTATGGAAAATTGTTCCAATGAAAGTTGTAGGAAATTACATTCTCTATAATGTTTGTATAGAATTCTATATACAATAATAATGTTTTAACGGAGAAATATCGCAAAAACCGAATCGGGTTTCGAATAAACCTCGACTTTCGGTTAACCGTTATTGTCCAAATACTAATCAGTTCTTTGTGCTCATACTAAAGTGTTATATATGAAATTTGGTATTAATATGACAAGTACTTTTTGAGTTAGAGCGCTCACACTCACATACACACACAGACATCGTTCCCAAAATAGTCTAAACGTGTTCTAGGGACCTCAAAACGTGTATTTCCGTTGAAATCTCGATTCTATTTTTTTCGTGATCACAATACTTTCCCATTACTACGTATGGAGAGAGTAAAAAGGGGAAGTGGTAGTGTAGTAGTAGTAGTAGAGTACCTGCCTTACACACCCGAGTTGAAATCCAAAGGAGGCCTGTTTTCTCTCGGATTACTCCCTTCCAACTTGTGTGTCTTGAGGAGTACGCTCAAGCAAAGCGCTTCGTCCTTCGGAAGGGACGTTAAGCTGTTTCCCCTCGGCGTTTGTCGGTAACAGGAGGTTAATGCCTCCCTTGTGTGCGCGTGTGCGTGTTTAACGAGATTCCAACCGTGAAAGGTGGGAATGGGACTTTTAGCCGCAGCCATCTCGCCGCGGCCACCTCGCCGCAGCCATCTCGCCGCGAAGGTACATTTCGCCGCGGCCATCTCGCCGCGGCCATCTCGCCGCGGCCATCTCGCCGCGAGGACTTCTCTCGCCGTGATTTATTAAAAATTAACAGAAAATCACGTTGAATATTCCATATTAGTTTTATTTTACATTATACGTTTATTTTTAAGTAGGTATATATGAAAATCTCACGGCCTATGTGAGCAATGCTGAGTTTACTTTCTGTAAAACATGACGTTCACGTGTTTGTCTGATTTTCGTCTTTTTAGTAATAATAAGTGTTTAACATAATATTAATATTAAACGTGCTGATTATCCTATGCAATTAACATATTGCTCTACCGAAGCAACAAAACTCTGACGATCGCGAAGAAATTTAATCGATTATCCATCGCTAATTTGATAAAAATGCTTTGGGTGCGATTCGTCTAACATGTAACTATACACTATTAAATTGAGTGAATTGAGATAAAGCAAGAAGATTTCGACAAACCAAAAAGAAGCGTTGAGTTTTCAAATACGAGTACCCAAATATGGAGTTTTGAAGTGATAAAAACTATGAATTGTTTTCATGCATGCTTCGTACTTTCTCATATACGAAGTATATTGAGAAAGTATTGTTATCGCGAAAAAATTCGACCTCGATATTTTTACGGAAATATACGTTTTAGGTGTTGCTGAATCCGAAAAAGTGGTTTTCGCTATGCCGTCTGTCTGTCTATCTGTCTGTTACTGGCCCTGGATCCTACACGGTAACGCGAAAATGAATGGAATCTCGTACTTAGGCATTTCATCATACTGAGCATTGACTATGATGAAATGGTTGACATTGATCAGTAATTAAGGGAAGTTTATTCTACGCATTTTTAAGAACAACTTGATTTTCTCAAAAACGGCTCTAACGATTTTGATAAAATTTCGAAACGTTACTTGAGTATAGGTCTGCAATAATACTACACATTTCATTTTTCTCAATGAATGAATATAAGGCTAGTTTATTCCAGGCAACTTTAACAAAAATTGAATTTTCTAAAAACCGGCTTATACGATTATCATTTTCTAAAGATGACTAAACGACGCATTAGTATATGATAATGTTTGTACAATGTATGTTGTACCGATTTTAAACTTTCTCATATACGAGTATATTGAGCAAGTATTGTTATCGCGAAGAAATTAGACCTCGAGATTTTTACTGAAATATACGTTTTAGGTGTCGCTGAATCCGAAGAAGTGGTTTTCGCAATGCCGTCTGTCTGTTACTGGCGCTGGAGCCTACTGTCCTTTCAAAAAGTCTAGATACCCGAGTGGGCGAAGATAGCCGGATTTCAGAATTTTAACAAAATCGGATATCAATAATAATGTTATAAAATAACGCTTCCACATATTTATATACAATAGATCTAGCTAATTACTATTAAAGTTTCCATTTGATTCATTGTAGGGTTTCGGAATTGTAAGCATTCAAAATAGTCTTATCGGGTTTGCATGCCTAAAAAACGTGTTTTTATTCAAATAATGCGCAGTATAAAATATTTAATGCAAATTAAAAATTTGGAATTTATATCAATTAACGTAGAAATAAATTCTCTGCCCGCTAATTTTCACCGCATCAAAATCGCTTTTAGCGTTTTCGAGATATACCTCTTTAAACTCGGGTATCTAGACTTTTTGAAAGGACAGTAGAAGGAAGAGCGAAAATGAATGAAATCTCGTACTTTTATCCTACTGATCAGAAGCAGGGGCGCGCCTACCCGGGGTGCAGTGGATGCAATGCTCTCGGGCGCCAACTTGCCGGGGCGTTTCTCGTCAAAGTATTTGTAGGCAAAATTTTTCTGATCCCTTGCGATACGCGGTCGCATGGCTCAGGGTCGCTAGAACACGCATCAGCGGCGACCGAAAATGGGTTTACCGTAGGAGTCGCCAATTGCTATCCCGACCCTAGCGAGAAGCTCCAGCTGAGGCGGCAGTCCTTTCGTAAAGTATCATCGACCTTTACCACAAATCCTTTCGCTGGAAGAATACCAGGTGCCTACCCTTTTTCTCACACTTATGGAGTCTTGGAAATCCTAAATCTGTTTTGAATCGGCTTGATATAGCTTTTGCAAAAACTAGCTTTCCTTACTCCTTCACGATCTCCCACATACGTTAACGTTCATATTCGTTTCTAAATAGTACCAAATTCAAATATTGAAACAATTTCTCCAAATACTGAGAGAATTATTGACATCTACTTCTTCATTGGATTTTAAAATATCTTACAATGAAAATACGAAGTTGGGACTTTGACGTAGGAATGCATAAATAATTGAAGTTTTGTTTTCTTACTGTCAGAATAAATATCGAATCTAGTTTGGCTTGTATTGACAAGCCAAACTAGATTCGATATTTATTCTGACAGTAAGAAAACAAAACTTCAATTATATAGAAATATAGGAATTTTTGATTGATCATTAATGTAACGGACAGAGTTCTGAATTATAATCATATGTGTGGCGGGTTTTATAATTTTCCTTCAAGTAGATATTAAATGAAATGTTTATATTTACAATTATGCAGCTAATTTCTTCAGTCATTTCTTTATGAGATACATCTCCACACTCTACCGATGAAAAAAACCGTGTATGATTATACCACGAAATTTCGCTAGTAGGAGGGCGCCACAGAGATATCTTGCACCCGAGCGCGAAACACCATAAGCTTGGCGCTGATCAGAAGCTATGAAGAAATGGTTGGCATTGCTTAATAATTAAGGGAAGTTTATTCTACGCATTTTTAACAACAATTTGATTTTCTTAAAATCGGCTCTAACGATTTTGATCAAATTTCGTACAGTTATTTGAGTTTACGTCTTCAATAATACTACATAGTTCATGTTTATTCTAGAAAACTTTAACAATAATTTGATTTTCTTAAAATACGAAGTTGCCGCTTCGTTAATATGTGATTCACTTTGGAATACAAGTGGGTATTCTAGCTTTGCACATTCCACGTTCTTCACAACGCCAAAATTTCTCACGCTCATCGCTACTTAACCGCTCAAACAGATACACAAAACCGTCCACTAATAGTTTCTCCTTTCCACGGATAGACAGAATAATTTCCATTTTAAGGGATTAGTAAAAGTTAGAAAAACTTTCGGAATGTTATTGTAAAGTGAATAAAAATGTTCACTGAGCAAGTTAGCAAGGATCCACAGACGATATCACACCGTGAATGGGAACTCGGAGGACGGATGTTTACCATACGGTAGCAAAGATAAGACTGCCATAATCATGGTCGATCTTAGGCTATAGCTCGATTGTTTAGCGAAAGGCCGAATTGTCCTACCTTCCATGGTCATCGACACCCTCACGCTCCCATACCCTGTCGCCATGGGGTCCAAACCCCAACCAAATTCACTAATCCTCAAGTCCCTTGGTTCGTTCCACAAATTTGACATTAAGATAATATCTAACGACTTCCAGAAATTCCATGGGGAAATTTACTCATTTGAGAATTCCTTGAATCTTATGAATGCCTAGTGGGAGTAGTTTTATTTTCTAGTTCAGTTCCTCGTGCAGGTGGTCAATAGAGGAGGAAGCTTCTTTGATACTAAGTATAACAACTACTGAAATATATTTTTAAGGAAACCTTTATTTATCATTTTATACATGCAAAATATAATAGTTACAATAATAGTTAATAATTATTTTGATATTTATTAGTCACTTGCTTCAGTGCTATCACTTTCATTCTCCAAATTTATATTAACAAGTATTTCTTCAATTCCGTTCATTACACATTCTCTTTGAATGTACTCATTTTCTGTATTTTTTCTGGCATACTGTTCTCCACTCATTTTCACCTATTAAATTACGTTTCTCCTCCACTAACTCCTGCGTCGTCGCCTGCCATTGTAAAACGATCGAGCTATAACCACGGCAAATTATGCATGAATCTCATCGAGAGAATTTTTTGAAGCCATTAGTGCATCTCAATAAGTCGATTTTTAAAAATAGGGTATCCTCTCAGAAAGAAAAATTTATTCAAATGGTAATTATACAAAAACCTTGTTTTTGTGCTTTTTGATAGGCAAACTCATGCAATAATTTTCAAAAGTTTAAGACAACTTCTCTACATTAATGGCCGCCAGTCAACCATTCCTATGACTGCTGATATCAAGCACGTACACAATATAGGAAGTCTAATTTGGATTATACCCCTAGTTCCATTATAAACTCAAATGATACAGAAAATAATTTCTTCAGAATACGAATAAAATGTACTGAATAGACGCTTTAATAAAGTTTTCTAGATCAAAAGAGGAGATAATAATTTGCGTAAAAGCACATTTTATAATTATATGCATTTCAAAAATGAATGTAACTCATGATGATCATTCATGCGGGTTGACTTAAAGAATTTAATTTTACAGTCAAGATAACCTAATAAAAAAGAATTTCGGAATATTTAATTGGTTATTCTGAATTTTAGAGTTTCGTTTCTAGTTTAACTCACATTCGTTTACCATAAAAATTCCCTTAAACACTCGACTTACTAAAATTCAAAGACTTTCTCTCAGTTTATCAATACATACTGATGTTTTTCAACTTGGACTCGCTTCTAGAAAAGTAAAAACATTAAACTACTACACACTATACATTTTATATGCTTTGTATATCGTTTGTATTGCAGATAATACCATAGGTAAAAATTACAATTCGGAAGTAAACTTTTATCTATCTTCTCTAAAAATTCAACTCTGGAATGCACTTAAAAACATCCGCCACAAAAAGTCTCCGCGGCGAAAGTCCTCGCGGCGAGACGGCTGCGGCGAAATGTCTCGCGGCGAGACGGCTGCGGCGAAAGGTCTTCGCGGCGAGACGGCCGCGGCGAGATGGCCGCGGCGAGATGGCTGCGTCGAGATGTCCTAGACCCGTGAAAGGTGGTTCATGATAGACTAGTAACCTATATACGCAAAACCACGGACCTGCTAAGGCATAATCTATTAAACAGAATGTCTTTGGACCTACGCGATCTAGGATGCCCGTTTGAATGTATACAAATAAAACATTTCTCTGATGTTACCTTATAGAATAATGAAAGTTTAATTTATGGCAAAGAAATGAAGAGATTTGTAATATTCACAGTATCATATATGCACTTTGAGATTGCGCATCAAGAAAGACTAACGTGCATTGAACTCAAATAAAAGCTCACTTCTTCGTTAAACCCACAGTTAATGAATGTTTGCTATTTTTGTTATGGGATTAATAATAACGAAAATAAACGCATTTAAAATACCTATAACCAAAAAGATGAGATACAAGGAAGGATTTATCGACATCAGTTCTTTATATATTTTGTCTTGTCTTTTTCAGTTAACATAATCCTCCAACCCACTACAAGCTCAGGTTCGCGTAAACATACAAACTTATCTACTGTCGTATTAACAGCTCAGATTTCATTTCCGCCACTTTCACGCAAAATCTCCCTGCTAACATAAGCCTACCCAATTCATCTACCACACTAACACCAAAGTATCCGTATATCTCACTCCCTGTGCTTTTTTCCTCCAGTCGTCCTTCACCGTCCAAATCCTCTCTTTTCCAACCTGACGTTACGTCATTGCCACTTATCTACTTCTTTTATCTCTCTCTCTCTCTCCACTTCATTTAACCACTTATATTTAGCGCCATTCTAACCTTATGCGTCGCTTTTACATTAACCCCTTCGTCGTATTATTCCTTTTAATTTAATATATTTTATCTTTATCTTTTTGTTTACTCTTTTCTGTTCATTCAAGAGATACATCATGCCTGAAATCTCTCTCTTTGTATGAATTCTCTTATCGCACAACATCTATTTTTCTCTTCGTTTTATCGCGTAACAAAGGCGACTTTTATGCCAAGATGAACGATTTATTCACACATGACTTTTGTAAGTCGGGAAGATTCATGCTTGTAACCTCGCGTAAATTAAAAGTTTTTATAAATATTTTGGTAGAATTTTTTTCTTTGCTAAGTATTTAATATTTATCTGGTTTATTTATTAATCACGTGAAAAACGTTTCATCTGGAGTTCAATTTTCCAAGTAATTGCGGTGCGCTGATTTTTTAAACCGGCAGTTATTTTCAAACTATTCCGTCTTACAAGGAGCATTTTTGACACTGTTCTAAGAGATGCGTTTGTATAAAAAATTTAACCGAGCACTTACAGCTAGAAAAACACTTAAAAATTTAAAAACAGCAAATGATGATAGTACAAATTTTGCATCGCAAAACAGTGGAATTCAGCGGATGGATACTAAATTTCGTTAATATCCTCTATCGCTATCGTCAATGATGTAATACGCTTAAACCCTGGTCGCGAGTTGAAAATAAAATAGTGAAAGTTAGAAAATGTTTTCCTTGCTTACATTATGGAACGATTCCACAAAAAAACCGTTCAGTTTTATTTTGTATTCTGCGCATTCCCCTATTTATAATTCCATTTGGACTTTAAAAACTTTAAAATCATAATTCTAATAAATAATTTTCAGCTCGTCGTTTATGTACATTTCTTCTTTCTTATGGTAAATTTATCATTTCTTCCCATGTTCAAATAAGTTTTCTATTGGTAGCATGAGTAATACGCATGAAAGAAAAGTTGTATCTAAAACTTTCATAGTTAGATGCCCTTCCTTATTCAACAACGCAGATTTAAAAAAGGAAAATTTAACATTTTAACCATTAAATCAATAGTTTAAATCTTCTCTTTCGAACTTAATGTCTTTAATTGATATGCGAACCGTTAAATCGTCAGTTAAAAAGTGTTTACCTCCATGTCGTTACACTGCCATTTAACCTTTTATCGATTTAAGTTTTGCCATAAAGTAAGATTTCCTATTACAAATACTATCCATTTATCTGGATGGTATAATGTATTATTTTCTCTCGTTACTGATCTCTACTTGTAATTTCCTTTCTTAAAACACTCATCGGTGTTGGAAAATTCCATTATCTTGACTCCGTATCCGTATGTTTTGAAAATCCGATGGAATTTGCCTCTATAATACTCAGTTTAAATATTTGTGTTACTTCGGAATGAACAATGTTAATGCGTAAATGCTGAATTTACGTACTTTCCATGAATTTTAACTTCAATGGTCGCTAAGTTTATCCATTGATTAGCGATGTTATAATTATCTTAAGCGAATATTATAAGAGTTATTACTTTCGAATTAAGCAGATACCTATCATTTCGATGAAAATCTCTAATATTAATTCTATCCTTATCTTGGGTTTATCTAAATTTTTATTATCGAGTAAAGAGTCACGTAATGTCTCAAACGTAATCTCTTCGAATCATAATTCTAAATCTTATTTTCAAAACCCGTCCTCGGCTCCGCTGTTTCCACGTAGTACCCTTTTGGGTCATTCTCCATCCTCGGCGCATCCCTCAGTAAACCTGCTGAATCCGTTTCCACAGAATTCTGGGGAACACGGCGGAAAAGGTCCCGACGATCCGGACTCTGCAAAGAGTTTTTTTTTTTTTTAAAGACCGCAGATGCATCGAGGGAATCGCGTCCGATACTTTTAACGGCACTAACGCTCCATTTCTTTCTACTTTTATTTTCGGAGTTTCATCCCTCAGGAAAAGTTTTCGAATCATGGTTATTTTTCAAGTTCTCCCATTCCTACTGCAAGACGCCATCATTCAACTCCCTTAATCTCTTTCTCCCTCTCTCTCTCTCTCTATTCTCCCCACTTGTTTCCTTTTTCTTTCGTCTTAAAAGCATCGCTAGATTTTCATCTCTCTTTCTATCCTTTTCATATTACGCTCCTTACTTCCTTTCTCTCCAAGTTCACCCTTTACCGCCCAAACGCGCCAGGCACTTGCCATATACTACGCATTTCGCCCACTATCCTCTCTTCCTTACTTCTCCCCTTCTCTCTCTCTCTCTCGCTCGCCCCCTTCCCTTTCTTCACCTCTCTTCCGAAAAGGTCCTAATCTTCTTCGCGCTGGGTCCTCGATCCATTCATGCACGGCCAACCGAGGCTAATCTAGATAATTGTGTTTCAGTTCACTATTCGCTCCCCGAATCCGTCCCTTTCACGGATCTCTCCTTCCACCTCCCTCCCTTTTGTGTTCCTTCCGCCCACCATCTAGCGAGCAAGCTCTCTCTCTCTCTTCCTGCTTTCCTCGCTCCCTTAACTCCCTCCTCCCCATTTCCGCTCATTCCTACTCCAACAACCTTCTATCTCAGCCTATTTCCATAGCCTCCTGCACTGTTTTAATCCGCCAATAGCGTGTAAGACAACTTTTCAACTATTACCGCCTTTCTACTCTTCTCTCCTCCCAAACTCCTCCAGCACCCCGTTTCCTCCCACCTCCTCCTCTCCCCCCCCCCCCCCCCATCCCCAACTCAATGCTCCGATATTCCGTCCTAATGCCTTTTACCTAGCGGCCCGAATTAAAAAGGCACGATTCGATGGTAGGGAGGAAAAAAAAAACGTTCGCTCGACGTGTACGCGCGCGTGAAGTCGCGGGAGTTCAGCGACATTTCTGAAGGAATTTCTATTCCTTCCTTTAAAAAAAGGTAATCGTTGACGAAGGGAGCATAAAATGCATTTCCACGAGACTCTCCTCGAACCGGTTTTCGGGAGCGGATGCGTTATTATTTCATCTTGGGTTTCTACGAGGGAGGCCCAGATGCTTACGTAATCCACCGTGGTTTAAGCGGAGAGCGAGCGGGAGCATTTTTTCACTCGATTGGATCAATTTGAATATTTCTAATCAAAATACACAACCTGGTGTTGGAGAAAAGTGTTCTCTTTATTCGTTACGATTTTCTTTGATGCGTATAAATTATTCACGTACAGTTTTGACGATGAAAATATGAAAACGTTACAGGGCCTGCGTTTGCTAGCTATGTAAAAAATCCGGAATGCTAGATAAAGCTATAAATGCTATACATGGTCATTTGGATTCCTATGCTTGCATTTTGCATGATGACGTATTTTGCAGAATGAAAGCTAGAGAATGGAAATTTCTTTTTAGGGATACTCATTTTGAAATGTGCGTCCAAGTATTTTACGTAATCGTACGAAAATTAAATGTAAACGTGGAATATATCGTGCTCAGTACAACACTTTGGGATTAAAGGAAAATCACTCACTAGAAACTGCCTTACAAATTGTATTCAGTATAATAGTAGGCGAAAAATTTTTGACGCTGACGCATAACTCAATTTTATATAGATGATCAATTTCCGGAGAGCGAGATGTCTTTGTAAACTTTATGTGCTTATTTTAGTTGCTTTATTGTCTGTTATAATTTCGTTAATAAGCAAATTAAAAAATTTATAACTGCTGCAAAATTAGCGATCCCAAGCAATTTGCGGGAAAAATTGAAAAGGCTTCAAGTTTACGTCAAAATAGATACACAACTCGCTTCAAAATTTCGGCAAAAATTCCTTAATCCTCGAAACAGTCACATTCATTCGAAGGGATGGAATGCCACTTTCATCGCCGAAACGTCATTTGGAGAGAGTGAAAAAACATCAATCGAGAGAGACATAATTAGCCAAATTCATTTCGCTTTCGGTATCGATGATGCAACCATTTTTTTCGTTCTTTCGACGAACATAAAAGAAAAACTCCGGGAAAAATGGACGGGTACATGGAGAATAATCGACGGTTAGCGTGGAAAGATAGAGAGAGGGAGGGAGAAAGGGCGCGCTCAAAGGAAGAAAAGCCCTCTTTGGGATAACGGCGCGTGAGAGAAATACGAATTCGATTGAAAGGGAGCGGCGAAACGTCCAATTTTAAAACAAACGAATGCGCGGTTTCGACGGAATAAAACAAGGAGCCCTCGAGGATGAAAGGACACGATACATCATTCTCTCTATGAGCGAGAAACCCCGTAAAAGCCGTCCGGGACCGGAATATTCTCTCTCGCATGTGTGCGCTCTTGCCATTCGCCTTTGCGTCTAGCCGCACGCGACGGTCTGAATTATTTAAAGTCAGCGATTATCCCATCCTCGCGTAATTACTATATCGAGACCCCCTAAATAAACGTCGTGGATTTTTAATTTCGACACGGTCAAAAGAATCGAAAATAATTTTTAAGTTTTTATCTGCGCTGATGAACTACAAAACACACCTGCCATAAATGATTTTTCCGTTAAAATAAAGTAGTCCCCATTTAATACATTTTTAGTTCTGCATAAACAAAAGAAACTGACGCTTTTTAATAAATGTATTGTTAATATTTTTGTTTCCCTCATTTGTGCATAAAAATTTGAAAGTTTTCTCTTTGGATCATCGATACACTTAACTTTCGAATAAATGATAACTAAGCCATAAACGTGTCCTACAACGATGTCACCGTAGTATAATTTCTGTAGTTTATCTCCGGCTAGCAGGGTTTCCTGCTACACTGAAAGCCTTTATTGTATGTTTAAAATCCGAATAAAACATTACGCGTTATCAACAAGTTATTTCTGATGCGGCAAAATAACGAGACGAGAATTTCATTTACACAGCCACATTCCCACACGCCAGCGAGACGAAAACACCAAATACGAACCAAGGGAGTCTTAAAACATTTCAAAACCCAATTCTCAAATGGACGTTTTATTTTTGTGCCGTCTCTCGATCCTCCCTCTGAAATGTCTCCACCCCCGGACGCTTAATTGGGTGCCTCGGAGCGTTGCGGCTCTAATACATAATTGGAGAGATTCGGAGTTTTAGATTAATGGAGGAAGGCGAGGAGGGAATAAGTTAACCGAAGGAGAGGTTTGAGAGACATGGAGAAAAGGAGAATGCGCGGCGAAGTGTTAACGGTTTTTGCGGAGCTCAGCGACGAAGCGGAGAGAGAGAGAGAGAGCAGGGAAATAAGTGTGTATCAGGTGAGAGGGGTCGAGAGAAAGAGAGACGGAGCGAACCTTTAGGATTGAAACAAGAAGTTCGGAAGGTAAAGGAAGTGCGAAAAAAAGAGTGTGCGGGGGAAAGGGAACGAGTCGAGAGATTTAAGCCGAAAAACTGATTGATAATTGGATTTTCGCGCGAGGTAACTTTGTTACGCGGGTTAATCCGATGCCAAACCACGCTTCTGCTACTACATTAGGTACTCATCCAGAAAGTATTGGAACGGATTTAGCAATTCGCGTTCCCGTGGAAGAAGTCTCGAACAGTTTCGGCCGCTGGTTTTCTTTCTTATGGGACGATCGACCGAGTTGCGTCCTCAGGTGTGGACGGCACCTCGTTTGTTTGGATCCGCGCACGAAGGAGCTCTCCAATCTGCCTCTAAACCTACCAATTTCGATTCTGTTGGAAAGAGATCGTAGTGAAAATTAGATTACGAACTCGTTAGGACTAAAATTGTTATCAACCGAACTGATGAGGTGTTAAGTTAATCGAGGAACGTAAACGCAATTGAACTCCAAAGCAAGGAGTATTCATTCCGTTATTCGATCGCTATTTAAAAAAATTGAGATATTTATTTTTTTTTGCTTCATCTATTTCTACGTGTCGATCCATCGAATTTGTGCTCCGTCAATATGTCTTGTGACAGTAAATCTAAGCTTGAGTACAGGAGGGGGGGGTTTGCAATTCATCCGCAAGCACTGCTAAGGCTTTTGCGGTTCGTAAGGGGTCACTAGGTCTCGACGCCTTCATACGACCTCGGACGCCTTATCGGCTTTTTTTTCCATCCCTAGACCCTCCCCTACCTTATTTGCGTTCTTCCTTCAGGTTCGCACTCGTGCAATAGTTGCGTGTCTTTTCTGATGAATCCATCGAGCGTAGAAAACTCATGGATTATTAAGATAATGTTTTAACAGATAGTAACATAAAATATTTATAATCATACCATAACGCTGAACTTTTTGATCTAATCTTTACAAGAAAAATCTAATCATTTTTTGTTTAAAAATTCACCTTATCGAGAATTTGAGAAAAACTTACGGGATGGATCCGTGACAATTAAAGAATTACTCAAAGCTATTGTTTTAATAATATGCGATGGCAAAAATATCTTTAAGATGCGATTTGTCGAAATATTAAAAGGTAGGGCTATACTTAAAGTATCAACCGAATCATTACGAAAACTCGAATGTATCCTCTGAAAATAAAATAACAATATCTTTTTCTGAAAAATGAGAATTTTTAATTTCAGAAGCATATTAAACATTTCTCCAAGAAGAACGAGACAAAATTTTTCTGGCTAGATTAAAAAATATATAATAAAAACTTAAGAGGATATTATGGAAGTACAGTAAACATCTGATTTACGAACATTCGGTTTACGAACTTTCTATCTTACGAACAAGAATTTTTACGCAACAAATTTGACTTATGTCCTATAAATTCGATCGTACGAGCTTGAATTCAGTCAACTCCAATTAATGCCATCATTTTAAAACGTACGAAAAAGTAACATTTATTTCTGGCATACCTAAGTAAATTGTTGCTGGACTTTTTCAAGGGGGTTTAAAAGATTTTTTCATTGCTTTGTGACGTCAGACTTTCTTGAATACGTTTATCATTCCTTTGCAGTACCAATATTCTCATACAAATGTTAAAAGCTGTGCATCTTCTTCCACATCATCACGCCTGTTAATCTGCCCTCACACCCGTAACAGCTCTACCCCAAACTTCCGCTTAATGTGGAAAATGACGCCAAATTCAACGAATGACTAAGTTATCATTAAGATGTATTTGTTAAAACCTATTAAAATTTGTTCCGTTCCCCTTTTTCTTACACTTGTAGGAGAAAAAATTGATTTTCGAACACATACCACGATTGAACATTGCATTAATGGGAAACTCTCCCGATTTACGAACTTTCGGTTTACAAACTACTTTTCAGGAACGCATGGTGTTCCTAAATCGGGAGTATACTGTAATTTATTTGGGTCCACTTCAACATTTTTAACATAGGGATCAGTCTATGCTAATTATAGAAATGTATTACCGTAAGGTTAATTTTAACATAGCGTTTTTTAATCAAAACTTTGCATCAAATTACATAGAATGAGTTTTTTAATCTTACATTAGTAAATATCTGCGTAGAATTTAGAATTATTAATATAATAATACATGCCATATGAACGCGATCGTTAAGAGAATGTCAAAGTTATTCGTCAGACCAAAATGATCCTAGCGCTTCTGCATATAAAAAATGGGGCGGCTCAGAACAGTAGAATACGGTCCATTAAAACTACACTGCTATACGTAAGGGTCGTATTTTTCACGCTCAGAAACACTCCAAATTGCAGGTAGTTGAAAGGGAAGACATGCAAAATATTAGAAAAATGCAGACACCACGTTTATAAACCGTTGCACCAACGGTCGCACATCTTTCTCCTACCTTCCATCGACCTACTCAACAACACTAGCACACGCGCTTTAAATAAATCTCCGTCTCGTATATATTCTCCTCAGACAGCAGCACTTCTCTCCGAATTCCCACCGGCAATTCTCATCTCCACATTAGTCAAGGAAGGCGGAGTAGAAGCATTTAATGCTAGCGAGGCTAGAAGCAAACCCCCTCCCCACCCATTCCTTTCCCCTATCTCCCTCCATACCAGCTTTCCCATCTACGCCACTCCGTAAAATTTATTCTTCCTTCTCATTCAGAGAGAACTGCGTCTCTCGCGAAAGCACTCGAACAGTCTCGAGATTCTGTTGCAGTTTCGAACGGAGCTAAAGAATCCGAAAGTGTCATAGCGGAGGGGAGAGAGAGAGAGAGAGCAAAAGGGGATATGGCTTGGATGAATAGTATGAGTTATAGGGACGTGAGGAGGTGAGAGTTGAATTGGTGACACATGACCCGGAACTCCTTAGGGAGAGCAATATGCGCGTGTGCGCTTGGTTTTAGGGAAGTAGGGAAGAAGAACCACGTTATATTAACCAGAGAAAGGTGGAGAGGGGCAGAAATCAAAAGGGAAAGGAACCAGAAACTGCGGAGAGAAAGAGATTGGTAGAGAAGACGAAGAGAGAGAGGATGGAAGCAGAGGAAATTTGAGAAATAAAGGGTGAGACTAATAAAGAGAAATAAGGAATAATGAGAAAAGAAAAATTAATGACTGAAAGAAGAGAGACATGAACAGTTAAGGAAAAAAGTGAAATGGGAGGTAAATCGAGAAGGACATTGGCAAGGGAAAACAAGGAGAAAGAAAAGAAATAAAGGAAAACGCCAAAAAATGAGAAATAAAAGAAAGCGAGAAATAGAATGTAAAGACTTTGAAATATAAGAGGAAATATTTATACAAAGGACGAGATAGGTGGAATAGGGAGACGAGAAAGGAGAAATTGTGGGAATATAGAGCGAGACTGTGATAAAGGGATGGAAGGAGAGATTTTAGGATGGTAGAGTAAGAAGACACATGGAGAGAGAGAAATGGGGGGTTGAGGTTGATGGGAGGGAGTGGACAGAGGAAGGGGTGGGAAAAGGGAGGAAGAGCGTCCCACATAAACTGGTCGGCCGTAAAATGAGGAGGAGAAGATATAGAGCTTATCCCTATCTCGAAAAATGGCTCGGCGGAAGAGCGTGCGCGGAGAGAGAGAGAGAGAGAAAGAAAGAGAGAGAGAGAGAGGACTCGGATCGAGTTAGAGAAGTCTGCGGACTGAAGTAATCACGAGAGGCGTACGAGAAGAAGAAAAAATCTTCCTTATTTTTACGGCACTGTCTTGCCTCAATTTCTCTCCCTCTGTAGCTCGAGCTTAAGGTTTTATTCTAAATAAATTTACAAAGCTTCGCTTTTGTTAGATAATTTTATCGATTACAAAATAAAATGGGATCAACGCGTAGCTTTGTTTAATTGGAATGGCATATTAAATACCACGTAGAAAGGTGAGTATAAAATGATCTAAATGGTATAATTTATAACCCACTTTCCTTGTGATTTTTCTCACAATGTAATTCGTAGCTTGGCCGGCTTGTTTTTACATTAAAGGTCTATCCAATACTAGCTGCATCATATGAATAACGAAAAATTCTGCAAAGGAAAATCGTATGGGACTTTCTATAATACGAATTAATAACCCAGGCGCGTATGTAAAAAATTGATATAAGGCATTTCGGATATAAATACATGAAATTTGTTTTATTTGGTATCGTTAGCATACCTGCATACCGGGCAATTAATTTAAAAGCACATGTTATTCGAAGGCAATAAGAAGGGTTGAATAATAGTTAACCTGGTAAAAATTTCTTGTGGAATACTTTCACGTATCAAGCAATATTTCAATGCGTCAACTATAAATTTGAATTATTAATCACTAAAATTTTTCTCATCATTGCAGAATCACATTTACTTAATTATATGTGATTGTATTAATAAATAATAGAACTTAATTGTATCGTTTCACTTTGAAGAACCTATTTGTCCAAATTTTATAATTCGATCTAGGACTCAGGATGCTTAATATTCAATTAATTTGGTGTTAATATATACGAAAGATAATTACTTTAAAACTTCGACTATCAGTACACTGCTGAAAATGAACAAATTTTATTCATTCTTCGCCCTTTCGCATATAATAAAAACTTTCAGAAAGTCAGTGAACACGATCAAACGAAAACGAAGAGGTAACGTACGCAATTCGTTTAATGGGGAGCGTGGCGAAAGAATTCTCGACTCAAGTCGCGTCATCATCTAATTTCCTCACTATTCTTTGGGTTCTTTTGTTCATAAAGTAAACTTTATAAGCCGAAAGGAATAAAATTTTTAGCCAAACTTTCCCTTGGAACATAAAAATAGCTATAAAAAGCCATTTTTGAATTCGCTGGTGAAACCAATCAGGTTTTATTTGAGGAATAACAGAATATATATTTCAGAATCTCTTTTCATCAGGTAGAGTTCATGTTAGAAATCTGCTCCAGACCATTATTGTTTACGTAAGATTAATACTATCAAAATAGACTGCAGATATTTTGCAGTGAAGAGTGGAAATGCTGTCTTAATTCGTATGTCCGACTTTTATAATATTTTGATGAAATTCTGTTTTATTAATTTCAAGGAGATCTATAATTTAACACAAAATCTATTAATAAAATAATGTAATTTTACAAACTACAAAAGCCTATATAAATAATAAACGAATAAATATATAAAGGTACTGTCATAACCAGACGTATATATATAAAGAAATCACCTGAGAATTCCTTTATTGGATTTCACATTCCGCAAAGATCATCCTTTCCCTTATTTTTTGACGGCTGCCAAACGGTGGTGTTTCCCTTTCAACCCATTCATCTGACCACGCATGAATTTTTTTGGGACTTCTGACGTGCGGTTGAAATAGCTTCTGAGAAAAGCCGCAGATGGAGGGATCGGCTGCGTCCTACTTCCTGTCAAATCTCCCTTCCCCTTCTTTTGTCTTACCCGACCCCTCAGAAAAAAATCTGTTGGTTTCAGGGGGTGGAATTTATCCCCTTAAAAGATTTGAAGAAGAAAAACAGGGAAGGTCTTAAACTTAGGAACAAGCGCGGAGAATGTTATACATTACGATTCAAGTTTACTCATTATCATACTTAAGACTAAATTACAAACGTAAATATATGTAATTGTGCGTGTATGTATATGTATATAAGTATGCGTGCGTGTCTTTCTTGGCTGATCTTTTTTCACAAATACGAACCAGATACTTCTATTTAAGGCTCTCTTGAACCTCAATGAGTCTTCAATTACGCCGGAGAGATTTCAGCTATTTATTTTCTTGGCCAGTCGATTTTCCGTTAGGATTGTCTATTAAAAGCAGTATATTACGTTGGTTGTGTTCAGATTTTCAGATCCGTCCGTATTTGGACTTCAAAAGTGGAAATTTCGCTCCGTGTATTCCATTCGTGGGTGGTGAAAATGGAGATAAAGCCTAGACAAAGCGGCGAAATTATTTTCATGTGAAGGCATTATGACCTTCCAAAAAAAAGTATTGCAAGAAAATTATTTTTGTAGAATATTTTCTATATTTTCCCAAAACATCGTTTTACTAAATTCAGCCTTTAATACAGCCCAAGGTGAAAGTTTGATGATTTGATATTTCTTTGAGCAAAACTATATTAAATAAAATTTTTATATTATTAACATCGATCATTGTGAAAAAATTGGACATAAGAAATTAACCACACTGTGGAATGATTATTTCAATTCCGAACTTTTTATATCATATTAGAGAATAAATTTAGCATCGTAATAAATTTCCATTCTTGCACATATTATATCAGTATTTTATAAAAATTCAAAAATAATTTTCATTTCCTTTTAAACGATGTGCACTTAAACGTAGCAATCTTAAAACTTTCCAGTAACGTACGATTGAAACCTACTTTATACGTTTTAATAATAGACATTCCCATATATTAACAGAACTTTGTACGCGACTCATAATTCCTGATACAACTTTGCTATACATACATGGTGATACCTTATTCACATGAGAGATGGAAATTCCTAGTAGTGCAGCTAAATATGTAAATTTTCACGCTTGAAAGATTATCACGTAAGCTTCGTCGTTATTTGACACATGAAATACGCGTCTTCATAAGGTTATCAAAAAAAATACTATAAGAATACATCATGTGCACAATGACGTATGAAACTCCACTGCGATTCCCTTGTTTTCTAAAGGAAAACAACTCGTTCCTTTTTACGCACCTCTCTATCTTACCCGCCTAATATTCCAGCCATACTCTTTTTTTTTACAGCACATCATCATCATATATCTCTTTCATGCAAACTCGCTCGTTCTCCATTCCTCATTCCTTTACATATTCAACTCTTCCTACGACAACATTTCTTTCCATCGACTCCCTCTCTCCCTCCCTCTCTCTCCCTCCTTCCCTCTCTCTCTCTCCCTCCCTCTCTCTCTCTCTCATTCTTGCCATTTTTGTCTCCGAAACAAGTCTCGGCTAACTTAAGCCCTTCACCATCCCTCTTCTCTCATAGTGGTCCAATCGATGTGGGCTTCTTCTTTTAACTTCCATCCCTTTTTCTTCCCTTCTTTATCATTCTCTCTCTTTCTCCCATCGTATATTCTCCCTCCCGCTATACATAACATCTTTTCACCTTCCGAAAGGTTTAAAAACGCTCACTTTGCTAATTCTCTGTCTCTTCCATTATCTTTAACGCCGCCCCCGCACCATGACGGGGGAATCTGCAATCTCTTCGCCCTATTGTTCCGCCACCATCCCTCTCTCTCTCTCCTCTCCTCCTCCACTCTCTCCCTTATCTCCCACCGAAAACTCTCTCCTCCTCTAACTCCTCCCCTTCAGCCCTTATAACTCTCCCTTCCTCCTCTCCCTCCTCTCCCTCCCTCTCCTCCTTTCCCACAAAATACGTCGGTTCCTTACCGTTCTCTTATAAACCTTCTATAATTTCCAACTTCGCAATTAATATTTCTTTCCTCTTCCACTTATTGCATCACCTTATCTTCACCTTTACGTCCATTTCCTCTCTCATTAAAGCTTAACTCTTCTATTATCTCTTTCTGATACCAGCTACTTCCAATCCATCTACCATCCTCTCCTGTTCTTTGAATAACTTCCACAGTTGATACTTATAATGGCACTTCCTCCTCTCAACACTCTCTCTCTCTCTCCCCTTTCATCCGACATCGTCTCCTATATTTCTACCAAGCTCTCTCCTCCTTCACGCATTTTTCATCTTCCTTCCCGCTTCTTTTCCAACTCTAATCCTCTCTCTCTCTCTCTCTCCCCCTCTATATCTCCATCTCTCTCTACATCTCTCTCTCACCATCTCTCTCTCCCTTCCGATCTCCCATTTCAGACGTTTTTTAACCACTCTCATCCTCCCCTCCCCTATCCTTGCCCTCATTTTACGCTCTCCCATTACGTCATATTCACGACCTCATATCACCCTCCCTCTAAAGCTTTCCTTCCCTTATACGTTTCCTCCGCAGTTCTCTTTCGCCATCCTTCTAAATTCTCTCGCATCCATCTCATCCCTTCTACGTCTCTCCCTTTCCCTTCTGCTTCATTTCTCCCTCATTGCTCCCCTAATTACTGCTCTCAGTACTTCCCCCCCCTCCCCTCCCGCCTCATTCCGGTTTATCGCTCTGACTTCCTCGTCACGTCTCTCTCTCTCTCCCCCCCTCTCTAGTTATTTCCCCCCTTTATTCTCGTTATTTCTGCATCAATTCCATGAAATATAAGTACACAAATATTTAGGAGTGGTAAGGCGAATCGAGTCGGGGAATTTCCCGAAAAAAAAGACTCCCAAAGAGGAAAGAAAACGGTTAAAATTATAGGACGCTTGAACGAGATAACAACAGTTATGAAGAATTAAAGAATGTTGCGGAGATTAGGATAATGTGGGGAACTCGGTTTAACCGACCTATCTACTCAGGGCCTGCATGATATCTTTGGGGGCCCTTATGCAAGCACGATTTCGGGAGTCCTCTTCTTTTTCTGCACTGTTCCTACAATGGCCATTATGTGACCTGGGATAATGAGGTACCGGCGATACGAGGTACTTCAGCTTATTTATCTGAATCGATATTTATAAATTTACTGTGCCAGTTATTGACGACGATGAATTACGGTACATAGAAGCAAAATCTGGGCCCCCCTCTCCCGGGGGCCCCTATGCGTAGCATACCCTGCATACCCCATAACGCCGGCCCTGTATCTACTACGGTTAGAACACCAATACACTCGTGCATATACACGCATACGTATGTATCGCCGTCCTTCAGCTGTATATTTCTCTCCCTTCGTTGTTTTTCTTTTCTTTGATTTCCCAAAATCATTCTTGCCCTCTTTCTCGCTCTTCATGCCCTTTGTCTTTCTTCTTCTTCTTCTCTCTCTCTCTCTAGACATGGCCCTTGGACCGGACTCTTCCTATCTTTCTCTTTCCCTTCTCTCTCTCTTCCCCCATCTCATCGATACCTTCCATTTTTTCTCGATTGATCCCATAGACCCCTTTCTCTCCCTCTCTCTCTCTTTTCGTCCATTCCATCATCTGCTCCCTTTCCGAATCTCTTCCAACTTTCCAACCCTTCTTTCTTCCTTGTGTTTCTTCATACACACACACGCACGCACGCCCACACACCCATACCCCCCCCCCCCACACACACAGAGGCACACACACACACACCTCCCTCTCCTCTCTTCTCCTATCCCTTTTCTCTTTCTTACTCTAAGGTCGTATCTCTGACCCATTCTGGTCTCTCTCTCCCCCTCGTGTGCGACATGCCGTGCCCATCTCATACTCGCACTCATTCCTTAAAAAAAAAAGATTTTCTTACGTTCCTCTCACACCAGTTGTCTCTCTCTCTCTCTATTTCCTTCTTCAGTTGCTCTCTCAGTTTTAGCAAAGCTCGCATCCATTCACTTTGTTTTGCGCGCGTTTTCTCAGTCTTTTTTCGGATGGTTTTAAAAATTCTTTTTGCCGCTCATCGTATTTGCAGGCTTTCCGACCCTCCGACGATCTGCCTCTCCCTTTGTTTGGTTTTCTCATTCCAAACATGTCTATTCAACCTTGACATGTAATCCTTTGCAAAAATTCCGCGTATTTCTGGAGACTTTTCGATGGGCATTAGTATACGCAGCGCAGCATCTTGGAGACATCATCCATCCATTATTCAGTAGCCCAAATTTTTATTTAATTTATTGTTCTTTCTCTCTCTCTTTCGAACTTTTTTTATTAATTCCACCCGCGTAATTTCATCCACTGCCACTCTTCATCTTTCCTATATTCTTAAAACGTTCTTGTTTCGGTTCGTGTATAAATATATAATGGACATCCAATATCGCCCTCCCTCTCTCTAGCTATATATTTCTCTCTCTCTGTCTTTCTCTGATTTTTCATCGTTTTCTTACTTCGCAATCACTTGCGACTCTCGTTAAGCATCGAATTTACTTTCGTTCGCATTCAATTACTCGTAATATTGGATTTCTTCGAGAAGATAGCGTTTAGATCGCCGGCGGATTCCTTCTCCATACTATTTCGCTTCCTATTCTTTCGCTCCTTTTGTTTATTGTTCCACTCGGCTATGACCCGAGGAAAATATTTCTTTTTCGAAAGGGCAGACATGTTTTAGCCAGCGATAAAAGCGGTGAAAATCTTGCCGAATGGAAGTCCTTCGAAGAATTTTTTTTACTACCGCTTAAAGGAAAACTCTAAAAAAAAAAAAAAACGGATTGTTAACTCCATTTAGAAGTCATTGCTTTGTTAAAATGCCATGAATTATTCCTATGCAACTGAGGCCTTTGTGGTACTTTTATTGTTTTAAAAGCAGATTTCTGTGTTCTTGCTTTAACCAACATATCGTGTTATTTATTTTAAATCTCTCCATTGTTCTCGTGATGTATTATTTACGCGTTAGCCATAACTCAAATAATGTTCGCTTTCTGCCCCTTTCGTATTTCCTGTCGAAGCTTTTCCACCTTTATTCCCCTTCCTCTCGCACCATTTTAATATAAAGCCCGCAATAAAAAGTGCAGTAACCATTTTCCCTCCAATATCTTCCTCAAATTTTTATGTACCATTTCTTTCGTGGAGTACATTCCTTTCTCTTTCTTTAATTTTACGTCCCTTTTCTCCTATATCGTTTTTTCTACGCGTTTTTCTTCGCTTCTCCTCTACTCCTCGTTCTGCTCGCAATGTTATCTTCCATTTCGTTTCGTCCGTTCGGTTCCTTCCCCCTTATTCCTCTTTATATCTTCTTCTTTCTCCAACTTCACCCGCACACACTCTCTGTCTCACGGTCTTCGGTCCGTCCCTCTTTATGATTCCCCGGCCTGTTCTCCAGAAGGAGATGGTTTTGCATCAAAGGGAGGAATAGAGTGCAGAGCGGAATGACGTAAGGGTGGGGGGGTCCTAGGGGGTGTGGGGGTGGGGGGTGGGGGTTTACGCCCTCTCCTCTCATATGCAAAGTCCGGGTCTCCGGGGGGTTGCGTCGCGTCTGCGGTCGACGGACCCGATTCGAATAACCGGAAAAAAAGGAGGGCTCGGTTCGACTCCGGGAAGCGATTTGCATGAAAATGCTTTACGGATGTTCGGCGGCGCTTTCATCCAGTCATTTTGTTGTTGGCGGAAGTTTGTTTTCAACCTAATTTTCCGGATTCTCTCTCTCTCTCGTTGCGTTGTGCAGGATTTCCTCTTCGTTTCCCCCTCTCTCTCTCTTTCTCTCATTTTCTCTCTCTCTCGGCATTCACCGCGTTCGCTCCTGCTGATTAATTCAAGAATCTTTTGGGGAGAGTTACATTAGTGACTTTCGTTATTTGCATTTCAAGGTTGAGAGAGCGAAGCTTTTCTCGATCACGCTGAAGCACTCGATGGTAGAATTTTAATATAATAATAATTGTGCTTGCGTTGAAAAATAGAAAAAATGAAAACCAATTACTATTGTAACCTTCAATAATCCTTTGTAATAATTACTTAAAATGTATTTCTTAGCGGTCATGTCCATGGCGTATATAGAGCAATATACTCTTGAAAAAGGCATGAACTTCATAAATGCACAATTCGATTCAAACGATATTTATTGTGATCAAATGAATAATAATAATATATATGATAATGATCCAATTAAAGCGTATAAAACTTGAATATTTTTCAGTAGAATAACTGCCAGAATGATATTATTTCGCGATTTAGGAGTACTAGTTCTAATGAAAATGTATTCCCTTAATGTTACTTGGGTTGATTTGTAGCAAAGCAAGGCAGCATTTTTATATTCAACATACAAATATTTTCCACTTTAAATTTACAGGCTTATATCTCATATTATTCGACACCTACTGGATAATTTGAAATGGAATTTAGAAATTTTTGCATGAAAACACGCTTTAAAATTTCGGTGCAATTTTACGCCCATCACGGAGAGGTAAAATGAATTTTAAAACCGATGTCAATTGAAATGGAAAATAGCTCCAGGCGCAATGGAACGATTAATGAAAACAAAAACAGTTAACTTCGTTTCATACAGTATTTCCGTCTCCTGTGTGATAATTCTGCGCACAGGCTTCCATTTTATGGCCGAAAAGCTGTGGAATACTGCTTGTAATAATGTATCACCTCAATGAAAAAGTAAATTGATACTCACCGTGACATACCACTGAAAATACTGGAGGAAAATAATAAACAAATATTTCAGGAGAGATAGCTTTTTTAAAGAACTAATGCACGTGTGTTTTTATTGATTATTTTTATACAGGCTTTTGCTTCGTTCTTAATCACAAAGCTACGTTTCTTGAGCGTTGAACGCATATAATAATAAATATAATTTCGTTGTAATTTTATATAGCATTTACTGCGCATTAATCATTAATAGATTAAAATAAAGATAAAAATAAAACCAATAATGTAGTCGATTAATCATTGTGTCAAATACTTTGCTTAAAATAGCCGATTAATACAACTTAGGAGAAAACGGTTTCATTTTAATGACTGAAAAAAGGAATTCCTAAAAACAGAATACGAAGAATAGAGAAATAAGACACATCGAGAATGACGACTATGTTATAAATAGGCAAAAATTTCTTTTTTTAAAACCAACAAAAACGAAAAATCGAAATATTTTCGCCATAGTAATTCTTTCATTCTCTCTGCGAAGCCGGCGTCAATGTTAATGTTTATCCTTTCAACGTATTTCTTTTAATCGAAAAAAGATTTTTTGCGTTTTCCTGCGCGATACGTTCAAAGAACGCTTCTAGAATATCCTCGTCCTTTCTAAAAGGCCGGCAAAAATCCTGCACAGCGCACGCAAAGGATTGGCCGAGATCCAAAATGGCGCCGCTTTCAAGGCCTTTTGCGTCGGAAGGAAGTTAATGCGCTGGCCTACTTCTCTCTCGGCAGAGAGGAAATATTACTTCAAGTGGTCGATCTGGGGTGAGGATGAGGAGGAAATGGAGGAGGAAGGGCAAAGCAAGGGAGAAGGACAAAAAGCAAGGGAGGAGAGGATATGCTATTACTCGAAAAAGTTGGAATTATTACGACTCGTGGCTAGAGAGAGAAAAAAATCGTTCCCAACACCCCCAGGCGAGAAAAAATAACGGCGATGACGAATGGAAAATCTCTTCCTTTTTACCATCCCTTTAAGTTTCCACAGCGGTATACAATCACAGGTAAAGGTAAAAACACGTTCTCGCTTCAAAAAAAAAAAAGGAAAGGCAGCATGAATTTAGAATAAGGGGGAGCGAAAAAGAGAGAGATGGTGTTCGAGAGAATTGGTAAAAAAAATAATAGTGGAACTCTTTTCGAAATGGCGATTCGGATGCGGAAGTAGCGATTTAATTAATGGACTGTGTTTCCGATCCGCTATAACTTACAGGGGGTTTGTTTTTTTGGAATTCTCCAAAAATTAGGCTATTAAAAGCTTAACTGACGGCATTAACATCACGGACT
The DNA here is from genome assembly GCA_036926305.1 of Uropetala carovei. Lineage (NCBI taxonomy): Eukaryota > Metazoa > Arthropoda > Insecta > Odonata > Petaluridae > Uropetala > Uropetala carovei. The sequence continues at coordinate 13,357,820 of JAXCHB010000235.1, forward strand.
GCATGGAAACAACGGAAGTTTGTGTATCCTTTTAATGTACGGTCAGTTTGCCTCATCCGTTTCGAAAAATCAACTGTTAAATATCCATCCGTGTCATTAAATGCTCAAACATACGGAACGAAAAAAAGGCCATAAATAAACGCACACACGTGCACTCAGATTTTCACGCCGTCATAGCTCGAAAACAGCAGGTCTCCTTTTTTTTCGATACGTGACGCGGAAAAATCTACCCTTGGCTTAAATTCGGGTCATGGCGTATACAGTAACCCCGGTTATTCCGGGAGTGACCGTCTTTAAACGAAGAAAAAAACGATTTAGAGTTGATTAATTGTAAAGATAGTGACAGAATAGATATTTAGCGGGATGATTCCAAAGTCTAGTAATGTTATTTAATTACGGCAATAATTCTGAATAATGTTATTAAGAAATCATATCCATTGATTTTACATCATTATCTATTAATTTCAAATATGAGGGCTAAAGTTTTTATTTTATCCATTGCAATAAATCTATGGATGTTAAAATTCTTGCCATTTTTAATAGCTCCTAATTTTACTCTTTTAATGTAAAAATTAAGCAAAATAATTGGGAGTCTGTTAAAATACGAGATGGGTTTTTAGTCTGGCAAATACGTACGTACAAATTTGGTTACAACTAGATGGATAACGTCCTGCTGTAAGCCTTGTGGCTAAGATCGAAATATTATATCACTTAAAACGTGAAATTTTGGTTTGCACGACATTGAGTGATAGGTAAAAAAAAACCCACTTGCCGGCTTTGGTATCCCACCGAATCCAGGACGAGGCGGGATTTTGTAAAACATTTTACGTTCGGCGACGAACTATTCACGCTTCATCAGTCCTACAGGGCTTTTTCCGCTCGCTAAATTCCAAAATCATTCCGTCGAATGGTCGCCGGAAAGGCAGGGAATTACATTTTCCCTACGCTTTTAAAATACAACGGAATTTGAAAATCAATTTCGACCCAGAGGCGGACACACACCGAAACCGGCGTGAGAAACGCTTTCCGAGGCCTTAAACGTGATGCTACGTGATTGCAACCAGGAACTGTACTCAAACCATTACGCGAATACACAATTGCAGAGTCCGGGCGTCATCCCAATTCTGCACAGTGCACAGCGATTACACACCTAGACACTCTGGAAAAATGCTTTCACCTCTCTCGGCAATGGTGTCTCCCTCTATAACCTCTCTCTCTCTCTATCTCTCCCCATCTCTCAACCTCTACTGCTCTCTCTATTTCTAGTCCCTTTAGGGGTTTAACTGCAGTGAATTTCAAACGAGATGTTCGTCCGACGGTGCCGGTTGCGGTAATTGGTATGGCGGTCAAAACTGCCCGCTAGACCCCCGTTGCTATTCGCCCCTCTCTCTCTCTCTCCATCCCTCTCTCACCCTTACTCCGCCCACTTCCTGATAGAACGGACGCAGTCTATTCGCAAGGCCACAGGGGATTTTGCAGATGCATCATAATGTGTTCGCGTAAAATTAAAGAGCGAAATGTCAAAAGGATAACAAATTGCTGGTTTTAATAAACTTAAAAGCGTAAGTTTGCATAAATTACTTATGTTTATGAATAATGGGTAGGTAAAAAATATGAATACGCCCTAAAAAAAAAGATTTTTAATTCGATGTCGGAGCATTAAAATAGCTACTAGTATGGACTAAGAACAGCGAAACAAACAAAAGAGGTTGTATCACTATAAAACAATGTTTAAATGTGCTATTTGATTGACCAATATCTCTCGCAAGTGCAAAATCATTTAAATAAATTTTTGCCGGTGCATATGTGTGTGTGTTTGCGTGAGTGCGCGTGAACGTTTATACATCGCACGTAAAAAGATAGAACGAGGAATAATGAAGCCAGCATATAGCAGGGGTGGGCAACATTGTCTACATGGAAGGCCAATGCCTCGGCGGGCCGGATTAAGAGTTTAATTCGGAAGTTACCTAGAGATTCTGAGGGACCGTATAAGCGGAAATCAAGACTAAGTAACGATTTTAGGGACGAATTTTCAAAATTAAACGTTTTACTATAATAATTTCACCAAAACAATAACAAATCTGTGCTTAAAATCTTTACATATACTCGGGTCGCATGAAATTCTTTCGAGGGCCGCATACGGCACGCAGGCCCTAGATTGTCCACTCCTGTTAAATAAGGTGAGAGAAATGGGAGGGTACTCGTACATTCTGGATCCAATTAATCTGTTGTTTTTCAATAGCCTCTTTCCTCGCAGTGCCATATACACGCAAACGGAGAGAGAAAGGAAAGTGAAAGGAAGAAAAGCGCATAGGTGAGTTCGAACGAGAAGATCAGGTAAGAAGAGTACGAGATTTGACGAGGGTGCAAGGAGGGAAGAAGTGAAGGAGGGCACTGACGTCACCAGGAAGTTGCTCCCTACTCTTTTCTCGCAACGCAGAATAGTACGGTGTGCCATACCGCTTCCACTTCGGATACGTGGACTTTTTATATCGTATGGGAGCTAAGAGAGGCAGGAGGAAGATGGAAGATTCAATAGTTTCGTTTCGGGTGATAAAAATGCATGCGGACGCGTCGGGTAGAATGTATTTTTTACTGGGGTCAATTCGAATCATTATTTCTGTCCCCAAGAATCGAGTTTTTCTTATAAAAGGTTAACGTCACGCCAATTGATTTTTTAGTCATCGTTCCCCTTGCAGTCGATTCTTTATTTATAATATCTAAGTCAATCAGGAAGACTATTTTCTATTCATGGCATTTCGTGTAGTAATATACCGCTATAGCCTTTGCATAGGCATTTAAAGCCGAAAGTTAATTTGTCTTTGATGACTTCGTCATAAAATTAGTTTTAAAAAAATTGAAACTTTGCGAGGGTAACCAGAAAGATGACACTGTAATTGTTTTCCAAATTAAGGAAGGGTATTAGTTGGTATTCATCAGTTTAGCCTAAACATTAAGACAGAAACGTGTTCTAATATATTTATTTTAGAGGAGAACTGGTGTAAAAGTATAGAATATAGGAATTTCGGTTTATTCAGTCAACAGTCTAATTTTTAATTTTTTATGTACATGCCATGGGAATATAAGGATAAATTTATTCGCGAGAGAATGGGAAAACACCGAAAGGCTTTAATTAAACACGAACGTTTTATTTCGTGAAAAATTCTTCCACCAAGCAAAATTTAATATGTATAGAATAACAAAAAACGTTTTGCGGCCAACACGCTTAAAAATTTATCTCGATTCGAATGTATCTAATTAGGAGAATTGGTTTTTTCAAAGGATAATTACGTCATCAAGGAAATTATTTCCTTGAATCGTAATTTACCAGCAACGCATTTAATAACAATACCAAGTCTCCACCTTCTTATCACAATTAAACGCTGAAAACATTCACCAACGCTTTATGCCACAGTAATGGGATTATGAATCGCACCAGCGAGGACCGTGGCATAACGATTCACGACATAAGCGCTGAAACACAATTCGTGAAGTGCTCGAAAAATCGTCCGCAGGAATGTAAAAGAGACGGGATGTGATGGCGACGCGGCGATTCGTGGCAAATATTTAATCAACCGTCGGGGTAAAAAAAAGAAGCTCTTATTAATTACAACTGCGAGAGAGAGAAAAAAATGAAAAAAAAGAAGAGCGGCCCACCCACTTTGGCGTCCGTTAAGCAGCAACTCAGGAGCGGAGTGGGAGGGAGAGGAGGGAGGGAGAACGGGGGGGCGAATCATCTGCCGCAATGAATTTGCATTCATGAATTTCTTAATAACGCAGCACGATAGGAGGCGGTTGAGGGAAAGAGAGAGAGAGAGAGAGAGAGAGAGAGAATGAACGAGGCGGACGAGGAAAGAGAGTGGTGCGGTTGAGTGAGTGGATATGTGAAGTGGTGTGGCAGCGTTGGGTGGGGAAGGGTATATGGGAAAGAGGGATGGAGTGATAAATAAATGGGATGGGGCGCTGTATAGAGAAGGGGGATGTGCGTTGGAAGGAGGGGGAGGGTGTAGCGGGAAGTAGGGGGGTGAGGAGGAAACGTTGGAGATTTCAGAGGGGGTTGAATAGGGAAGTTGAATGGAAGTGTGGAGATGGATGACGTTGAAAGGGGTTGGGAGTAGCGGGAGAAATGAGGTGTGGAAGGATGGGTGGGATAAAGTGGAGATGCGGATGGAGATGGATTTCAGGGAAAGAGAAGGAAAGCGAGAGGGGGGGGGGAGAGAGGAAACCCGTGGTTCGGAGTTGAAAATGATGGTTGTGCCACGCTAGATGCAGGGGAGCGTCCAAAAAATGGGAGGGAGAGGGGAGAATGGAGGAATGGGGAAGGGTGCTGCATGAAGTATAAAATAGATTATTGAGGGTGTGTAAACGGGTGTAAGGACCGCGGGCCAAAGGGATCTCGGTCTTTTCGGAAGAGGTGCGGGTCGAGAGAGAGAGGAGGGGAAAGGACTGTGATGTCGGCTGATGTGTAGGAGGAAAAATAAGCGAGAAAGTGGTGTCCCCAGGCGGCAGGTGACCTCGGACGGCGAGATTTTCCTGTCATACGGTTTTTTCTGTCTCTGCCAGGGAAGTTTTTTAATTGGGAGAGAGGTGGAGCCGCCTATATTTAATAAGTGAGAGGGACCCCTCCCGGTAATTACACGACTGTTTTTGTTTTTATAGTGTCTTTTAGGGGTTTCTAAACGAAATATAGCTATTGCGTAAGAAGGCGGTATGTATTAATCAAGGATTTTCCTTTATGTAATATATATATATATTAGGTTTTGATGTGCGAAATGGAACTATAAAGTGTTACAAGTGTCTCCGTAAATTAAACAACATTCGCAGACTTTGAATTTTTTTGTTTTTTTCCGCTAACGATGGGAAGATTCCTTTTGCCTTAAGTTTCACGTCTCGTAAAAGTTTTTTGGTAATATTTCGTTTTAAAGAATTTTGATATTCGGCCGTACATATTTGCATGGCAAAACTCGATGAGCGAGCAATTTAAAGATATTAAACGGACATCCGGGACAGGGGAGAATTTTACAGAAAATGCAAACATGACTCCCTTGCAATTAAACTTGCATCAATAATCGCAAGTCGCGGTGCGGTAAATATTCCAGATTAACGCTCGCCCGTTATCACGCATCGTGCAGAGAAGAGATAACTGATAGGAATTGCGTGTTTTAACATGGAGATTTAATTTATGCGCGTGAAGACGGCGAATATAATTGTTTTAAGACTAAATATAATAACGAAAATATATGCTGCCGGAATTCCGCCCAACCAAACACGTTTCGAAGCCGCCATATTGATCAACCTATGCGAATATGAAAAGAATTTCGCTTTTCACGAGTCGTAGGAAAGAGATCATATCTCGGCTTAAAATGGCCAAGCTGGTGGTAGGGCTTGTTTATTCTTTGCTCAAAGGATTTCTTAACGGCGGCATTTCAAATAAAAGCGATCAAACCGCATTTGCAGCCCACTATACACTAACAAAACCTAGATCGCCATGCTTTTAAATTCAAGCCTTATCGATATTTTTCTGCTTCCAATGAAGTGCAAAGCTATTATTTTTATTTCCACTACGGGGTATGTAATAACGAGCGGGTCCTACGTTTTACTTTTATCTCTGTAAAGGCTTGGTTCGTCGTGAGACGCGTAAAAAATTACGCCTGGCACGGAAGAGGGTGTTTGTCTTTTAAGATTCAAGGTACGCGGAGGAACAAAGAAAGGAAACGCAAAAAGGAGATGGAGGAAGAAGATCAAAGCTTACCGGAGGGGAAGAAATGTGACGGGAAAGGTATCCTCTTTCGCCAATAAATCGAGATGGGAAGAAAATGGGAAAAGGAAATGAGGGCAAAGGTATGCGTGGAGATGGAATTCGCATGTTATACGGGAGCTCGGAAGGTCGATGACTGAAGTTTTCCCGAAAATAAAAAAAAAACGGGAAGAGAGGCGAAACTGGGGGACGTAATAAAAAAGTTAAGGTCAGAGGCGGCGAATGGATATGCAAAAATAAAGAGCGGAAAGAGAGAAAAACACAGTATCAGAAAAAAAGAGAAACTCTGCGAATTTGATAATTTAGGGACGTGCGTTAAATAAAAACGTTATTATTAAAAGAGATTTTTGGTGATACATCATCTGATAAATAATAAAACATCATTGAAGCCTACGACGGATATTATTTGAAAGAAATACGTTTGGTAAACTGGGGCAGAAAGTTTGAAAGAGCTTTAATTAAGGGTGCTGAAAAAACGAACGCAGAGGACGGAAATATGGGGAGCGGCAGTAAAAAGCTCGTTTATTAAGAGCGAAGAAAAAAAGAAGAAATTCTAAAAGGTGCGATTGGAGAAGTTACGTGAAAAACAGAATTTCCAAAACAAAGAAGTTTTTACTAATGGAGAGGAAAAAGTAAAAAAAAATACTTAAAAACGTGAAAGGCGAGGAAAGGAGACATTTAGAAACACAAAAGATCAAACAGAATAGATAATTGACACGTAAAGAGAGAGAAAATTTTGGTTATAAAGAAAAAAGGAACGGTAAAGAGTAGAATTTTAAAATTGAAAATACATGGTTATTAAAACAACGTCGATGATACGCAATTTTAAAAATACGAAAAAGATGAAAAACGCAATGGAATGAAGATTCGCCGTTTTTGAAGATGAGGACAGCATAAGAAAGTTGACAAAAATACCAATTCAGAATAAATTAATAGCTCGTCGACTATGCTGAAGCGTTAAACAGTTTTCTTAAAGATTTATATATGCAGAAAATTCTCAAATTATAGCTTTTCACTTCTTAAATTTTCAATATGGAGAAACGGCTGGTACAATGTATCACTCTATGTAGATGATTCGTCCTCAGACGAACCCACATCACCGCAATTACTCAGTCATTATGCAGGGCAATATATAGTGCGCTGGTTTTATATTATCTCTTGAAAAATCATTTACTAAAATCAGTCTTTGATTTGGTGAAGCGAACTCATGAAATGTCAGGCATTGTATTGTATTCAAAGATGAATAAAAAAAATGCTTATCTCAACTTTTGAGTTAAAGTTACGGTTACACATGTTTTTTGATCACCAATGACCACCTTCGTATTTTGGGTAATAACTACTATACCCGTGGAATGGTTAACGGTATGCGAATTTTAACAATTAAGTACCTGTTTGGTGTTATAATTCACCATTCGTTGATTCGCATAGGGTATTTGTTTGTGGCAAGAGACGAACTGAGATAGCTTGTCGACTGCGAACTAATGTGAACTAGGCGTAAGCTATCTTGGTAATAATGAATTACAAATAAATTAGGAACGTAAGAATATGGAAACGAACAAAATACACCTGGAAAGGCTTTTATTCTTGGAATTCTTTCGTAATGTTAACAATAAAATTTTTATTTTCCGAGGGAAAATATAGTTTAATCGATCAGTTGAAACTACAAATTTTATCATCGTTATAATACGGGAATGAAATAGAGTCGCGAGAAAGCTTATTATTAAAATTTGAGAACAAATGGCTGTCTAAAAAATACCAGGTATATGATTGTAGCGTTTGTATATATAAACAATGAGTTTTGAATGTTACATTCCCCGAAAGACCCGATCATATTTAAAATTTGTCAAAGGATAAAATATCGTGTACACTATAAAAACATTTCACAACTAAAACCACAGTGAATGTAAAACAAAGTTCACAACTGACGCATTCATGAACAGTGCAATTTATGACCTATCACAGTGAACTAAAGTCCGTAGAATTAATATTAATGGTATAATTCCTCGCATTTATTAAAAATTTATTCTTCTTTTTAGGTGACAGCAGCTTTAAAAACATCAAGCATTGATAAAATGAAACTTTTCCAAAAGCCACGACAGCCACGATGAAATTTTTATCCGAATCCCGCTTAAAATGAACGCCGGAATTTTTTTTCTGGAAAATAAAAAAAAAATTTAAAAAAAAACTATTTTTCCGTCGCACGGGATCCGTAAAATTATTGGTAAACACACACGAGCCTCGGTAATCGGGTGAGATGTTTTGGGTAAATTTAAATAGGAAATGACAACGGAAAAGTACAAATACAGAAAAGATACCTCGCGAGGATATTTTTCTTGGCGGAGTTAATTAGAAATGATAAATGGAAAATATCATCTGGTAGAAAAAGCGAAAAATAAAGTAAGAGACGGACTGGAAAGAGAGAGAGAGAGGGAGGGAGAGGGAGAGAGGGAGAGAGAGAGAGAGAGAGAGAGAGAGAGGGAGAGAGAGAGAGGAGAGAGAGAGAGGGAGAGAGAGAGAGAGAGAGAGAGAGAGAGAGAGAGAGAGAGAGAGAGAGAGAGAGAGAGAGAGAGAGAGAGAGAGAGAGAGAGAGAGAGAGAGAGGGAGAGAGAGAGGGAGAGAGAGAGAGAGGGAGAGAGAGGGAGAAGCGGAGGGGTGAAATACGTGATGAGAATATGAATAGGAAGAATGTATGCAAAAATGGGAATTGTGTGAGTGTAGGGGGAGGAGAGGGGGGGGGGGGGAAGAGGCGTGGCTCGTTGCGGAGAGGCCGAATGAGGGAGAATGTGAGAGAGACAGAAAAATTCGGTTTGTAGAGGGAGAGAAAGGAAGTGTGGAGAAGAAGAGGAATGTCAAATAAAATTTTTTTGAGAATGGGTTCTGGTGAAGAAGAATAGGATATGTTGGGGAGAGAGGAAGGTGGGTAGGAGGGGGGAGTGGAAACGAATGGAATTTAAGGAGGCATGGAATGAAAGAGAGAGAGAGAAAGAGCTACCTTCCAGGGGCTTTTTTTGAATGAAATACGTGAGAAGGTATCAGAGAGAAAGGAAAATGCTCAAAAAAATACTATGTATAGGGAACTGTTATATATAGAAGACTGGGGAGAGGCAAAGCGAGGCTGAAAAAAGCGATGGCGGACGAGGGGTAAAAAAATAAAACAGAAAATGGAAGGAAAATCCGGAACAGCTTTTCGGATCCAAATGGAAAATGGCGAAATCATTTTGAAGCTATTGTTTTTTAATAAATGAAACAAATCATTACTTTTCGCCAAGAATCTTCGGCGAAGATTTGGAAAAATATAGATAACTTAAAAATGCGAACGGTTTTATGAATATCCATGAGGATAAAAAAATCCCTATCTACTATATATTTTAAAGAATTTGTTTGCATGCATATTTGTTCATGAAACTTCTGTTAAACGATTAAAGCTAGAACTGCCAAATTTGGTACAATTCTATTCGCCATTTTGATTCGAAATGGCGAGCGATTTAATCATCCAACGCCACGTATTTTGCCGCGTCCTGCAAACTGCACACAGGGATGAGGGATGAGTTTAGACTATTTTTTTAAATTTGAACTTTATAACTACTTAGAAACATGGTGCGAACTTGAGACTTAGATGGTTCTATGCAAGGAAGAACAAAGTTTTTTTATATTGAAGACAGAATCCATTTCCTGATCGAATTAGCGTAAAAATGCCGTTAGATTAAGAAAAAGAAGCTATTTTATCAGTTTTATAACAATACCAAATATAAACTATCATTGCAACTACCATTGTCGCCGAAGTTAAGAGTTCCATGCATTTATATGGGAAAACTTTTAACGTAATATCGTTTTTCAATTTCTGTGTGCGTTTTGCTTTATTTACATGGCAACCAACTAATTGTTGATTTTAATTGAAATATTAGTAATAAACTGTTTTTAATGATATTTTCGTAGAGTTCTCCAAAGCAAATTGTTCTTAAAACTACGTAAGTAACTTAAATAGTTAGACGTATATTTTCCACAAATTGTGACTGGATAAATCGTTTCATTGTTTCTAAAGTATTATAGATATAAACAATTTTCTCGTAGCCGTGTTATAGTGTCCAGCGGAAGTTATAGTGAAATAGAGAAAGATTTGTTTTAGCAACGAAAACGAACATGCAATAAAAAAGCAAGCTCAATATTTTAGCGTATTCATTTATGTATTTTGTCTTTGGTAAAAAAGAAAGAATGATTGCAACATTAATTAAAGTCTATTTACCCCCTGGAAAACTAGACGTGATTTAAATCAACTTTCGATATAATTTATCAAAATAATAATATATGCACAGTTATTAACGATTCAGAAAATCAGTGAGAATTTAACTTCTAAGTAATTCAATTCTTAATTAGCAGTAAAGAACAAACTAGACATGATGAGGAGAAAGAAATTTATACTCTAAGCTACTCCATATTAAATAACACCAACTTCCGGAAACTGTCCTTACATTAGTAAATCTATTTTTATAAGAATTTGTTTTTACTTAATTTTTATTTTTAACGTTTATATTCTAAGAAAACTTTGGAAATAATCCAGAAAATGAATGCTTTATTTATCTCAACTACCGTTTTCTATTGCTTGTAACCAATGTTAAATGAAATATTATCACAATTTGGTGTATGGCTTTATTTCAACGAAACTTTTTTTCGTAGCTTGATCGTAATTGTTTGGTTTGGGCACACGGAGTACGCTGAAAAGGATGAATCCTCTGGATATATCTTTATTTCATTTTGATAAGCTCCAAGTCAGTTGCAGAATAATCTGAATCATTTCAAATTGACGTATCCTTTGGATATTTTTTGGTTTACCCATTGCTACAGAAAAAATTGGATTAAAAAAAAACTTTGATTTCATGTTGACCTTTAAGAAATTAACATGGTCAAGCATAAATTATTTTCCAGTCTTCAGATTTATTATTGTATGAAGTTTTAAAATACTTAAAAGCCGAAATCCTTCATTGTCTTAGGTGGTGATAAGAAACGAAACCTATATATATATATTCAGTTATTCATATCAATTAAAATAATACTCTAATTTCACCGTAAGTTTCCCGTAACTAACATCCACAGTTTTTTTTCTATATCTGCTTAATTTTCCCGTAGCGAGAAAGTGAACGGAGAATTCGCCGCAAAACGAGACAGGCGAGGAGCAAAAATAACCACCCGTCGGTCGCAGAGCGCGCGTCTCAATCGAGAATTCCTTTGCTACTTTTATCTGTGGATTTTTAAACAGAAGCATTCACAACAGCGGTAGCTAAGCTAAGGAAACGTTTCTACCCTACTAAAAACCAAACGTGTCCCTGAGAATTAAAGGGTTTGGTTGGATGAGATAAGGAGCAGAGGCACGATGGTATATCGCAGAAGTGGTGATAACGCTGACGTCTCGATCCTAAGTGTTCCACTTCTCCTTTTCCCTGCTCCACGTCGGATATATTCTGGAATCCGAGCTGAAATTCCCCGAGGGAACTTCAATTGGAGAAGAAGTGGAAAGTTATGCTCGTGCCGCCTCGTGGGAGGGAGGGTCAAGTATGCAGAAAGTTGCGGTCTTGAGTGGGAGTTTTCTTCCGCATTTCTTTCGAAACTTCAGAGGATCCTTTTTCTTCTCGTTCTCCCCACCTCCCTTTCTCTCTCCCTCTCTCCCCATTTTCCATTCACCCTAAACTTTTTCTCTTTTACGATCCAGTGAAACAAGAGAGATGTAGCCCGTTCCGGGCGACAAGTCTTTAATTACTGCGACTTTGTCTGCAACACGCTGGTAATAAAATTTTTAATTTTCGACCAAGGGTGATTATGGATGGATATGTGGAAATAATTCGGTGTGGACAGTTTGTATCATTACAATGAAAATAATTTAGCATGCATGAAAATTTAAAAGGATATATATAACATCTAAAGCCTCAAGAAGTGTCAAAATGTATATTTTTAAGGTACCTAATGTACGTGCAATGTTTTAACTTGGGATGTAAATTACTTTCCTTTTACATTTAAAATCTTTATATATACTGATTATGTCGGATGTAGTGAATTTATACTCCAGAATTTTTATTTCTATATATTAGTTTTAAAGTGTATCTATGTGCATGCGTTCATCACTTCGGTGTGGAAAAGGTACATCCAGAAAAGGAGAACATCTAAAACTTGGCAGGTATGTAGATATAAACGTCAAAGCATCGGAAAAATCTGAAAGCTTTACTATGAGGAATTTTTATGAATTTATGCCGAAATAGTGTATTCGTTTATTATCAGAAAAATGGAAAAGTTTCAAGATTTTAAAGGTGATAAATTCTGATACCAATGAAACAATTCCAATATTCTTTTATATGTTCTAATGCTTTTGTGTGGGATATGGGTGGAGAAGAGGTAGCCTGGGAGAGAGAATAAAAAATCGTATTTTATGCCGTGAAAAGAAGAAACGTGAAGAAAATCTAAAGCTCTTTTTATGGATATTTTATAACATGATTTGATTATTTTAATACGAAAAGTGCAAAATGATTCTTTTAATTGTATTTTTTAATAAATATTACCTGTAGAAAATAAGATTTTTATTCCCTATATCTACCTGATTTCACGCTTATATCCTAACTGCAAAAAATGGTGCAACGCAGACGAATTTGTATTATCAGAAAAGATCAAAGCTGTTATTTTAACCCTCTTTAACGTAATTATGGTGTAAAGCTCATACCAATAAATAAAATTCAAATCAATCGACAAATTCAGATAATTTTGAGAAAATGACGAATTTTCGATGCGGGGTAAAGTTCGATGATAAAAATTAGGAATGTGCAATCATAGTATTCGTAGTTAACGTATCAAATCATGGGGCAATCAGAATACGAAATATTGCATCAAATTCATGCCACATTATTAAACTTATGAGAAATCCATACGAACGATAACCAATCGCTACGAGCATTACTTTTTTAAACCTATAACGAAGACATTAAAGGTTTCTTTCATATCCACAAAGGGACATTTCCGTAACGTAGAAACTCGAAAAAGGATAGAACGAGATGAAACCGGGACGCATTTTAAAAATCGTCAGAATACTAACCACACAGCCTATCGCGGGGAAATCCCAACCTTCCATTCGCGTTGACCAATTCCACAACACGCCTCACGCATTCGCGCAAGCCCGCGCGAAATAATCTCTCCGTCGCATATTTTATTTTTTTCGAAGCTCGCGGAAAGAATGGTTTAAAAAGTGATTTCCACCCCCGTCCCGGGAGAACTGCGAAAAAAAAAATTGTAAGCATCCGGAAGAATCGATTGTCTCCTTTGGAGAGGATGGAGGAAAAGAACTCTCTCTTTCCGCCATGCCGAATATTCCCATTTCGGACTGCTGCTGTTGTACTCCATTTTCCTCCGCTTCCCCTTCTTTCTGCCTACACCATCCGTGGTCCATCATGGCCTCGTTCCCATCTCTGCTTTTCCGTCCTCTTTCTACATCCTTTACTCTTCGCCCGAACTCGTTCTTTCTCTATGAATCGTAATACGAATATAAATCTGAATATCGAGCGATACCCACCCATCCTCCTCTTTCCCCGACTCTTCGCAGCAGTAGTTTTTACGAGCTCTGTGTGTGGCGACGGTATGGGATGACGTTAAAGCAAAAGGGTTTCGTTTTTTTTCTGGATGGCTCGGAGGGTGTCGCGTTTTTCCCGAAGGGGGGGGGAGGAGTAGTACGAGGAAAATGAACGCGGGGAAGCGTGTTTTGCCTCTTTGTTTTCTTTTGCGGAGTGAAAGAAACCTCGTTTTATTTTATTTTTTCCTTTTTCTGCGTCTTAAAAAGCTCATCAATGATCATCCCTTCTCCCTTTCATCTCGTCCTTTCTCGGTTATGAATTTTCTCCGAGATTTTCCGAAGGAGAGAAAGAGGGTATATTCCCCGATGGTTTTTCTTCCATTGATGTGCTATTTACTTCTGATCTGGGACGGCAGGTGGCGTGAAGAGGGAGATAGGAAGCTGACGATGAGAAAGTCTTTTGTAAGACTCTCTCTCTCTCTCTCTAAACGAGTCATTTGCACAGGATTTGTTTTTTAAAGATTCTTTTCCAAGATGGCTGCATTGTTGCTGTTACTAGTGTTTTTCAAAATCTGCTTGTCTATAGAGGGATGGCAGCTTTTCTTTCAATTTTCCAGACAGATGGGCATGAAATACCACTTTTTAAAGAAAGAACTATTTTTGTGGCTTTCGGATTATACGAACATTTAAGGTAACCAAAGATAAAACTGATATTAACAACGAAGAAATTGGTTTGCGAAAGTGTAACTTGATGCATGTTCATTATTCAAAAATATATAAATATTTTAACGAAATCGGTTAGTGCTTTCTAAAAACTTGGAATTTTAAGTTTCTTTCATTAGTTATTGCTCTATAAACTTTCTTCGAGTAATCTTTTTCCTACTACGGAATACTATTAAAAATAACTAAAAATAAGTAACAATTTAAATGACATAACTTTTTTGAATTATTATTTTACGGGTAAAATATTCCAGATGTTTTAAATTTTAATTATGAAAAAAACAAAAGCTGAAAACTTCAGACGGGAGATAAAAAATGTTTTAATGCATGGAGTAGCCAATGATCGATGGAAACTTTGGACCTTTCCTTTTTTATTTTAGCTCTAATTCCACGTCATTTATCCGCAGACGCATTTAAAGTGATGGCTCAGCGGATGATGGATCGCATACCGCAGTACAATGGCGTATAGCAGGTGAAATCTGCGGACTATTGGACCTTGACCCGTTTGTAACCGGAATAATCACGTGTGCCATTGTCTGCGGTGTGGTTATTTTAAACGAATTATCAAATTAATGCCGCAGCGCCATTTGGTTTCTCGCTGTGTAAATAACAAGAGAGAAATGCTTTCCAGTTTAATTTTCGAAGACGGGAATGCGTGCGAATTTTTTATGGAGTACTTGAAATTATGTAGTGGAAAATTTATGATATTCTCGTCAATTTCCTTAGAGCTGCGATAAGCTGACCACGGAAAAGTAGATATACTTAAGCAAATAAGTAAACTGAGCAAGGAGAGAGAATCAACTGAAAGCATTAAGAATGAAATGTCCATCTCACTGAGAAAATAATGACAGTGATTCAAGAAAAATATATAATAGAAAAATCGTACTTATTTTAGGTACAACCAAAAGCTATAGCAAGTTCAATATATTTCTTATGGCTATTGGTGAGAATTTGGATAGGCATTTAATTTTGATAAAGTGTCTGTTTTCTTATTTCTTTCGATAATTCTTTAATCAACTGAAATTGAAACAAATATAAAAATTAGACATTTGTTATAAGCAGTCAATGTCTATCAAATCTATCTCATAGGCTCGATAAAACCGTAAATGCTAATTGATAAATTAGGTTTAAAAATTTGGTAAAACCAGATTCACTTTTCGACTAAATGCAGCCGTCATCACTAATGGTTCACATGTAAAAGACTTTAAAAGAGGAACTTTGACCAGTCGGTTTTTCAATAGGATTCTAGCCACAAGGCATGCTAGGTATTTCTCTATTGAATCGTGCCAGTATGGATATTTCAATTCTAACGCGCATAACATTTCCGTAAAGTCGGCAGAAAAAACTCCATAGAGAGAGAGAGCAAAAATAAAGCGGACACTCATAAATTTTAACATTACAGATTAAACTATGCAACGGAAACGGTCGTTTCGAGCGCTTTTTTTTTGGGGACGCTCGGCAAGATGTGCAAGTTTCTTCAAATGGTTTGCATGGACTCAGCGTCATTTTCCTTCAATGGTGGTGATGTTGGTAACCCTGTAACACACCCGATCACGTATCTCCTTTCCGTTTTAAAGTAAAACTCTATCTGAGAACACATTTCTACCCTTGGAAGTTTTATGTCCCTGAATTTGCATTTATCACTTACTTACGAGAATAGATAACTGCACAAGCATGGTAAATTTGACGAAAAAGCGTCCACCTTAATATCCTCAGCTTCGTTACGTATCGCTCCCGCTATCCCTGTGTGTTTCAAATCGGTTTGGTTAATACAGCCGTGGGCTTTCTATGGGGAAGGATTTATTTCTTGGAATAACCGTCCCGTGCTTCTCGAGAATAACGTCTATCTTTGCGTGGCTAATAAATAAAATAACCTGTACAACATGGTGATGATGTGAGAATTTCTAAAATGCTTCCGTGTATATGGAGAAATAAGGACTTTACTTCAATCATCTCAGGCAGACTTTTAGCAATTGGCAATTTAAAAAAATATTAATGCAGTTCAAATCACAAACTCTAGAAGAAAACAGTTGTATCAATCGCGATACTCAAGTTTTTCATTCCATTTTTTAAGTGTTTTCATAGCCGTTATCAAAATTAATTCCATCGTTGTATGTATTAAAATCATTTTCTTTACTAAAATTTCTTTAGTTATTATAATTATTCCAATTATTTGTTATTATTTTAATTAATGTAATTAAATAAATCACTGTACTTATAAAAACTATTCGAATTATTCAAGTCGTTCCACTTACAGCAATTAGTTTAATTAATTTTATCTTTTTCATAGATTTTTTATAATAGTATACATCTATTAGGAGAAAATTATTTTTGGTAAATTTAGTATAGTTACTTTTATAACTAGCAGGTTTCATATTTCTCCTTTATTTTCAGAGTGGAAATCATTAGCTTAGAAATACGGATCCTTTCAACTATTTGTGACGAGAGGAAATTTATAGAAAATTTTCGGCGACATAATTCTACTTATTTCGTAGGTGTTTAGAAAATAGCTACGGAATAAGTAGAACGGTAGTAACGGCAGGGAATAATTTGTCACAGTAGCATTTTCCGCAGCCTCGCCAAATGTGAGAATTAACAATGGAACGTGGTTTTACGGACGACAGACCCGCATGACTGCTTAATCAGCGATCATCTTTCAGTATGCATTCACGGCTATTACAAAACAGAGTGCTTTGAATGCGCATCAATTAGCAATGATGTTGCGTCCACTTCTCGGTAGAGTATGCTCTTATCGACAGCAGGGTTAGCGGTGTAAATGGCTCATAAATGTTACCTCTCGGTTTGATTGAAATGTCTACGAGGAACAACTAATTACATAAAAATCCTTTAAAATGTATTTGCGGACTATTCTGTTAACTCCACAAAATATACTTTATATTATTCGGTTCTACTCGGTTCTTTAAAACTAAATTACGATGTTTAGAATATAATATGATATTTTCCACCCAGCAGGCCACATCGTTTGTCACAGAAAATTTGTCTTGGAGATAGAAATTGAATGCCTACTAACAGATAATATGCAATTTCGGTTATTGGTTTTGTTTTTATCTTACTACCACTCAACCCATACCAGGGGTATGCAACATCGAATGAATTCCCGTTACAAGTTACGCGCGGAGTCAACGCTAGGTGTCACTAGTGGCATCGGGTTTTTCCCCGATCGAGAGCCTTCAAACACTGGCGTATATCGTGGAAAATGGCTGCGTCTGTTTGTTCGGTGTTGGGATGCGTCTCCACGAGTGATGATCCCTCGATGATATTTTTTCATTTCCCAAGGAATAAGAAACTCTAAGTAAATTTATATCAGTGAATATTTTTCATGTGAATGCTGAAGCGTTTTCGTAAGTTATGAATGTAGTTCATAAGTCGATTTAGTAGCTATAACTTGTTTTTCGTATGAGTATTTTATTTTCAAGGATAAATTTATAATTTTCAACTATATTTATCCAGTTCGCTTTGAGGAATCATATTAAATTAGAGGAAGGAATTTGTAAGACGAACATATATATGGCATTGGCCCGTCCATTTGAATATGTATCGGTGGTTTGGTCGCCATATAAAATTGGTCAATTAAATCGAGTGGAAAGGTTACAGCATAAATTCTAACGTTTTGTAAATTATAAATTACACGGTTTCAGCTTCGATTTGAATTATTGTATGTTCTTGGAGATTCTTTCCTTAGATACTCTTTAGCACAGAATAATTAAAGCAGATAATCTTTTTATATAAATTGTTGAAGAACTGTGTTGATTTTTCTAGGTTTTTAGCACTTATTAACATTAGAGTTCCTCCTCGAACTGTGAGAAACTATCTTGCATTTAATACAAACTTCCACAGCACAAATTATGGTTATAATGCGTCAATAGAGAGAATCCAAAGGACAGCAAATAGTCATAAATAGACTGTATTGACTTTTACAACACATCCTTATGTGAGATAAAAAAACTGAAAATTACTTGTACATACATATATGTAAGTTTTGATGCATTAATTTTACTCATAATATGGCAGCAAATCCTATAATGCATTTAATCCTGCAAATTGTTATAATGTGTTTATTTTTTGTATTTATTATTCTCACCGTGTATATTTTTGTATTTCTTGATTACGTTGTAAATAACACCTACTGCACCTTTGCAATTATTTTAAGAATGTTAAACAATGACACGGATCACAAATTAAATTCCATAACTAACTTATTGTGGAAGTATAATGCCACTGTTTGTTCGAAGGTACAATTTCCAATGCTTTTTAAATGAGACGGTCTTCCAATTCTTTCGGAAAGTAATAAACCTTTCAGGGATTTTTGATTTTTCTGGTAATCTATTATTATTCATGTTGATGAATGTCTTTATGTGTAGGTACTTTGAATGGGAGACGGTGTGGAAGGCAACGGGAAACCACCACACCATGCTACTGTTTGAACTGAATTGAGATTTTTGCAACGATACTTTCTTTCTTTGTGAATATAAGGTAGTTCCGTCTTTTCATCTATTTTTGTCAAAATTGCGTTTTCTTTGTTTTGTTGCTTAAAAATTTCATTTGTTATATGTATACGAAAGCGAAGCTTAAATACACCAATATCAGTAACATAAAATTTTATTTTTTTAATTTCATATTTATATTTAGTATTTTACGAGAAATAAAAAACCTGAGATTTCAAACGTTCGCGCTTGGTGTGAGAGTTGTGACATCTGTAAACGGCTCTGTCGTAACCCTGAACTACTTCACCCATTAATAAGTTGCACCCCCTAACCCAAACCAACTTTAAAAAAGTACAAGATAAAATTTTATCTTTTCGAATTCTACATGATATTGAAAATTCCTTAGACGCGGTAAATATTCTACAGCTTTGACGTCGTTTATTTCACACTAGAGTAATTGCCCGTCAAAAATAACGGTAGGGAATGATCGAAAAATAAAATTAAATGTAAATGAGCATACCCACATAGGGTAAATGTCTATTCAATAAATAAAGGAATTCATTGCTAACAGACAAAAGTTGTACAAATATCACAAAGTGATGAAAAAAACAAACAAATTATACTGTGAATGAAATGGAACGATAAGTGATAATCATTGGACGAACCTAAGTTAAAGTAAAACTAAAATAATTTGTAGGGAAGTTTTTCTTCTGAGAACGGGCAGAAGAAAATCCATTGCTTCGAAAAAATAAGACCTCCTCTGCTTTTCGGTAGAAATTGCCTTGCTCCATCATTTTAACGAGTGTTTTCTTTCAATTATCTCAAGAAGGGGCAGAAGAATCACAATTTACTGGTGCCTAAACACTATTTTAAAAGTTAAACTAAATTATAGGCACGCTAATCCGTAGCAACTCGTGAGCCGAGATTGAAGGTTAATACCAGATTGAGTATGCTAACATTGAAAAATATGTTAATATTGATAAAATAAAGAATTTCGAAATATCGGTCCAGGAGTTTATGGAAATGCAAACCGAACAGCAGTTATTCATAGAAATTATGGATATTAATAAGAATAGAAAAAAACAAACAAGATGGTGTTCCATAAAATTTTACAGCGAATACAAATATTCACTCAATTTGTAGGATAGACATTTTCGTTTTAAACAAATTATTCTATTTTCTATATGTATAAAGGACGTATGTTCGGCGAAAGTATTGTAGCTTAAGCTTATGGGTAAATAATTGCTAATTAGTTTCAATGGAATTTTCATTAAAATATATGCATATTTTGGAACAAAAAATTTTAAAAAGTAAAAGGATACTTTGTATTCAGAGAAACTTATTTATTCGATGATTTTTACTTAAAAGGTACGCGCACACATAGGGGCGTAATTACTGAGAGAAACTGAAACATAAATCAGATCGTTTGAAAATTAAATTGAAAAAAATGCCACTGGGGTGCTGTAAAACTGAATCGATGGAATAAGGCAACGAAAACAAGTTTCGAAAAGTGAGAGAAATAAAAAACCAATGAATAAGTGGATTAGAGAGGTAAGTTTTATCAATTTTGAATGATTTTCACAGGCATCTCATATAAGTGATACGTGACACTCAAGTGATAAAATATACGTATATGACTGTATTCTTCATTTTCGACGTTAAATATATCGAATTTCTCTATGAGAAAGCTGTTTGGAAACCGTTTTAAATGCAATAAATAATAGTAATAGAAATAGCTGTATATGCAACTAATGAAATGTATCAATGTTGGCATAAAGGATAAAAAGAAATTTGTTAAGCCAATGGAGTAATGTTCATTTAGCAGGAGTCCAAAAATCTAATCAAAATATTTGACTGAATCTGGGATAAAAACTCGGGTAAAAGATTTGGAAGCTACAAACAACAAATTTCAACAGTCATATCGTATTAGTTCTTAGTTTTATCAAAGATTTTTATGAAATGCTGGAATTTTGAATTCAGATAGCAACACGAATACTCATGAAATAGTAATTTTGAGAGAGATTTTGGTTTTCAGAATAACAAAAGAGCATTACCCAAGGCTCAAAGAACGTTTTCTTATATTTATGACGCGGAACTGATTTTTCTAAATATAATCATATTTCTTTGAATATTTTCCCTTGATGAGGCAGCGTTCCGAGATATTTCGATTTATTACGCGGAGAAATTCCAACAGTAGTATAATTACTTCTCGAGAAATGGCGATTCTTCAACCGATAAATATTAAACAACACTAGCGTTTTTATAAATCGCGAAGTTTTTGAAGGAGATAATGCATTAAACTATACCTGCCGTTACCTCCATTCATCCTACAAAAAAAATCCTTTATCCTCCGAAAAAGCTAAATAATGTTAGGCCTCCCATCCTCTGCAAAGACCCTAATCGATATATATCGAGCACGTCTTTAACGCCGTCTTCCGACTCCCATTTTCGATTCCGACCACGTCTCTAACCAATGCAATGCCTATTCTTCTCGAACGAGGTGCTTGATATAAGCCCAGGAGGTGTGATCTCAAGGGACCGTACTGCAACTAAAAGTGTGTGCTCACAACAAACCGAGATAGGATTTTTCTTCGGGATTTCTCTCACGTAACACGATCGAGATAAAAGAGATCCAGTTTAGTATTTATTCCATTGAAATTTAATCCTTTAACTTTAGGGGCGAGAAAGGAGGTTTGGAAGTGATAGAAAGGCGGTTTCCTCGCGAGAGAGAGAGAGAGAGCGAGGGAGAAGGTTTCCATCCGTAAATTTCATCTTGTCCTAGCACATTAATCCGTACCATACTCTGTATAATATAGGTTGGCGGCACGTTCACATTCTCTTATACACATTCGTGTAAAACCTTTTTAAACATGCAATTTATGGAAAAACTTTAACATATAACTCCAACGAAGAAGAGAGTGAGCGAGCGTTGTGTAGCTATGGATACTACAAATATGAAAAAAATACTCGGATTTACGCTCTGTACGCGCATTTTCATCGCACGAATTAATGAATGAGAGGCCACATTGCTGAAGGAGGGGGAAAAACATTTAAAGCGAATGCATTTCCTCCGGATCTCGGAATGGGCTGAAATAAAAATTAGAGACGACCTCTTATCTAAAAACTTTCGATCCGTTCGCAGCAGACCGACCAACGTTCCCTTCCGTTAATTAGAGAAAAGCCGTAATCAAGAGAGAGAGAACGAGATCATTACACGGAAAAACATAAATGCGAAAGGCGTTTGGTAAAAAAAAGAGAGAGAAGGGAAAGAGAGAGCGGGATACGGACGGAGATGACGAGAGAAACAGAGATAAAAACAGGAAATGAGAGAAAAACGAGAGAGAGAGAGAGATATGGGCAAATAGATGGGAAAAGAGAGAGAGAGAGAGAGAGGGAACCGACAGGATCATGGGAAACGAAGAGGGGTAAAAAAAAAAGAAACGCGTTTGACGATGAGTTGAGGTGATTTCGAAAAGGGGTTTTGGGTTTGGTGCAGGCAAAATGATGGAAGGGGAGAGCGGTGAGGGGCAGGTGTCGTGGTGGAGGGAGGGGGAGGGGGGGAGGGGAAGGGAGAAAATGGGGGACGGGAGCCTTTGAGGGAATTAGAGTACCGTTCATTAAAAAGGAAAAAGAGCCACGGAGTGAAATGGAGGGAGGGAGAGAGAGAGAAGAGCATTTGGACAATGATTGGGATATTGGACGAAAAGACCCGCCTCTTACCAATCTCCGCGTCAGTCCATTTTTCCTTCCCCTTTCCAGAACCCTCCCCCCCCCCCCCCCCACACACCCCTTCCATCTTTCTCTCTCTCTCCTATCTCTCTCTTCTTCCATCTCACCCTCTTCTTCCATCTCTCCCTCCATCCATCTCTCCCTCCATCCATCTCTCCTTCCATTTCTCTTTCCATCCCTCTCTCCTTCCATCTATCACTCTCCTTCTAAATCTCCCCCTCTCTCTCTTTCGAGTCTCTAAAAATTACCTATCCATCGAAAATAGAGTGGGAGGAGGAAGGAAAACGGATCTGTAAAAAGGTATATGTATATGATCGATCATGAAAAAACCAACAGCTAACGCATCAATCGTCGACGTTCCAGGGGAATTAAAAAAAAACAAACCAGATAGTCTGTCACTTTCACGGATGGATCGAGTAGGGCTGCGACCTCGTCCCGTCGCGAAGTGAGTCAGTCGTGTTGTAGATAGACTACAGTAGCGAGTAAAGATGTCGTTAATACAGCGGGGTTGTTTGAGATGTAAAAAAATAAGGTTTGCGGAGGACGAGTTAGAGAAAGAAAGGGAAGAAGAGAAGAGGGTAAGAGGAGGAAGAGATGGTGAGGACAGGTAGGAAAAGAAGGAAGTTGGGAAGGAGGCCCTTATTGGAGGACTGAGCATCGCGTGAGAGAAATCAAGAGGGGCCTCCCCAAAAGTAGGTTTTCCAAAGGAGATGAAGGTGAGGGCATTTTGGAGGATGCTTGAAGAGGTAGAGGTTTGAGGGAAATGACCGGTTCAACGGTCTTTATCAGTGGTTTGAGGGAGGAAAGGAAGAGCGAGGGAGAGAGAAAAAAAGTGGACAAATAAAAGAAAAACGATTTCGGGTATGAAACTCTCCTCTTGAAATGAAAGTATAAAGTATATATTATCCTCTGATAATAATTCGAAGATGGAGAAACCGCTAGAAATTTGTTCCTTCGATGATCGTTTTGTCATTGCGGAGGGAGAAGAAGGGAAAAGGGTATATGTAAATCGGGAGTCGGACGAGGAATACCTGTAATAAATGCGATTTAAGTTTTCGTACGAGAATTTTAGAGCACTTCACTTCACTTATTTCTCGAAATTATTGCTCGATGACTGTTGAAAAACTCCAGCATTGGATTTTTTTCATTCGGAAATGGGATCATATTTTTTTGAAGTGCGGGGCGTAAAAACTTCTGTGTTATGCGGCATTACAAACATGTAGAGAGAATGGGGAGTCAAAACGCGTAAACGCGAGTCGCGTGATAAATCGTTCTTTATGAGATATTTCACTGAATAAACGAGAAAGCACAAGCGACTCGGGCAATAATCTGAGGAGTTAGCGTTTCGTCAGTCGGAATTTTTAAAGTCGCGATGAGCGTAGAAACCCAACACAAATAAGAATATTTCCCACAAAATTATACCAAAGTATCCGTTATTATTTTCCTTTATCTCATAAAAAGACAACAATTTAATCATAAATGATCAGAGTTTTATATTAATAAAATATTGAATAATTCAGGATGTAAAAAATTGGCATTGAATCCGAAAATATGATATAAATTAATACATTTTTTTTACCAAATTATCAAATGTTAAAGTAATTTTTCTTTCAATTTAAAATCAAGATCCTATGCTGTGCTATTGTAAAATATGCATTATTCATTGTGCTGTGCCAATGCTAACATATTAACAAACACCGAATGCAGATAAGATTTTTCGTCTAGAAAATCGAAAAGCAATCATTTATTATTAAAATTAGTATATAGAGTTATGATGATTAAAACATGGACATTAATATCGAATCATAGCAATTTTTAGCTTTATGTTGTATATAGAGATTTATATACTGATTTATTAGAATCCTGAATGAAAATTGCTATATATTTTGGTAAAATCTTTACTTTCAACTTTTTATCTTCGTTCGTATGCTACAATGTGGTCGCATATACGCGTGATAAACTTTGACACCGTTAGAAACCTTTCAGAAAATATGACCATTTTTGGGAACTCTCTTTCAGCGAACGTCACGTTTCATCAGAATAATGCGCGCGTGTCACCATGACACTAGAATAATTTTAACAAATATACGTTATGTATTTCCCTTGTCCGAGATAATGTGGCCTTTCAATGCAACGATGTTATAATTTTACTAGAGCACTGAAATGGATTCTGTGTTAAATAAATGTATTGTAGTGCAGCGAGAAAATTAAAAAAATCGAAGGCACCACTAACCTATTTATAATCACCAAACGCGAAAACCGTTTTTATCAGCCATCTCCTATGCGACATAAAGTAATCAAGGACGGTCAAAAACATTTCACCTACTGAATTAAATCAATCATGACAAATTTTATCACTTCATTCATACACCGCGTAGAAATTTTAGGACATTTTTTTAGGCATCGATGGCGGGACGATAAGTTCTTAGGCACATGTGTCTCGAGTTTCACCCTTCAATCGTTTCGGATGCAGCTTCTCTTTTGTCATCCAGCGCCACCGAGTCCATTTCCCACTCGGGGAGATGGAACCTCACAGAGATAAAAAATATATATCATACATCTCTTTCTCTCTAGCTTACCTCCTCTATAACCCTTTTTCCATTGCTATATCTCTTTCTTTCTATCCTCACCATTCAAGGGATTAAAGTGGACCAGAAGCTATGCGTTATGGGACAAAACGAATGATAAAACAACAACAACAAAAAAATCTCGAAAACATAGCGGTGGTATGAGGATGGGTGTTAAACTGCATAGTCAGTTCTCTGTGTGCGCGCGACTCTCGACCAATCGATATTGCAATGGACGCAGGAGATGGGAGATGGGGAGGAAGGTGAGAGAGGGGAGGGAGAGAGGGAGAGAGAGACAGAGAGAGAGACAGAGAGAGAGACAGAGAGAGAGAGGGAGAGAGAGACAGAGAGAGAGACAGAGAGAGAGAGAGAGTGGAACGGACAACTGAGTGGTTGGAAGGAGAGGTCCATTTCCCACACAACTGCAACCTCCTTCCATTTCACTCCCCAACTTTAACTAACCTCTTCCTTCTCCCTCTCTCGCCGTCACTCACTATTTCTCTCTCATCCCTTTTCCCCCTCTCGCTCTCTCTCCCGCACCGATAACCCTCCGCCGTCTACCCGTTCGGCCGAAGTCGGATCCCAAACTCCCTCGGTTGAAATCCGTCACCATGGCTCACAGGCTACGTGCCTCCGCAAAATCGAAAATTGACGTGGAAGGAAATTCGGCGTTGTTTATTATTATTATTAATATTTTTTACCCTTCTCCGCCAGTCGACACCGTCTCGTTTTACGAGATCCCTTTGATTTTTTTCTACTGATCTTTCCTTTTCGAAACTCGTTCCTATTGAAAAAGAAGAGAAGTGTTTCACGAAACGTTCCCGGGTCGATCTTAGTTTTTTTTTAAAACTTATTATTTTTTGGGTGAGTTTGAACTCGAGATGTTTATTTTTAGATCCGAGATAAACGGGGATTTATAAAATTTAAGTTCGCGATGCAATCCGATTTTATATGGTTGCGTTTCAATTCAATACTGGAAATATTCAGTCTGATGTTTTAACGGGCAGTTCTGAAAAGTCTTTCATGTCGTTATCGTTGGATTGAAATTCAATGATATAAAACAATAGTTAAAAAGGGGTAATTTTTCGATGCGGAACTTCGTAAAAATACGTTTCGTTTGACTCTACATATATAACCTGACTTCTTACGATTATAGTTCATGGGCTCAATCAGATTAGCATCTTAATGAATATCCACATAGATATTTTCTGAAATACATCCGGGAAATTCAATAGGTGTACAAGCTGTAAATTGAAAAAAACACAGGATTTATTTCTATCGTCGTAATTCCCGTAAAAAAACTTTCAAATTCGTTTGAAGTTAGATAAATTAATTCTTTCACCTCTTTGTCCCCGTCTCCTCTCTCCCTCATCTCCACCCTTTCATGCATTTTCTTCTTTTTTCCCTCCGTCTATTTTATTATCTTCTTCCGACTATGGAAAATCCGAGCATTGAAGTTTCCAAGACGAAATTTATTCGTAAAATAATTCAGCCCGAATATTTTTGACGGCGACGCCGTGAATACATTATAATCCCCGTTGGGGGCGCAACTTGCTAGTATTTCTTCTTCCGTAATCGGAAAGGAAATTCTCGAGGACGACGAAAACCGCAACAATAGCTGACATTCGCTTCATCCATTTCGCATTCGAAAACGAAACATTTGGCGAGAAAACTCCTGTCGATATAACATGTAAATTCCAAGAGGATACCGCCAACGATATCAAAATAAAATCGACTTAACTTCGCAGGATTATTTTATTCTTTTTTTTCGCACGAAATAGAAAAAATCGTCGATCGAGTTACCGTCGATTTTCGACGTCGGAATCGTTGATCAAAAGAGCATCCGAGAGGGCTCGTTGCAAACAGACAATTGAATCAATCCACCGCTAATGGGATAAAACACCGCATTTATATACTGCTCTCTGTCTCTCAGCCCTCGTGTTTCCTCCCTCCCCTCCTTTAGTATCATCTCACGCGCTTATAATGCAGCCGCATCTGCATCGCAGGCTGTGTGCCTCTCGGAATAATCACCAAAGTCCATTAGGGCGTGCGCTAGAGAGGCAATTGTCTTCTCTCAGAGGGCGAGAGGTGAAAAGGGAAGAAGATGGGGATAAAGGGAGAGAATAGAGAGACGGAGAGGATAAGAGACAAGAGGGAGAATTAGGAGTATAGGCAATGTCCTTGTTGAAGCCTCGCCAACAGTGAAATTATTAAGGACTTTCAAAATTTCAGCGTCAACCCGTGATTGGTGAATTACCGACGAAAGATCTTCGCGTCGTGGCTGAAATTTGCATCTGGTTTACCCAACAGTTAACGGATATAGGAGTTATCCTCATTGCAATTTGAGATCCAGCGTTAACCCGAATGCGATTTTCTATTTTTGGAATGTTTCATTTTTAAACATCAGAGCCTTCGCAGTTAGGATGTAAAGCCTCGGAGTCTGATGATTTGTATGTACATAGATATCTCGATGAAAAATAATTCCAATTTTCTAATTTTAAAATATAATATTTAAGTAAATCCAAATTTGTATTTTAAAATCTCACGTTGAAACCCTGAAAATTTAATCAGACTTAATATAAATTAAAAGACGATGTGCCTTTTTCAGGGTGAATTAAGAAAAATCCGATGCAATATTATTGTCATTGCAAGAGAGTAAGCTGAAGTATCTGAGATAAATATTCTCCTCGTACCACTCAAACGTATCCCCTATATATATAAGAATATATGTAACAGTTAAGAGGTATCTTGAAATGATAAATGGCGAAAGGTGTTGCAAAAGTAAGAAGAAATAAAAGGAAGAAGAGCAATAAAGTATGTAGCGCGAATCGCGGCGAGGTATGACTCAGTTGCACATTTATGGAGAGCAGGATGAAGCCAACCTCTCCGATGGGATTACCGAGTGAGGTCTGATAATAAAATCGAACTTCCTCTCCATCTCCGAAATAAAAGGAACGAGGTGGGCGTAGGTCAACGAGATCGAAAAGAGAAATGGAAATTTTCTTTTCTCTTATCTCTCTCTCTTCCGCAACGTCTCCCGCACTCTAGGGAACGCCGCGAAGCATAGAGAGATAGAGAGAGGAAAATATATTCAGCACACGTATGAAGAAGCCTCTGGCTTGTATCTTGGTGTCTCGTGTAGCCCTCGATGTGGTCCGCTCTGGAATGGTGTGAATCGAATGAGCATCGCTAAGAGTTTCTATGAAATGTGCAGGTTAAAGAGAGGGCGTCGATGCATGAAAAAGCTCCGTTTAAAATTTGGTGTCGCGTCACGGCAGACTTGTGCCGTTTGAACTTGAAGAGAAATGTTTTTTTTCGTGTGATTCTAATGGCAGAAAGCGAGGGAGAATTTCGAGATATCACTTTCAATTTCTTATCTTGATTTTGACATGAAGTTTCTGCATATTACCTATATGGTATTAAATTAAGATCAGGATGTGTTCAAAATTAAAACAAAAATATAGAACAGAACTTAATGAAGAAGAAACTCGGCTTTAGTGATGCATTTAGTTGAAATATCAACGTGGAATTGTACGTATAGTTTAAATCAGGGTTGTTAAACGAAACCGAACCCACTGAAGAGGAACGATTCCAGATAGGTTTCGGTTCAAGGAACGGTTAACAGGAACCAAACCGAAAAAGGAACCAAAGTCGTGGAACGAAAGTGGAACCGGAACGAAATCTTTGGAACGAAATGTCGCTGGAACGAAACTGAACCGTTCCGGATCGGGTTCGCACATGAAATAGTTTCGTTCCGGCTCTTTCTACTTTGGTACCAGCTTTGGTTCCAGCCAGTTTTCAATGGTTTTTTTTAAATATACTATTTAATCAAGTTTGTTAATTTCCAATTTACTTTCAATATATAACAGTTGAAATTTATATGCTTCAGTTATTTGATAGCGTTATCATTAGAGAAGACCAAACGTTGAATATTATTGGGATATGATTAAATAATGTTCCTTATTGTAGATGGCGAGAAAGATATCACACGAATATATGCGGCAGTGAGAAACCGAATTAAGAAATATATACGCATCATTAATCAAATATATAAATTTTCTCCCGATACACTCGTTGTTACAGTAGAAAACATATTTGATCCTTATCACGCATCGATAATGCATATTTTTATATTACTTTTAGCGGAATTTGTTTCAGCGGTGGCAGAGACTAAGGTAATAGTTGAATGAATAATGATAAAAGATAGATGAACCCAAATGAGATTCAAACCAGTCATTCCAATAAAATCGCATCATTTCGACTCGGATGTTCCTCGAATTAAACGGACCTAAATGCCTTTTCTTCCTACGCAATTAGGCAAATCCTTCCCTCTTCATGTAAAAAAAATCTCGTACCGAGTTTGAGCTAATTTATTTCAGGTTTACCTTTTCAACTACCACTAGGCTGCAAGTCATAATAAAAGGGCAATTTCCTATCCCCCCTTTCCAAACCACGCTCTTTATCCGCCTTTAACGTGGATACGTTTTATAAATGATGATCCATTCACGTGCTGATATTTTATCCCGGAAAGAGCTCTCACGCGCAAACAGCAAAGGTTAAGCATTATGCGCGCATGCAAGTGTGTATATATTTATATAATTCTACACATATATGCACAAAGATACATATATGCGTATGTATGTATATGTACACATACATACTGAGATACTTACATACACATTTTCGTAGGAATTATTTAAAAAAACGAGGGAGAATGGGAATGAGAAGAGAAAAGCAAGAGAGGAAAGAGTTAATAATTCTGGGGATAGAGCGAACGATAGTGAGGAAATACGAGACAAAAATTATGTTGACAGTAGAAACAGTAAAAATTAGACTTAGAATGTTTTCGACTCAACGCAACAAAACGAGAACGAACGGCCGAGGAATTGGACGCGAGGGAGAGACAGAGAAAGAAATAAAAGGGGAAATGGGGGAAGAAAATGCTGAAGAAATTGCACATAAAATATGGGAAAACTAAAAGAAGGTAAGTGAGAATCGTGTTTTGCCTCAGTGTCTAGGAGGGGGAACTTTGAAAGTTTGTTGCATGCATCTTGTGTATCGAATTGTCAACAATACATCTAGTTAACACGTGAATGAGGTTTGGATATTTTTCAACGGAGTTTTAAAATCGTTCGGAATCGAGATACAGAAGTGGGACCTAAAGTTTTTGCCGAAGAATAATATAATTTGCTTTTTCATCTGTTCAAGTTGAAAATTTACGAATTACCTTAAAAATTGGTTTGAAATATCAAAATGCGACTTTTTTTTCGGATTTTAAACAATGACAAGAAATATTGATTTCCTTAACAGATTATTGCCACGTTCGAGATCGCCAATTAATTGCTCATTCTTACGATATATCGAACAAGAGAAAAACATATTTGCGATTTTGTCAGGCCTCGTGTTTGCGAGAAATGCAAATTCTATTTCTAAAGAAAATGAATTTAATAATTTAATTTCGCATGTGGACAGCGAGAATATGTCGACGGCGGTCAGCCCCGATCTCAGCTTTTTTAATGCGTTCGTTTTAATCCATCGATCTCTTTGTGCAGGTCCGTTTTTATATAAACGGAGCGGGCTCTTCTGCGGTATCTTTTATTTCCTACCTTCAATGTAAACATGGAGGATATTTTTATTTGAATTTTAATGATAGTTATAAACTAAGATATCAACACTGCAATTGAACTTAATTTTTGCTACTATTGCAAAGATAACTTTAAACGATTTTAAATTGACGTTTTTGAAACGAAGAAACGCCAATAATCATGGTTTTTGCTCTGTTAATATTCATTTAAATTATTACTTCCAGTCCTTTGCCTGAATTTCAACGAAAAATATTTGAGTGATTGTAATGAAATTACATGTCATCAACACCGTTTTGTTTACAGATAAAATAAGCGAAATGATGTTTTTAAGGTCTGCCATTCTTATGTAAACAGGTTTACTATGTTATATGATATATACATTTTCGAGCGGAGAGGAGAATTAAAACGTTAGAAAAACATTCCTTTTTTTAATAAAAGGAGCGCAAAGAGACGGGAGGAAGGAAAGCTTAATTGAAACTCGAGATATTCCGCGGCAGCAGGCGAAGTTATTAAAGCGTTGAAGAGATTAGCGCCTTGGTATTGGCAGCTTCAGGTTTTTGGGAAGGCGAGAGAGAGAGAGAGAGGAAAGGGAGAGAGAAGGATAGAGAGAGAGAGAGAGAGAGAGAGAGAGAGAGAGAGAGAGAGAGAGAGAGAGAGAGAGAGAGAGAGAGAGAGAGAGAGAGAGAGAGAGAGAGAGAGAGAGAGAGAGAGAGAGAAAGAGAGAGTGATGAGGGAGGATGGATTAGAAAAATATGAGAGATGTGCTGAAGAAGGGTGAAGAAGGGAGGCAACGTGTTTATTTGCGGATGCATGGAGAGGAAGAACACTGGATGGTCGGGAAAGGGGAGTGCGGATTTTGGTTTCCCGTCTTCGAGAACCCCATTCCATCACCACCCCTTACCACAGCCTTTCCTAATGGATCCAATCGGCAAGTTGAGCAAGTTCGCTTATACCATTAAGGGGATAAGGACTGCGATCGAGTGGTTTAGATGGATGGTTTGGTAGGAGGGAGAGGCGGGTGCGGGGTGACGGGGAGGGGGGAGGTGAAGGAGCGGGGTGGGAAACGGCGTTCTGTTTATGGGTGAGGAAAAGAGGAGGACACTGTTGGATTCAGAAGAGGATAAGATATTTTTCGATGTTACTCCACTCCGCGCATTCTGAGAGGGTGAAAAGGGAATGGAAATGGAGGTGTTCGAGAGTGGTGCTCCAAAAAGAACCAAATTTCTAGGAAGACATTCGGCGCCTGCGTATCCAATTTGTCTTTATTGCAAACGCGTTTCAAATTGACGCGATTTTAACGAATAACGAAACGCGTAGTATGGAGAAGCCGTGGTGAATAATTTCTCAAGTTATTACTTCAAAACGAGAAAAAGATTTGTATTTTTCTTAACAGAACGATACGTCCGGTGTTTTTTTGCATGGGTACGTTTTTTAACTTTATCATTACGAAGTCACATAGCAAGAAATCATTTACATTTTAAAAACCAAGGATAGACTGTTTATTTTCAATAAAACAAATAACTATAAACGGCGTTGCATTTGCAGCACATCTGCGCTCTCGTACTCAGAGATCATCAATATGTTTGCGAAGAAATTTTATGAACATTGGAAAACCGCCTAACTTGATGCAGATCTGCAGTATTTCCCATTGTTTTTGGCCATGAGCGGTACACTTTTATATTCACCCATCCTCTGCTTCTTGCGATTCTTTATTGTGCCCTTGCAAAAAGATAAGTTTTACTAAAATATAAAAATCTTTCTTTGTCGTTCTGCGATGGAAGCTTTGTATAAGAATAGTGCGGACAGCGAGTTGCCCTCCATATTGGGATAAACGTCTACATCTTACTCCTCAATGAGAGAAAACATTCCTACTAATGACGAAGTGTGTATGTCCGCATCACGTTGTCATGGATACTAAAAGGATTCTCGCTTCTAGACGAAAGACAGAGAGCAAGAGTAAGAGAGAAGGGGGGGGGGGAGGGGGGTAGAGGAATTGTTCGGCGTGAGGGAATACAGAGAAAACTCATTATTATGGTAGAGATGTCCCTACTTTAAATCGCACCGCTCGCTGAAATGACAAAGGAGGGTGAACTTGTGTGTGTGAGAGAGACACACACACAGACTCGTTCGCACCGTTGTTGGACTCTCGTCTCAAATTACAACCCTCCCCCCCCCCCCCCCTCTCCTTCCTTCTTTACTTGCCCATTTGCTTCTCTGGCATGTATTGCAATTTCGCCTGACGTTACGGCGCACGCTGAGGACGGCGTCTCCAGCGGTGAGCCGTGTCTCCCTACGCGGCGAGTGCCGTGCGGGGTGTTAATTAACACAGTCGTTCTTTTTGTTCGTCCCGCCTTACTTTCCTCCTTTAATTCGAAGAAATTTTCAATTACGCGTTCAGACGACTTTATATAGTGTAAGGGTATATTCCATTCGTGCAAATTACGTGATCAATTGGAGCTACTTTTAACCTTTCGTAATTTCATATCAACTACTTTCCCGGAGATCTACATCAGGCTATCTCGATGGTCAAATAAAGAATGAGAAATTTTGTTTTCTGTTAAAATGTTAAAAAAATCCTAATCTGCTGAAATTTTTTTCATTTTTTTCGCCCGAGGTTTCTGAGATGCTAAAAAAAAATTCTAGAAAATACACTGATAAGATCAATGAGCACTTCAATTTGGATGGATTACTTAGTTTTAAAGTCGGACATAAAAATTTGTATTTTTTCATTTTAGACAAATTTTTCGTTCCAAGAAAATTAATTCAGATGCACTAATAACCCCAAATTGATCACTTGATATTGGAAAGCGTGAAATCTGATTTTTGGCGCGTTAAGGCATTGAGGGCAACACAAAAGGAGGGAATCGGCTGAGAGAGAGAGAGAGAGAGACAATAAAGAGCCGACACGTATTCTCCTTGATCACTGGAAGATGGATAATCCCCTAAGTGGCCCCACCGTCCACTTAAAGCGGAATGAGCAATAGCGACGACGTAGGGGGGAGGGGGGGGGGAGCCATATAATTCTCAAGGGTTAACTAAACACCTTCCTCTACCATTCCATAGTAGGAAGTTACAGCGCAGCATCTCGTACGACAAGGAGAGGGGGCTTACACCTCCAATATTAACCATTATTGGGGCGAGATGAGGAGGAGAGGAAGGTAGAGAGTAGGTTCCGCAGAGAATATACGCCAAGCGGAGAACGGATGAGGGCAGGGGGTTTAGGGAAATGGGAGCCATGGAACGAGGAAGGGAAATGAGGTAGGAATTTAGTACGGGGTGTGTGTTGGGATAGGGTAGGGAACGAGACAAAATTGGACAGGTTTGGCTTGCTCGGAAATGTTGGAGAAGTGAGGGATAATAAGGGGAAAGCTCACTTGATCTAGGAAGAGGTTTTTGAGTGAGATAGTTGATGTTGAAATTAAAGAGAACAAGAAAAGAAGAATGATTGAGAAAGTTTGGGATGTAAATGAATCCAGGATTTTTAATTTTTAATTAGTGCAATCGGAAATGGTTTCTGTAGAAGTGTACTGCCTTTATTTTTATATTAAATTTAAAAGTAAATCGAACAAAGGCTTGCGATTTGAGATGATAATATAAACAAAAGGCGTAAAATATGCGTAAATGTAATCATTATTAGGTACCGAAAAAATGAAGAATTTGATCCTGGTTAAGTTCATCGATTAAAGTTGCGGAGAGAATTAATTGAAGCATTGTGAAGTTTAAAAAGTTCCTTTAAAACAATGAAGATTTAAATGAAAAAGTTAAAATGGCATATTTGTTTAATCTCTGCCATATCTGTGGCTGAATATAAAGGAGAGAATATGATTGTCAAAATATTCTAAATAAACTGCATTAGAAGGAAAAAGTTCTCGATTATTAAGGACATTTATCGCGGAGGCATTCGTATAGTAGAGAATGAAAAAATAGGGCGTGTTAATGGTAGAATAAAAAACATTCTCTATAAAATAAAAAAAAGTTAATTTCTCTTCAAACGCATAATTTTAACTAAATGATCTTTAGTTTGAGATTTTGTCACCCGTAAAAGGAGATTATAGGAGTGTAGACTGTGTTTTGAATATTTAAAGAAATCATCCCATAGCTTTATTTAATAATGTCTATCGTACTTAGCCATCAAAGACGCACGGATAGTTTTACGACATCCAGTCGCTCATTGCACTCAAAAGTGGTACACACAAGAGAAAAATTCACCCCAAACAAATTAAAAGTAAAAAAATAATCATCCCCTCAAATTTATGAGCCGGATTAAAATAAAATACCAAGGCATTAAAAAAAATGTAGCGAAAGTTTACGACCCAAAAATAAAACGGCCATTAAAAAAAACCCAAACGGAGAATTTCATTTCGAGACGAGAAAAAGAGAAGCGCAAAAACTGTTATGAGCACAGGTATTCATGTCCATAAAAAAAACAAGTAGAGTGTGTAACGGAAGAAGCCGACAGCGGCCATTACTTAAAATTTTAGTCTAATAGGTTAGACGGCAATCGTGAAAGAGCGAGCGGACGAAACGAGACAGAGAGAGAGAGAAAAGAGAGGGGAAAAATAGGATAGAGAAAGAGAGAGAGACAGAAAAGAGGGGAAAAATAAGATAACAAGAGAGAGCGAAGCGGAAAAATAAATCACTGTGACAAAAATACTCGAGGCGACAAAAAACGAGGAAATGGAGAGATAGAGGTTGGAGCGGAAGAATGTAGAAGTGGCGCGGTGGAATTTAGATCCTCTCTCTCTCTCTCTCTCTCTCTCTCTCTCTCTCTCTCTCTCTCTCTCTCTCTCTCTTCCCTTATTTTGCCTCAGAATCTTTCGGACATTTCCGGACCCTAGGGATGAGAGCGGAGAGAGAAAGAGAGATAGCCTCGCGACTACATAATTCACCCTTAGGGAACGACACCGAAAGAGGAGTGGGAGGGTCGAAGGAGGGTGGGAGAGAAACCCTTATTCCTTATTTTGGGGGAACGGCGGAAAGAAAGAGGGAGGGAAACCCTTTCTATTCCCTAAACTTAACCGACTTCTCAAGACTCTAGCCCCAGACTTTTCTTTCATCCCCCCACCCTCTCTCTCTCTCCTCTCCAATTCCTATAGCCTGTCTTCGGTGTTCCTCTCTCTCTCTCTATCTCTCTCTCACTCTCCATCTTTGTCGCACTCCTTTCCGCACTCTCCACTGTTTCTTTAAGAGGTTCCGACTCTTTTTTTCCCCGACAATAGGAAGGAAAGTGAAGGAAGCGCTTCACGCCAATTAAAATTGAAGATACTTTTTCCGAGAAACTCGGTGGATATTTGCAGTTGTGCTATCAATTTTTATTAAGCTGTTCTTTAGTACTGTACTTTACGATAAGAATTTTAAAAGGAATAGAAAAAGGAAAATGATATAGATTGGTGGAAAATGCCAATCTTAAATATCATCAATGTCTAAGTTTAAAGTCAAGAATAATTATAAAAACTTTCATACAATTCAAAAGTAACAACAAAACATTTAATTACTTCAATATCAACAAAGGCAAACTTAAAATAAAGCAATATAAAATTGTGTCTGAACGCTTACTCCGCCAAATCTCATCTGAGGAAACAGCTAGGTTATTTTAGTATTTCCGCTGCTGGATGAACCAGAGAAAGAGAGTTAATATTTAGCCGCTCCCAAACTCAAATTGCCAAACATCGTGCATATTCTGGCGGAAAATATTTTATTAAACCCGTTGTTTACAACATTTGCTAAAAAATTACTGCAAAACCGATTCACCACGAAAGGAAATGTAAACATAAAATTAATCTTCTTACAACTACTAAACCGTTTATTTCGGCCCAGAATTCACACGTTTCGTGCTCGTCTACTTTCTACCTTCCGCCAAATCCTCGACCGGCCTTCACTCCATGAATTAGGCCAAACCTACGTCACAACTTCAATCGTTGAAGGTTGGACGCCATTGACTGAAAACTTCTGTCTGGCATATTATCCTCATCCTTTTATGCACTGCAGTTTAA
The DNA here is from genome assembly GCA_036926305.1 of Uropetala carovei. Taxonomy (NCBI): domain Eukaryota; kingdom Metazoa; phylum Arthropoda; class Insecta; order Odonata; family Petaluridae; genus Uropetala; species Uropetala carovei. The sequence goes on from JAXCHB010000235.1 coordinate 13,394,160, forward strand.
ATTTCGATTTTTCCTGCTATTCTCACTTACACACGCCCAAACACGCACATCCAAACACATGCGCCGAGACACAAGAAACCGCACACCTTCCGAAAGACACAAAAATGTGGAAATCATGCTCCTCACAAATCCTGAACTTTTTTCATCTTCACGGGAGCGTCCTTACCTTGCTTCCAACCTCCAGGCCTATAATCCTTCCTGTCAACTCTCAAACTTCTATTCCTACTTTTACCTCATGAAACGTCTCCCGTTTTACAGTCCTCGAAGAACAGATTACGACAAAAAAAGTTCTCCTTTTAATGGCGAGTCCGATGACCCAATTCATTTTTCTTATTACTTGGCCCGGAGTCCTTTTTTACCTTTCTCTTGGAAGCTATGTGATATTTTTTATGAAAATAGAGATAAGAGAAGTATCCAATTCCTTTCTTTAAAATGTGAATTGCAACAAAGTAAACGACAAATGAATGAACCTCTTTATCTACTAGTGTCATAATTTTTCGAACTGAGTGATATTGAAAAATTCTATATTCCGTTAATTTGCGTGTCCTAGTTATGTGAGTAATACTAACATCTTTTCCTGTTTTTGTTTAATTTTAAGTTTCACTAATGCTAATTTATACGCTATAATTACAATGGAGGATTTTATTTTTTTTAAATAAAAAGGATTTAAAATAAGAGAAAAAAATGAAAAATCGATAAAAATATTTGGCAACCAAAACAAAAATCATCTTAAAATAGTCCTTCTAATAGTTAATAAGGGATGTTTTGTAAGAGTGGTGAGGTTTGAGTAAATAACAGTAATATGATAAGAAGGTATTACAGTAGGAAACTAACACGGTGATCGCTTACGATGTTCATCGTGCCCTGGAAGCCAGGAAGATTGAAAGGAGTTTTTCGAGATGTAATTGCTTAGCGCCATTGAAAACAAAAAATAATAATAATTACAGGTACCCAAGGACTCCGATGGCAATAAATACCACCTTAAGATCACATTAGTGATAATCCAATAACTCAGATCATACAAAATCCCAACATTTATAAGAGGAGAAAATAAGCAAGTCAATTCTTATATTTAATTAAAATATGGCCTTTAAATCTAATATCTAACGATAGCTTCCCCTATTGTGCACAACGTAATATGGTCTTCAATACTCGGAACCATTCATGAAGGGACCAAACTTTCAACTACTTCCTCTCACCGTAAAATATCCAGCGATACGTCCTAAATTAAACTCTGTCTCTCGCATCCGAATCCGACCTAACTGGAGCCATTAAAAAAGACGGTGAACTCTTTCCTGTAAGCTCAGGGAAACCGACGACGCGCCCGCCTTCGAGTCGTTCAATGATCCAAATATTAAGTCCCTCTCCCCTCTCAATTTTAACTCGTCTCAAATTACTTTGAGTTCTCTCCTATCATAAAGCCGTAGGTATTCCCATCTTCCTCGCCTCCTCTCTCCACTGACGTCATTCCCTCCCTCTCCCCTTTTAACCCCCTCATTTTCCCTAATTTCGAGCCACTTACAAAGGCTCTGCCTCCCCCCTTCCCCTCTCTTCTTCCGTACCCGCCACCGCACTAAAGACGGAGGAGGAAAGGAAGTGGAGAGGGGGCGTCATGGGAGGAGGAGGAGGAGAAGAATTCACGTATGGGAGACCTGAGGAAAAGAGGGGGGGGGAAGTGGAGGGATCATCGCGAATCACCGAGATGGAGTAAAAGAGAGAGAGGAGGGTTGAACGTACGTTTTAAAGAGGAGAAGGGCACCGCCCATCCCGAAAAAGTAATAACCCAAGTCTTAACGGCTGGATTCGAGGAAGTTAAATAAAATATTTTTCGAAAGCGAAAAAGTGAGTTTTGCAGGAGAGGGGGGGGGGGGGGGAGATAGCGGGTGTGGAAGTTGGCGAGGCGTCTTTCGCCCTTGTTTCGGAGGGGAGGGGAGCGGAAACGTTTTTTTTATTTGATATTTGTAAGACGACTGGTTAATGTGATATACGGTAAAATCTAATTTCTCGGAGAACGCGAGTAATATTTTTACTGGAATTTCGCTGCGTATAAAACTCGAATTTTTGTATATATAATACGCTTTCATAATCTAAAATAATAAATGTAGGTAATTTATATTGTAAATCGCAATAAATACCTATGAGTGGTTAAAATATGATATCATAGATGCCCTGTGAAAGGAGTTGAATTGGATATCGCTAGAGGATCGCAGAATTAGCGCTAGGTTAAGGCTTCTGGATTAATTTAGGTCGGAAGTTCTCTTAGAGGAGGTCTCAGGAATATTAGAGGCACCTACGTACATGGGCAGGCACGATCACGAGAATAAAATACCTGAGATCGACTGTAGGACCGAGCGATATCAGAGCTCGTTTTTCCCAAGGACCATACGGGATCATAACAGGAGAGTGATTCCCACGAGGGACGTTATTAGGTAGGTTTTGGTGTGCTGCACCCCCTGCCTCCCACCAGTCTGGTGATTTGCAGGGTATCATGTAGATGTAGATGTAGATGAAAGCTTGAAATTTGTTGCAAATTCCCAGATCGTCAAATTAGGTATAGATTTTGAGGCATTCAATTCCACGTTTTCTTCAAAACTTTGATTTTGTGGGGCCTCAAGTTGCCTGAATATATCGTAAAAACATCTCTTACGTGAAAAAGTGTACTTATAGTATACCTATACGGCGAGTATTGTTTAATATCAAATGTAACTATTTTACTGAGTAAGCATCATAGCATTAATCTACGCAAGGGGAATATGTCTACAAGGAATTATAACCAAAATTGTAATTTTATTTAGCAAAAATTATTTTCAGAATATATTTTATCGATCTTGGAACATACCTCCATTTTCCCCAGAGGTTTAATGAATTCCACCCCAACGCGGATTCTCGGAAAACCCCCGCGTCGGAGGAAGTTTCACTGCATATACTATATGGTTATGAGAAAGTCGAGAAGGTTAAGCGGGTGGAGTAGGAGAAAAGAAAGTTGCGCTCACGTGTATATACGCCGAACCAATCTCTTCAAAGCTTCAGAACGTCAGAAACCTTTGAAAACAAACACTGAAAGCAAGTGGCATGGAGGAGTTAGTTGGGTGCGCTGGAGGAAAAAAAAAATATATATATATATATTCGAGACAGAAGAGGAGAAGAGAATTGAGTTTATGAGCAAGGGGGAAAGAGACACCTCCTCTCTCATATGACGGAACCTTATATACGTAGAGTCGACGGCGGCATGTCTTCTTAGCTCCTCCGCACGGGGCGACTCTAGCTCCTCATCTTCCTACGCGCAGCGGCGAGAAAATGGGAACGTAAGAGAGTGGATTAAACTGGGGAATGAAGGAAGTTAGTTGGGGGAGTTTTGGGGGGAGGGGGATTTTGAACACAAACACACACACAAACACATCCACGCCGGTCTCCCGACTCCCGTTTTCTCGCGAGAGTTTAAAAGTGTAGACAGAGGAGGAACTTCCTCTCATAAGAGTCAATCCGGCCACATCCGAGAAAAGGAGTTTACCTCGGCGGAACGTTCCGCACGTGCGCGCGCGCTGCGTGCTCTCGATTTGCCTTCCGTCCGTCGCCGCATCTGCTGTTTCGACAGAGACGAAAGAGAGAAAAAGATTAAATAATAAAGGGATGCACGAGTCGAGTTCCCTTTTCACGTCGTTGGAAATGAATGATATTTTTCACTCTTTATTTTTTCCATTTTTTTGTAAAAACATCCATTTATTCCGTTCTTTCTCTTTCTCACACTCAAAGACAAAGAAAAGCATGCGCGCGCACATTATACTACAATATGCGCGCGAGAGAAGTTCGTCGGTTCCGCGAATCGTCGACAGGATCGTGGGGAGCTTGGCTGGTTTTCTTTGGACGAAAATCGAGTCGGCGAACGACAACGCATAAGCTGCGGTCACTCCAGTTCCGCGTACTACTGTCATTTTTTTTGCTTCAGAGGGAGCAAACATCGTATATTGCGTCGGGACGGGATGAGGTAAACAAAAGAAGAACGAGAGGCTGAGGAGACGCGATTGACTGCGAAATTCAATCCACTTTTGTATCTGGAAAATCTCATTTTTCCGAGATGCGGAAATCTTGTGCTTTGGCGGAGTACGTCTCACTCCCGGCGGAATAAGAATTTGACATTATTGAAAAGAAAATAGTCCCTTTCCTACTCCCGTTTTATGCATCGTTCATGAACCCGAGAGGAAGATTTTTACTTGAAAAATATATCAAAATAAAAGGATCTACACACTTTGAACGGAAACTACGTACTCGATTCATCGGATTCGTTCATTATGGTGACGCCATTTAATTTTTTTATTATTTCTGTTTAAAGCAAATATTTCTTATTTTTATTTAAGAGAAAACTCCCAATGTCCTTATGGAATAAGTAAGAAGTAATTGGTAACAAGGGGTTTACTGAAGTATTTTGGGATTATTGGCGATTTCACATTTAGAACGGTTTAATCAAAGTTTCCGATAAATTAGTTAAGCTCCCGCGCTTTGTAAGATGTGTGCTCGATCTTCCGCATTTATATAAAAAGATATTTTTATATTAATATAACACAGTTTAGAGGAATTGCTAGTGAGGGAAAAATGAGACGCTTTCATAGGTAATGGACCACTTTTAACCTAATTAGAGCCGTCCTTGGGACTTACTTGTTGTAGAGCACTATATCCGGACGCCAGATGTGGTCTGAAGGCACGTGAAGCATTTGAACGCCGCCATATTCGTGGGGGTCCCATTGAAGTTTGTAGTCGTACCACGACTGGCGAAGGACACACCGAGAAAGAAAAATTGAAAAAACATCGTAACTTCAAAGCGCATAGGAGACAATTTGAATGAAACACATCGCACCCTTTTTAAACACTCCCTTTCCGATTTTATCGACTCTAAATTTGATAACAGAATATCTTATATATAACTGTAGAAGCGTCCGTCCGTTCTTTCCCCACCCTATCTCAAAAATCGTTTGTCGTAGAGATATGCGGTAAACGGGGTTTTGTTTCTACTAGCTAGGAGCTCCCTGGAAAACTATTTTCATTTCCATAAAGACCCGGGTTTGATCCCAGGGGATGATTTCTGTTTCCCATTAGATAACGCTCAAAGATCGAATTTTCGATGCGCACTCTTTCATTCTTTTGCCGGCCTTGGTAAAAGATCCCAATGCTAGGATCGCAGGTTCGAATCCTGCCGAGGGCATGGTCGTACGTTTCGATCATGTTATTGCAGTTATAATATTCAGTGTAATTGGCCTTGTGCTGAATTTTTGCCATTTAATAAATAAATAAATACATAAATAAATAAATTAAAATTAAAAAAATTGACCTATAATCTTCGGATTACACCTGTTTTGAAGGAAAATGAATAAGGTTTCTTATTATAATAAGTTACGTAGGTATTTGTGAAAAATATTGGGATCATTTATGGAGGTTGCCATGGCAACCATACCATTGTCGACCCACGAGATTGTATTATTTTCTCAATCCGCATTTGCGTAATATAGTATACGCGCGCATTGAATGTCTTAATGCAAGAAAATGATAATAAATTTTCAATACACATACATAGTCATGCCCTCAGCGAGATTTAAACCCGCGAACTTTACATTGAAAGCCAAAGACACTAAAATTCTTTACCGGGGAAATGCGTTATTAGAGTTAAATGTGAATTATTGAGATGAACGACAGTTATTACAAGCATAATTACTTACTTCACACACATTAATTTTTTTATAAATTAATAGAAAAATATCCGCGCAATAACTAGTACAACTAGTTAATTTATAAGTTTTACATGGATTTATTTATTCCTGCCACGACCCGGAGTATTCAGGGATTGATTTAATTTCAGCGCATCTGTATTACTCAATAGAAGTTTTCATTTATTTTAGTTTGCGTCGCTCTATGGTCACTTAAGTTACAAGAATATTGGTGAAAATTACGACTCAAACAGGTAGCCGGAAATATTATTTTTAAACTTAAAACAGTTTAAAGATGGAAAAAATCGCGCAGGTAAATCTCGTTGATATTGAACGGTATTTATTGAAGCATCTTCCTCCTAAAACTAAAATTCATCAGTTGCAATTCCCCGATCATGAACTAAAAACGACGGATAACCATAAAATAAAATACGCGCATGGTTTAACCATAGTTTTTATGAAGTCTATATGACATAGGTCGGAAACTAAGATTCGGAATATATTTATAAAAAATGTATTTTTAATTATCAAGCTTGCGGTATTATTTTAATAATCAAGAGATTAATGTATTTTAAAATATGAAGCTTGTGTTGTTATTTTAATAATCAAACTGTGAAATTTTCAAACGAAATCATCGATCGCTCTTCTATATTCTTGGGGAATGAAAATTTTGCAGTTCATTGGTTAGAAAATAAAACAAGGAAAAAATAAATAAAATAACAACATTCATAGTCTGTTTTCTTTATGATTCTTTCTTGGAAGTCGGTTTAACTCGCGTACCATGCTCATTGAACCGATTATATTTTTCAAAAAGCGCAAAAAATGCAGTGATTGTCCCCCCTCCCCCCCTCTCTCTGTCTCTCTCTCTGTCTCTCTCTCTCTCTCTCTCTCTCTTTCTCTCTCTCTCTCTATACAGGGTGTCTCAAAAAAATGTATACACACTTTGATGATTAATAACTTCTGTGTTTATTAATAAATTTTTAATATAATAATTGCATAACATAGAGTATATGTTCGAATAAAGATAAAATGACAAACATTACATGTTAGATGTTTCAATGTTGCATTATTCTTACAATTATGCAATATTTTTGTACAGCATTATTGTTTTTATTGTTTCAATTGTTTTAATTGTTTTAATTTTTTAAATTGTTTTAATTGTTTTTATTGTTGCATTAGAAATGGATAACAAAAGACTTACGTTTGAACAACGCAAATTTTTACTGAAATGGTACTGGAAATCTGAAAATGTAAAGGAAGTCCAAAGACAGTGGAGACGTGAATTTCAAACAGAACCTCCCACTCGAATTACGATTTCACGTATTCGTGACAAATTTGAACAAATTTGAAACTGACGGTACCGTTCAAAATGTGCATAAACAAAGATCTGGAAGACTTCGGACATCCATAAGCCCTAGGAAGTCAGAAGAGGTGCTGCAAAGATTTTCACAATCACCAAAGAAATCCGTCAGACAATGTTCTCGAGAAACACAAATCAGCAGGTCAAGTGTTCATCGCATTTTAAAGGAGGCAAAATGGAAAAGTTACATCCCAAGATTAATGCATGCACTGAATGAAGATGATTCTGATCGCCGAGTTGAATTTTCTGAATGGTTTCGTTCAAAAATAGCGGAAGACGCATCATTTGCCAACAAAATTGTTTGGTCTGATGAAGCAACATTCAAGTTGAATGGTACAATTAATCGTCACAATTGCACGTATTGGTCCACAGAGAATCCACATGTTACTGTGTAAAGGCATGTAAATTTACCGGGGATCGCAGTGTGGTGTGGTTTATCATCCAAAGGTTTGATTGGACCATTCTTTTTTGATGCAACAGTTTCTGGTATTGTGTATCTCAACATTCTTCAGAGATCAGTTGTACCACAAATTCGTCAGCTGTATGGGGATGAGGAAGACTTTTATTTTCAACAAGATGGGGCACCCTCCCATTTTCATCGTGATGTCAGAAGTTATCTTGATGAAACATTTCCAAACAGGTGGATCGGACGAAGAGGCAGTGTTGAGCATCCTCCACGTTCACCAGACTTAACACCACTTGATTTTTATTTATGGGGTTACCTTAAAGATAAAGTTTATGCCACTAAACCTATAACACCTGCACAGTTAAGACAAGCAATCGAAGATACGTGTCGCACAATTACAACAGAAACGTTAATTGACGTTTGCAATTCAGTTATTCAACGATGTCAGCAGTGTATTGACCAGAATGGAAAACTATTCGAACCGTTGAGATAATGCAACATTGAAACATCTAACATGTAATGTTTGTCATTTTATCTTTATTCGAACATATACTCTATGTTATGCAATTATTATATTAAAATTTATTAATAAACACACAAGTTATTAACCATCAAAGTGTGTATACATTTTTTTGAGACACCCTGTATATATATATAATATCTCGCCTCAGGTGGCAAAATGTCTGGTCACGGCCCTGTTTATATATATATATATATATATATATATATACACACACAGAGCCGTGACCAGACATTTTGCCACCTGAGGCGAGATATAATATGGCGCCCCCTGGCCTCGCTGGCCTTATGGATTTACTTTGATAGGTTTTCGTTTTTGCCAAATTTTGTCGCCCCCTTTGAGATGCACCTGAGGCGGTTGCCTCGTCGCCTCACCCATCGGAACGGCCCTGTATATATATATGTATATATATATGTGTGTATATATATATATATATATATATATATATATATACATATACACTATGTATATATCCCTTTAATTCGAAATGCAGGTGGTGTGAAATGCGGGGTAGGTACTTAGGTGACAATAGGAAAATTATCTTTTTTCTGCGATTCCGAAGCAAGATTCAAAAGAACACGCAGGTGGAAAAAGACAGAAAAGGTTCAGATTTAATAAGTAAAGCAAAGTAAGGCTGAAAGTTTTATATAAGTGGCATGGGACGGAATTGCAGCGTCTAAAAACGAGCTCTGGGAATGAGCTTCGCTCTGTCCACGGCCGTATCTCATTATAACGCGAGACAGAGAAAGAGGGAAGTAGGGGAAAGGGGAGAGGCACGAGATGAAAGGAACGAGAAGGATTGCTTAAAATGTGGAACGATGAAAGTTTTCGGGAAAGGGATGGAAAAGTGGGAAGTATGAGAGGCAGCGAGCGGAGGCACATTCAAGATTTGACGTCGAAGCGGAAATTTTTTTTTGGCGAAACATCGACTTTACCGAGCCTCGCGTTAGTGTATAGAACGACGAAAGTGTGCGTTACAAAAATTAAAATATGCGCTCGTTTTTTTTTTAGATAAAACAAGGCGAAAGAATAAGAAGTGTTAGTATGGGAACTCAAGGAGTTTTCACTGTGGGAACATGCTATTTGAGAAACATCTCGCCTGAAATATCACGATTTTTACTGCAAAATAAGTCGTATCCATTCGGTTTGTGTACAGATTGGTATATTAGAGAATGGACGCCGATTAAGTTATAACGGTGAGTATGATATTTAGCCTTTACCCAAGCATATTTATTGTACGTATTTATTTTTCATGGGGTCTTCAACATTACTACATGGTACTGTACAAAGTGATTATGGAAGGCAAAAGGGCATGAGCATAAATCCAAATTTAGATATCCCGACATTAGTAATAAGAGGAAGACAACACCAACTTCTTCGATAAGGGGCATCACCCAAATTGGGATGTAATTATATATAGTATCACATAATATTAAGATTTAGCTCATGCATTAAAAAAATTATTTTCGCTTACAAAATAATCTTCTTTGGATCATGCTCTCAAATATGTTTAATTTATTTCCGCTTAAGAATGAACATGAGATCATGAATATGTTACTCGGAAGAAAACATTTCGTTTCGTCTCTTTATCTTTAGAGACCTACTAAGACGACAGAATGATAAAACAATGCAGTCTGTGAAAGCTCACAGATTTTTCTCGGGAAAATAAAAATAAAAATAAAGCTGCTTAGCCACGGCGTCGACCTGCTTTCATCACGGGGTTTGCTTAGGTAAACAAAAGAAACGGTCGCCAATGCCCCTCGTCATGAGCAAAGTGCTACGTTCCGCCGTCTACTGCTCGCTCCGTTTCTTTAGCCATCACTCTCCTCTTCTGAGAAAGAATTTTCGCCAGCAAATTTCTGGCGAAAAGTTTCAGTCTCTTTCCTACTTAATAAGCAAACCCCGATTTTTTAAAAAGAGAAAAATGTCTCGGGCGCGATATTTTGAAAGTAATCACATGTTCTTTAAAAATACATATACTTGAAGAGCGTTTCGGTTTTTATTCCGATATTTCTTTTTGAGGTCTATAGTTTGACACGACGTGGGAGCTGGAAAAATGACGGTATCGACAGGCTGGTATCGACGCATCTTTTCAAAGTTATCGATTATTATTTTCGGATTAAATCGAAATTGAACGGCGGTTTGTAAAAATTGTAAATTTTTGAATGGTTTAAAAAATCGCTGTACGTTATAAACAATTTCAGCTGCAGTTTTGCGGTCGAAATAACGTAAACGAGAAAAATTTTAAAAATAATAAAAGAAATATCACAAATTAAATTTTTAAGTAATATAGTTTATGTGAATATATATAAGTATTACTATTAATTAATGTATGAACTACTATTACATTTATTTTTGTATTTTATTCACATTTATAGCTCAACAAATTTTGCTTTCTATCCTGTGTTTCAGGAATCTTAAGTTGTTAGTCAATATAAGAACTGAATATCGATATTATCTTGAAAATTGCTATGGAAAGTCATAGGAATGTTATACTTAATTACTGAATAAGTTTTGACTGATATATAGGAACTAAATCACTCAAAAGTTTTGTCTTTGGAAAACTTTATAAAGATAGATAGACAGGGAACTCAAAAAAGGGACGAAACTGTCTATATTGAGATAAAATTGGATTTTATTAATGTGATTTTAGCAGGTACAAATTAAAACTTATTAATTGAATATTTATTTGTTCCTAAATTTTCAGACGCAAAAAAGAAAATACGTTAAAATATTCATAAGATTATTTTCAATTAAACATTTACGAGTTATAATGGAATATTTGTCGACAACCTAGTCTTATCTATTTCTAATACAAGCACGCTTATTTTTCATTAAAAATCTTTCAATGTAGTGTACTAAAACAGATGAACACGGATGATCGTTTATAGTCAATAGACAAATAGTGTAAAACATGCGATACCGAAAATAATTGTTCTTCTATTACACCTAGATTTTTAGTATTTTTTTCTATTTGCTACTGCAATAAATAAAGTTAATTATTCTGGTGATTATCGCATTTAAAGTATTAATTTCACTATCAGCTGAAAACATAAACAATTTTACAATAAGCTACAGAAAGTAATATAGTATATAAGTGCTATATAATACTATAATATTTATTTCCAAAAGGTAGTAAATATTTAAAAAATATAATAGATATTCAATGTTTTAATAATAATGTTTAACATCAATGGTAACATGCTTATATATGAAGATATGACCCCACTTTTACGAGCATAATTATTTTAAAATTGTGGATGATACAAGTATTTGTAAATGCAGAGAAGGTTAAGATGGCTGTGCGGCTGCTCTAACATCAAATTTAGACAATATTAAGACAATAACTCAATAAAGTCGCGAAGGAACCTATGAAAATCGCCTTTAAGAAGAAAACGGGAAGCACAATGCGGCCTCTAACGTAGCATAAAGAAATATTCCATTCGCTGCATGTACAAACGTAATTTCTTCATTACCTGTTAGATGAAGGCATCGTAAAACACACCCGTGAGAAACCAGGCTTAATTAGCTCGGGCGGTGCCCAGAACTACTTGTTATTCCCAAGGGTGGCAGCGCGAGAAAAGATAGAAGGTAAAAAGGTATGTTTTGCAGCTAATAAGATGGAGGAGGAGTTTCGGGTTAGACTAAAGCTTTCACTTATAAATTTTATGGTTTCTTTGAGGTAGAAGCCCTTAACAAATTCATGAATTTTTAATGACACGAGAAAATCATATGTTAACTGCAGATGTTGGTAATGCCCAGATACTTCATTTCAATTAATTATGGGTAAATTTTTGTCGATCTCAGTTTCAGAATATTAATATCTTTAAGGTAATATAATATCGTAAATAAATATAGAATAAAAGGCGTTAGATTAAATAATAAAACGAAACATGACATAGTATATATAAAGTACAATATATCCCCTGAAAACTGAATTACTAATCTTCTCTCCATGGAATGCCTAAATATATTTATTCGTATTCATTTCATAAAATGTGGTTTATTACTTTAGATAAAATAAAGTAATACTGTACATGGGGTGAAAGATCTAAATGTTATGGAAGTTTTCCCTTGTTAGTTAAACATAATTTTCTGAAGTTTTGCTAATAATGAAGGGAATGGTGTCACTTGAGAGATAAAACTCTGCTCCTACCTATATAATACTATAGTTAACAGCGCTCCACTTATGACGTCATAGTGACGTAACCCACTATTACTTTTACATAAAAGGCCAGGTTTGTAACGCTTCAGGAATGCAGAAATGGGACTATTTGCCCACTTCCAGATATGTCGGCTTTATCCCTTCTGTGTGAGGGCAAGCAGGAAAGAGGGGACTAAGGTCAGTTTTTGAAGCACAATAGATGCGGCGAGGGTTTCGGACCTTTCCTCAGATCGAAGGCAACCCTCTCTGAAGGAGGTATGATTTCAGGCCAAAGAGGACTGCCTCAATTTTATTTCAGAATAATCGATCAAGATATGTATTTTTTGATGAATTATTCGTATTCCCTGTGCAAAACTACACCAAAATAGATTTTTATTTGCGTTCCTGCGGTATTTTTTTTAAGAAAACCGAGTTCCAGCTATATCAGATGAGCTTGAAATTTGGCACTGTTATATGTTCAACTTATTATTTAGTTATTTAATTGTCTTAAAATTCTTTTTATTTTTGTCTTTACTAGTGAAATGGAGGATAAAAAAGAAAAAGAAAGGGAATACATGAAATTATATCACAAAAGAATTAACTTGATTTTTTATTTTTATATGAATATCACTAATACAGGGGCCCGTAGTATAACATAATCAAATCATTTTCTTAGATTCTTCGATAACAAGCTGAATATTAAAAAATAATAATTAGACAAGAATGTATGGAAATGGCACTTGCATTTCAGATAAATAAATAACTAATTTGAGATCAAATTAAAATTTAATTAACTTTTACCATTTATTTGTAAATCGACATATGCGATTTTGTCGGACGATAACACCGTTTTATTCAAATATATTATAAATATATATAATAAGATTATTGGTTAGGTTATTATATGCTACGTAATTTAAAAGAGGAGATAAAAAATTAAATATTTACCTGTTCCACCCAAAGATTTGTCGTCATGATCTGGTTCTTCAGATTCTGAAAACAAATAAAATCCAAATCAGTAAATGAGTATGCTTATGGAACAGACAATTAGTTTGGTAAAATTAAGATTCAAGGGCGGAATTTTTATTGCATTGCGTATATATTTCATTATCAGCAGCATAAAAATTCCTTGGAAGTTATGGTTTAAAACTGCAGTGAAAAATGTAGTTTTTGTAATCATATGAATACATGGTATACTAAAATAAACTAGAGAAAACTTTCATTTCATTGCCTTATGAGAAAATATAGAGGTTGATGCGAGGTTTCAGACAGATATTGCAATAAAACAATTTTATTACAAGATAAATACTGGAAGGATTACAAAAAAGCCTCTCAGAATAGTGGAAAGATAATCCATAAATACTGACATGATTTCGAAATGTGCCTTGGAGATGAAAAATAATTTTAAAGATTCGTTGTTTTGTGTCAATATTAAAACTGTTGGAAATTAAATTACGTAAAATCAAAAGTTTTGTTTCCGTCGACTTGTTAGTAACTGGCACCTGATTGATATCGACCTATTTATGTATGTGAAAGGTTCGGGAAGTGCTGCGAGCATAACTTTCACCCTTCGAAAATGAACCGACGAGATTGCGAAAATGAATTAAATTTATTTAGTTTCACCTTTAATTAATTTCCGCATATCGGGTTGCCCTTTATCCTGGAGAAAAGGCGAGATTTTCCCAAATCGCTTTATTCTACTTCGAGAGAAACGCGAGAGTCAGAGTTGGGACTGAAATAAAAAAAAACGCTGGAACAATGCCCGAAAAAACAGGCCAGCGGCATTCTAAAAAAAATAATACCCAGGAATATATTACAAAAGTCCGGGCCCATGTATCTGAAAATGAAAAATTTGGGGATTTTTAAGGATCGATACGCTTCCTTTTATGAAATTGGTTGAATCCAACCTTCATTAAAAAAAAAGACACGCTAACGTGCGTCGTATTTATTGGTTTAAGGAATCTCTTAGCTGCAATAAAATTTTAAGACAGAAAGACCAATGGATTAACACTATTCATCATTAGCCATCATTTGAGCGTTAAAATGCAATTCAAATTATTAATTAACTTGCTAATTACCCTCAGGTGACCTTCATCCCGACAGGGGTATTCTGACGAACTTAGTGCTATTCTGAAACCACACACCAGAACCTTTCATGATAATTAATATCTGTTATGGTAAAGACATAAGTGGGCCGATTAAATATCCAGCCGAGAAGACATCTCACTGCAGTGCTTAGTGAACACTTTCCAAACCTGCCTTCAAGAAGTGTACTAAACCCGAACAGTGTGGATCAGTGGTGAATGTTTTTCTGTTTCCCCTAAGAACTTCCACGGAAACAGGGGCGCAGACTCGGATTTTCTGAACAAAATAACATTTCCAGTGAATTATTCCCAATATGTGTGAATTATCCCAAAGACAGTAAATAAATTATATTAACAATACTAAAGAGAATTCGTGTGTGTGATCTAATATAAAGAGCGAGTAAGGAAGTGCTACAGAGTAAGGGTGTGAACACTTGGGGGAAGAGATGGTCTAAGGAATCTCCCCCCACCCTTCAAAACTTTATTTTTCTTTGGGAAAACTTTATTTTTTTTCATTTTCTGAGGGAGGATGCAGCAATTTTCCCCACAACTCCGCACTTAACGAAAGCACTTGTCGAAATAACGCGACGAAAACGCAGAAAAATCGCAGAATATCGCTGCTTTCTTATCGATGTCTTTTTCATCGATGAACAGAACACGGATGGCCTCACCGAATGGCCCGCCGAATGGCCGCTACCACAGCAACGCGCCTTATATAGGGCGAATATTACCCCTATTTCCCATTCCCTCCTTTTCGTAGGGGTATATCACTTAGTCACGAATTTAACCAATACGAAGTCGAGGAGACGGGCATTTAAACGACCCGCCGTACCCCCTCCCTCGAGCGGCGACGTCAGCCGAGAGCGGGCAGTCAAGAAAACGACGCAGACCACCGACAGAGACGGCGAGCGAGCTGTGACAGGAGTGGTAAAGGAAAAGGAGAGAAGAGAGAGACGGTAACAATAAGTCCACAGTTTCTGAAGTGGTTAAGTGTTGTTGATATTTTATGTTATTTTGTTACGTGTACGATATAGCATTTAGTTGGAGCTGTATGTGGCGGTAATCTTTGGGTCGCCACAGGTCTATGGTGAGGAATCGCAATGAGGGACGGACGAGATAGTTGATCGCGGCGGAGGGTTTAAAGCGAAGAGTATTCAACAATGAAATTACGGGAGATTCGGATGGAAAAGGTTACCAAAGGAGAGAGAGAGAAAGAGAGAGAGAGAGAGAGAGAGAGAGAGAGAGAGAGAGAGAGAGAGAGAGAGAGAGAGAGAGAGAGAGAGAGACAGAAGGGGGAGGGGGTGACAGTTATGCGGTAGGCTTAGTCTAAGAGGGCATGGAAGAAAAGGGTCTCTTTCCCAGCTCGAAAGGAGAGGGAAGGGAATGGGAACGGAATGCGAAAAGCGTTATGGAAGTGGGTTTCGGGGCGAGAGTGGTGCATTAAATGAGGTTGACAGATGGGTCGTAAGTCTGGGGAAAGTATTGGTTGGGCCATTACCTGAGGAGACTAAGCGATGAGTTGGGGAGCTGAGATCGGATTAAATTGGGAGACGTTAAAGGATGGGAGTCGTAAGAATAGAGTAATTCGGCGAAAAATAAGGCGTGTGCGAGAGAGAGAGCGAGTGAGAGAAAGAAAGAAAGTCGGTCTAGATTAAGGTTATGGAGATGTAGATGTCTAGGTATAGATTAAACGGATGGAATGAACGGTATTGATTCTAGGCAACTGTCTTAATGGGACTTTTAAAACAGTTACTTTTAGAGATTACAAATGGTATGCTGGAAGAAGTTGGTAATATCGAGAGTGCAAGTATGTCGAAATTTGGGATTTAAAGAGGATGATTAAAAACAGCGCCCTCCACGGAACTCTTCCAGTGGATTTAAAGGGATAGTAAGTGCAAGAATTTCGCAAGTAACTCCGTAATTCACGATAAAAGCTAAAAAAACAAAAGATGTTTAGGTTGATTCTAAGGGATAACTTTCTAATTCAATTTCATCCATAGAGACTCAAATACTGTCGGTGGTGGCTTTAAGTCTAGGTTAAGTTTGGTTTATAAAAATAAATGATACATACTTTTACAAATAATGAAACATAAAATATTATGCATAACCTCTTGGACAGTCAGTAGGGTTTGATTTAAATTTAGCGAAAAAAGAATTCTTTGAAGTAGGAGTAATGTATATGACAATTTAATGCTTCTTTATATCGCAATATCCATAGAGAGATATGAACTTTCATGTAGACTGAAAAACAGTCGTCCTAATATAATCCTACTTTATCACTCCGTATTTCTGATTGGACAGAGTGGTTTATTTTTTTAAAAATGAAAAAAAAAAACGAAACATGGAGATGGTAGTTCGATCTGAAAATTCGGCTTCGTACGTGTGCGAACCTAGATTCGCTGAGTGAGATGACAGCATGTTAACTACTACTGCACGTCGACTCCATGGTGTCATTAAACTTTACAGCTGCCTCACCAATCTCTGTTGATAGCAAGCGCCGATGACTTGCATCTGCCGCGGCGTTTGTACAGTGACAAATTATCTTCCATTAGAAGCATATCCAGGAATTTTCATTGTCTACGGGGATCAATAGGGCATCAACAGATCCCTTTGAATGGAGTAAAGTCAGTCATTAGATAACTTAAATTCCAGAAAATGCTGACATTTTTGCCGCTACAGAAAAAAAAACGAGCGCAAAAAATCAAAAATCATGCATGATATTCAAGGTTTCCATTCACAAATTTAAATCACGGGCAATTCGATAGATATATTTTGGTAGAATTTAATCCTTACATCCGAACGTGTTCTCTCTCAATTACAAATATGTTAACGTGAATTGCGCCTCGGCTTAAATATCAGACGAACGAAACAGCAGTTTATTTTGGATAGCAAACATTTGAGCATTTCTTTCTTCTAAAAAAAGTAGCTTAACTGGAATTTTATGGCGAGGCAAAAAACACGAATATTTGTTAAAAATAGACGTTTATGCAACAAATAACATAATTATAATACTTAAATTAGGATAGAAATTCAATCGCCAATATAAAAACCGCTTATTCTATTCCCACTGCCAAAAATATTCCGCTTTCTCTATTCTTGCTGGACGTTTTCTCAACTAGTCGAAGGAAATACATTATCGCGTTCAAAGTGTTCCATCACAGGAACTCAAAGCCTATCTATGCCAGTCAGTCCCTTCGAATTATCACGAAATAGATTCAAATTCTATCTTCAAAGTTCTCCATGTTATTCATTAGAGGCATTCTTCAGCAAAGAGTACCATAAGGTCTGAAATTTTACAGAATTTGTCTCTCAATACCTAGAAGTGAAGGAAATAGAAAGGGAGCGGTGGAGTGTGGAGGTGGAGGACGGCGAGGTGGGGGCGGTGGGAAAACGGAGGCGGGAACGAAAGAGGAGAGGATGGAAGCGGAAGGTGGAGAAGAGCTGGGAGCATGAAAGGTGAGAGTTGGTATGAGAAGGGTGGCGGGAAGAAAGATCCATTCATTTAAAAGACAGAGGAGTCGGCGTGGGAAGCAGCAGCCTAGACGAGATGAGACCCCTATAGGTCAAAAGGTTTCCATCGATAGTAATTGGTAGCGTTCTGTCACCTAAGAGATGTAAGAGGGTTATTAGGACCATCTCTTTGTCCTTAGGTCTCTCCACTCATTCCCAATTCACCCAATTTCTTTCACTGTCTTCATATAAATTATATCATAATAAACGCGTTTATTTTTTATTGATTCTCTCCCTCTTTTATTCTTCTGAATAGCATCCCTTTACCCCCTCCCCTATTTCTCCATCCCTCCCCCTCTCTCCTCCCCACAATTTCGACTATGCATGTCAATTTCAAAATGAGTTGAATAATCCTTAAATGAGTATCTTTTTGAAAATAAATTCAGGAAAATTTTCTTATTTTTTTATTTAATCCAATTTGGTTTGCGCAATTTCGAGAAAATCGGTAACATTAGGGTTGTCCTTAGAGACGAAAAGGTTTCTCTTGATAAAGTGTAAAAATTTACGGATTGAAAGCACCTTTGTGGGCCGATTCGACGCGTATTTGCAAATAGGTAAGTTATGGTCACTGACAATGAGTGTAAATGGGATTTTTAACATTTACGATGCATTTTGCACAATGTTAGAATAATAACTTAAGAAAAATACTTTAATTAGCATCATTAGATTCCTTAATATATGAACATGTCAGAGCATGCAATTTTCCCTTAAGGAGTTTTCCATCGTCATAATTCGATACATATTCAGTATATGAACTTTTAAATTTCTAAACGAACTAATTCACTCACTAAATACGAGGCATAAAATTAAGCGGTTAAAAAAACAAAAAAACCGCACTGCTTTGTAAAGCTGCATTCACATGCACGCGTTGCGCGCGTAGCGAACAGGCGCTACCCAATCAGAGGTCTCGCTTGAGGTGTAACGCGCGTAAGCAGCGACGGCGCGTTGGAGTTGAGAAAGTCTCAACTTTCGACGCGTTTACGCGTGAACATTTCATGATGGCCGTTGTGCGAATAAAACAAATGAACACCAAAATGATTTTGGCGCCGGAATCCCGGAATTCCCACTGCAAGTGGAAGGATGGATGCAATTGATGAAAGAATCGTCAACGAAATAGCGACTAATTTTATATATACATACACACACACACACACATATATATATCAAGGACGCTAGATATAGAAATAGATGCCAGCGAGAGAAAGAGTGGAGAGTGATGGAAGAGAGAATTCAGATAGATGAGTACAAATTTGAATATATATGGTTATTTATATCTATGGATTGCAAATGCAAACGTGAAAAAAGGTTTTCCAATAATTAAAATTATTTCTTCGCTAGCTAAAACGTGCCAGACTCGCTGGAAGAGTATAAGGGATCGGTCGGAAATAATTGTAAAAGGATTCACAGTCCGTCAGCCTCATTTCCTGTATTAAATTATGGTAGGCGCCTTGAGTTCATCTTCTTGCAAAAAAGGGTCGAACCCACCATCTCCTAATTCTTCTATTTCTCATTGCAAGCAATATTATAAAGTTGTAACGCTACCGCAACATTCGACCGTCCATTATTATCTCTAAATGAAACCACCGTAATTCCTACAAAACCTCAATCACAAGTAAATAAGTGCGCGCGTCGTAGAATTGTCTTCGAGTTCACCGTCAATTCTTTACGCGTTCTCCTACGCGTACATGTGAACGAGCAGTACTCTAAACGCGGCGCTCGCTACGCGCGTAACGCGTGCATGTGAACGCACCTTAAGAAGGAAGAAATACTTCATATTAGGATAAAACTGAAATTCTTTCCTAACCTACTAAAGCGTGCTAGATATACATATCGCCGAAAGAATCAAGTTCCGACACCGGTCACTTTCTCTCGAGAGATGAAGTCGTCGTACCTAATGATTAGCCATTCGAAAGGATCAATCACATCATCAATTATAAAAAAAACAAATGTAACTGGCCTTCAAAACGCTCCCAGTTATTTAGCGAAGATTCCTCTCCGCACAAGATCCCTCGTCTACTACCGAAAGGAAAAAGAATGACAGGACTGTCTTAGCAATTCGAAGTTTAACACCTGATGTCGCAGAAGGTGGAATGGTGATAGGAGGTCAGAAAATTAGGTTTCTTCTCTTTTTCTACGAGGGTTTCGAGGTGAGAAGATGGGAGAAGAGGAGGGGGAGAGAGAGAGTACAAGTCGAAGAGGGTTAGGACGTGTCTCGCATAAGTGAGCCGAAGATTTTGATTTATTTCAAAGCAGAAGGGGAGAATAAGGGCGAGAGAAGCGTTGAGACGGAGAGAGAGAGAGATAGAGGGATGAAAAGGGAAGCATCCTTATAATGGGAAGAGGATCACAAGATGAAAAAGGGAGTGGGAAAAATATGAAAATGGACCATAAATGAGGAGAATTGAAGGAAGAAGGGGAATTAAGGAGATGAATGAAGGGCAAAGTGTCATTCAAAGCTGTTCAAATTGAGAGAGGGGGAGGAGTGGAGGTAAAGGGGAACGATTAAAGATGGATGAGGTGAGAGGCGTGTTAAAGAATCAAAGAGTGCCGGGGGGAAAGTTCGTAAAGGCGAAAGCGAGATGCAAATCCAGCGGGTGTTCGGAGAGGCGTGCACTGGGTGTAGAGGACAGGGCGATGCATTATTGAGAGGGATAGGTGACGTGTATCGGGGTGGATAAGGAATTAAGACGACCTAAGAAGGAGAAGTTGGGAGCGGATGAGCATTAAGGGAGATCTGGAGAGAATACAGATGTTGCGTCGGGTATGGGGATTGAGAGCGAATGGAAGCCACGTTTCGAGCGCTGAAGGACGAAAGGGAGAGTCGTGAAGGGAATTGGGTTTTCTTTTTGGGGGAAATACTTTGGGAAGATAGATTAAGCTATCTGTGGGTTATAGTAGGGATCGAGTGGGGTTAGACGCAGCAGCGATGTGCCCTTCAAATTTCGTTTGGGATGGAAGGTGAGACGGATAATTCAAGAAAATTACACATTTGAAAAGAAAGCTACGGTATACGGTAACTCAGCTCAATTTAAAAAATAAAATTATATATTTTTGAGGGATGAAACAATTGTGAAAGAAGAATTTTAACAAAAATATAAATATCCTATATATAATTTCTGAAGTGTCCGTCTGTCCGTCCGTCCGTCCGTCCGTCCGTCCGTCCGTTCACCCCCCCCTCTATCTCGAAAACCGTTTGCCGTAGAGATTTGCAGTAAACTGCGTTTTGTTTCTACAGGCCAGGAGGTCCCTAGAAAACTATTCTCAATTTCCTAAAGTCCCGGGTTCGATTCCAGGAGATAATTATATGTTCCCATAAGTTTACACGGGATTTTCGAGTTTTCAGAGTGCAAGGTTTTTTTCCTTCATCCGTTAAAATATGTAAATATGGACCGATTTTCTCCATTTTTGATTTATTCGACGGATTAAACTCTAAATTATCTTATTATTTCAATGTTTATACCCTAGGCGGTCGAAATTTTCGGAAATACACAATTGTTTTCGAAATTTTGCCGATTTTTTGTTCTCCTTCGGGACGTTGCCAAGTCGACCTTAATTGTTGCCTCTGATTTAATTACCATCGATTAAACGTTCATATTGACGTAAAAATGGAATCCTTAAGTTAGTTTTATTGTTATAAATATAACAATGGATGAATTCATTAAGATAATGATTTAACTCGAGAACATTCAGTAAGATTATTTTCTGTGACTAGGACGCGTTTATCGTAGATTGTGGTAGAAAAGCATATTTATTTTAAAAAATACTGTATCTGAGTATTCAACCTTTTGGAAATACCAAATGTTTTTGTTTTCGTGACTGAAGCGACCAAGAATCACCCTGTCAGTGGAAATACGAGTAAGATTCTGCCATTTCATTACGAAGGTTTTGGTGAGGAGGAATCTTCCTAAACCCCGGTAAGTTTATACTCCGCATTATTCTACAATCAATTGTTTCAGCGCTTACTTTTCTAATACTTTCGCCTGGCTTAAGTAGATAAATAATTATTTTTTGTGGCGTCGCTTTTGTTTTGTGATTGATTAAGTGGATGACATTTCCTGTAAATTACAGAAAGTTCACATCTTTCTTTTCCCAATATTTGCTTTCTTTGAGGTGTTAAGACCCAGTTTGACTCCCGGTCTTAGCAGTTCTATTCTTCTGTTTCCTCATTTCACATCACTGCAATTTATGCCTGTCGCGTAAGAATCTTCCGATCACTAATCATTTCAATTTAATTACTGTGCTGCATCAATTTACTCTCTACCATAACTTATAAAATACAGATTTCTGATTACCTACGGATAACATTTTTTAAAATATGCGCACACTGCCTTTCCCTCAGTGAGATTCTAACACGCAAACCTTAACATTGGGAGTCAAATATCTAAGCATCCTCTACTGTGTAAATTCATTGCTAGAGTAAAATATGAATTGTTAACATCAACTTATTTTACAAACTTATTATTTTTTTATGAATCAATTTAAAACTAAACCAGCAAATTTTGCGCGGACACAGCTACTATTTTTTAAAATTGCTGAGTATTTCTGTACCATGGAAGATTTCTTTAAGAAGTTAATATAGTAATTCTATTTGCTTGAGAATGACTCCTATTTTTAACTTATTTTTTTACGCGGATATTATAAATCACTGGTGGTGTAGTGGTTAACGTGTCGGCTTCCCGTTACGAAGTTCCGTGGTTTGATCCTCGTGAATAGGTTTTTCACAAAAAAAATTAATTCATTAAAAAAAATATCATCGGTGCCTGGCAGTAGGCAGAAGTCCTGTCAGTATGGTATAGAGCCGGAAACAAATGATGTTGGCTGGGTTTATATCCAATAGAGCTGTAGGCGTGAACAGGACTATTTTAAGGGCTACAGTACTGCGATGTGGAAAGAAAGAGGGTAACTACCACATTACAATTCCCTAGTAATGATTATATGGTTGGATAATATGAGTTCCCTCGAGGTAAAACATTCCGGAGGTAAAATAGTCCCCCAATCGGATGTCCGGGCGGGGACTGTCTTGAGGAAAGCATCTGTCGAATGTAACTTACGCTCAGGTACTTGGAATGTAAAAACAATGAGGAAGGCAGGAAAGCTAGAGGACCTGAAAGAAGAAATAGGATTGACATCATATGGCTGAGCAAAGCTAGATGGGAAGGAAAAGAGTAGTTCAATTCGGAAGAATCCACGATAGTTTACTCTGGAGGAAATAGTGGGGCTCTGGTACTTAGGAAAGATATGATGAAGAGCGTGACAAAAATAATAGCAACGAACGATAGGTTGATGGCACTAAAGCTAAAGGCAGTCTCAGTGGACATGTTGATAAACCAGATAGGTATATATGCCAACGTCCGCTCATGAAGAAGAAGAAATCAAGGAGATGTATGAACAAATTAACGAGATTTACGAAGAAGATGGAAGAGAAAAGATAAACTGCATAATAATGGGAGATTGGAACAGCATCGTTGGAGAAGGACAAGAAGAAAATGTTGTCGGCCAATACGGACTTGGGAAAAGATACCGAGAAGGAGAAAAACTGGTAGAATTCCGCGTTAATAACGACCTAGTAATGACTAATACATGGTTCAAAAATCATAAACGAAGGCTGTACATATGGAAAAGCCCAGGAATGAGATGCCAAAGATATTACATCCTAGTAAAACAAAGATTCAGGAACAGCATAAAAATGCTAAGACATTACCAGGAGCAGACATTGATTCAGATCACATCCTTAGAATATTCGACGTAACTACAAAGCTTACACAAATAAAGAAAACGAGAAGAGAAAGACAGACTTAGGACCTAGAGAAACTGAAAGAAAATAAAAGATGCATCCACCATGAAGTTGGAAGACCGCCTTAGAAATTTGGAAAACAAACCGAAAACCGTGGATACAGAATGGGAGGAAATTAAAAACAGTACCAAAGATACCTTGAATAAAGAGATTGGAAAACAAGAGAAGGAAATCAGAAAACCACGAATCACTAAGAAAATGCTGGAGAAAATCGATGAGAGAATAAAATGGAAAAATGTTAACAGTGAAGAAGATAGAGCCAATTATAGACGCATAAACAATGAGTTGAGAAGGGTAACTGATAAAGCTAGGGAAAATTGGATAAAAGAAAAATATGAGGAAATACAACAGATGGATACGCTATGATGTACGCTAGGGCTCTGGAATTAGAAGATAATAAGCCTAATGGAATTCGTGGTAAAGGAATTATGAATACAGATGAAAAAAGTCGCAGAACCAAAGGATGTAGCACAGGTATGGGAAGATTACATTAAGGAACTATGCAACAAGCTGGCAGGATCGGCACAAATAGATCTGGAAAAAGAGGATAAAATTGAAGAAGACAACTTGGAACCAAGTATAATGAAAAGCGAAGTAGAAAAGGAGATACTGGAACTGAAGAAAGGAAAAGCCACAGGCAGCGATGGAATACCGGCAGAGGTACTTAAAATCATGAGATTGGAAGGACTAAATGTGATTACGAAATTAATTAACAAGATTTACGACTCGGGAGAGTAGCCTCAGGATATCGTGGATGTAAAAATGATCCCTCTAAAGAAGAAGCCAAACGCAATGCAGTATAAAGACTACAGAACGATAAGCCTAATGTCACGCACTTCGAAGGTCATCACGAGTATTCTTAATAAAAGGCTAGAGATAAAGGCAGAATAAATGCTAGGGGAAGATCAATTCGGCTTTAGAAAAGGATGAGAAACCAGAGATGCTATCGGTGTAGTGAGAATCGTATCCGATATAGCAATACAGTACGGCTAAGATTGCTGCTTATGTTTCGTCGACTGGCAGAGGATCTTTGATAGAGTAAATTGGGCACTGCTGATGAGTATATTAAAGGACATAAGTGTAGACTGGAAAGACAGCAGCCTGATGAGGAATATATAGGAGATTCATGTTGTAAAGACAGGGCTGTTGTCTATCGCCGATTCTATTCAACATATATGGAGAGAGGCTAATTCAGAAAGCGTTAGAAGGCACGGGAGATTGCAAAATCGGATGAAGGATTATAAGAACAGTGAAACACGCGGATGATCAAGTACTTCCAGCAAGAAAGGAAAAGGAACTCCAGAAAATGATAAATAGACTAGTGATAACAGGTAGAAAAGACAGTATGGAAATTAATACAGACAAATCCAAGGTCATGCGAATATCAAGTAAAGAAGAAGATTTGAACAGAAGTATTGAAGGAAAGCCATTAGAACATGTTTCACACTATAAATACTTTGGAAGAATCAAGAAGAAGACTGCGGAAAATAGGAGTATATGGAGGACCAAGTTTAAACACGAATAATCACGGACCTGTGTATGAACAGACTACCTTACGTATGATATAAAACAAAATAATATTTTAATTTACGAAAAATATATATTTTCAGTTCTCATAAATCACTTTTAAGATATATTTTGTATTGATAGCCCTATGCAGAGAGATATGAAAGGCTTGCAAATTTTTCAATGTTGCCTGCTCCCTCAAACAAGAAAATTGAAAGTGTTGTGCCACTAGTATAGGATTAAACTGAAGAAGAGTTAGGAATAATAAATTTAAATGACAATTGAGCTTTGAAAAAGGGTTACTCATATTATGTAACCCTTTCGATGCTGATTTTTTTGGAAGCATATTTTTTTTGGTAATATGTACCATTTTGCAAACCATTCTCTTAAAGACAGGAGTTTCTGTTATTTTCTTTAAAGGCACACTGCTATAATATGATGCAAAATTAATTCACTGAGGTGAGACTAGGCTAGTGACGAGCCATTTTATCAATAGTACTGAATGGGTTAATAACTAGAGAAATTTTTAATTGTTTATTTAGATAGTTAAATTCGTCAAATTATCACGCAACAAATTTTTTTTCGCACTTTCCGTACGTTAGTTTACCATTCGAACATTAGACGTGTCTTTCAAAAAGCCACGATTAACTAAAATAAAATGGAATAAAACTTTCAATTCCTTTGAATAGAATATTAGTATAATATTAACAGCATCTTTGAAATAATTAAAAACAAATTAAAACTGCATAACTACGGAGATAACGGTAAAAGTACGTGCCATATTATCTGTTAATCAAGGAAGTTTAGGATGATGCGAATTAATTGAGAAAGGGATAGAAAAAGAGGGAAAAAGTAAATGATGGGGATTTGTATGTGCCTTGCAAATGTAAAAGGCAGGTGACCACAAGAGGGTAAGATCACACAGCACACACACGTGCACCGAAACAAACACGCTGCTCTTAACGGGATTCGGTCGGGAGCGAAGGAGCTGTCCTGAGTGGTTTGCGGCTTCTGGGGTAGAGGGACTAGAGTAGAGAGCATCGCCCTCTTTCTCCCTCTATCCTATTCCCTCCCCTCTTCACTCTCATCTATCCTTCTTTTCCTTCTCTCTCTCTTTTTTTTACGCTTCGAGCGCCACCATCTCCTTCCCTCCTCTACCGCCGGATGCCCTCCCAAGGACACATTGACCTTCGAACCCCATCCTACGGGCCAGATTTGCACCCTTGCCCTCTTACGACTCGGGGAAGGCACCACCTGCTACCCAGATCCCTTTTAACCCCGTTCCGATCTCGCTTTCAGTCTCTACCATATCTTTCCCTGCCTCCCTCCCTCTCTCTCTCTCTCTCTCTCTCTCTCTCTCTCTCTCTCTCTCTCTCTCTCTCTCTCTCTCTCTCTCCATCGCTATTCTTGTGTTTCCATCCCACGAAGCCTTCTCTTACTCCTTACTTTCGTTTTGTTCTGAAGGCGTCTTCCAAGCAGCGTTTCTTTTAGCCTATTCTAAGAGAAGAATCTATTTTCTCATATGCTTCACAGGGAAAGAAAATGACTAATGAAGAGACGGAAAGAATATAACTTTCAATTTATACAATCTTACCCTAGGACTTCCCTAAGTTCTTAAGAGCGCCGCAGAATTATTTTTCTTTATTAATTGATCGATATGTACACACGACTGACCTTTAAATCCTTTATGAGTGCTCTTTGTGCTAAAAAAATAACCTTCTATTCTCCGCATGCCAATATTACTGAAATTATCGAATCATTTCCGACTCGCGTGTCCTTATTTTTTGCGTGCCAACCAAATTAAATTAGCGATCAAGACATAAGATTGTAACCGCAAAACTAACTTTTACAATAGTTGACTACATAACAGAAATGTTTTTGCGGTGTTAAATCAGTACGATAAATGATTTGATTGGTTTTCGCCTTTCGTTGGCGTGCCAAACAAATTCGTCTTCCGTGCCGCTTATGACACGCGTGCCATAGGTTCGCCATCACTGGTATAGGACAACAAAGGATCGAGTCAGATATTGAGAGGAGACAGGTTGTTCTGAGAAGGATCACTATGCAAATGAACCACATCACTCCTTTGGGGTGTAATGAATCACTCGGATAGGAGTAATCAAAGCCAAATCAAAGCCTTATAATACATGAAAATGACATTAAATAACTTGATTCGGGTTAAATGAATTCTATGTATTAATATACAACTACTGTATAATATTGGGATTTCATATAAGTTAAATATCGGTAAGTTAACTTGCAGGGTATGTAATATGTTTACAGATTTGTATAAATAACACAATCTGACTAATTCAGTTAAATTATGAGAAAAAATAACCCTCTAATTTTAATTACGATTAGTTTAAATAGAAGAATGTTTTATTAAAAGAATTCAGGAGGCGAACATGCGCAAAAGCTCCAACAGTAAATAAATATGTGACATAATTCAAGAAAATTACTTAATAATTATCGAACCCATCTTTTGACTGAAACGAAATTCGAAAAGATGTTTTCTACATTTTTTTGGCCGTTGGAGAAACAATTTCCCATTTATGTCACACAACGTTTTGTTCACGTGACACTGGATTGTATCGAAAAAAATTAGATCAATGGGGAAAAACAGATTTAGGGATGAAAGTACAAAAGATTCATGGTAAATAATCTCCGTCATCGTTTCCAAACGAGGAGAAATCGCGATTGAGTTCCGTCAACCCGAGCGAGCGCGGCCAATTTCAACGTCTGTATGACGGTACATATACGGAGACCGGAATATTTATAGCGATGAACATTATGATAAGTGAAAAACCGCGGGAGCGGAACCTTGAAGTACAATGCAACGAATTAAATTTCACTCGCAGCTTGTTGGGAAAAGGCGGGCGGAGATATGGGATCAAACGACGAGAGAGATGAGATAGAAGGAGGCACGCGGCATCAAATTTCAATCCCTCGAACAAAACGCATTTAGTCCCTTATGTCTGAAGAAAGCGCTTTCCAGACGATGAGATGATGAATATTCATCGCTTGTGAATGGGAATATGGTTTTGGGGAGAAAACTAGACGGGACGCGTATTTTTCTTCCGAGCTGGGAACCCGCGACGCCTCGAATTATCCGCGTGTTCTCTCAAAGCAGTCAAAGCGTCATAACGGGTTTAAAAAAACTTTCCGTAAAATATCGTTAATTATATCACGGAAACGGGTCCTTCTTCGGGTAAAATTTCTCTTAAATTATACGCAAACATTCGTGTTTCTATTTGCATTAAGACGCCGGTTGGATCCGAGCTCCGCGACGCCTGGTTTATGCGCCGACAGACACAGAGCTATGGAAACATTTTATTACTCAGCTCAGTGATGGAAACTTCATTAGATGTAAAATAGTTGAGCAAACCAGATGCGCATTTCAACTTCGTATTATTCGCCCTCCATGTCAATTGACCTCCGTCGATTCCAATCAGACACGAGGAGCCATAAACTGATTCCGGTAGTCCACCTTCTGATTGTCAGTTTCTCCTTCTTGTTTTCAATATTTGAGAAGAGAAAAAAAAACAATTTTAGGAGAAGAGCGGGCTCCCGAAGGGAGGTTCGTGCCGTAACCGAATCTCGTTATAAATTGAAGGAAACCAGCCGTAAAATTACATTCCCCGAGTTGGCGGAGTTTCTCCAAACTTCTCTGCGCAGTCGTACAGAGGTAAAAAACAAAAAGTAAAAACTTGAAAAACCACCATATCTTAATTGAAAAATAAAATGTTTGAATATTCAAGTGGGCCTCTCAAGGATGTGAGACGTCAACATAATGAGAGAAAGGGGGAGAGAGAGGGGGGAGAGATGGAGAGGGGGAGAGAGAGGGAGAGAGGGGGAGAGAGAGGGAGAGAGGGGGAGAGAGGGGGAGAGAGAGAGAGAGAGAGAGAGAGAGAGGGGGAGAGAGAGGGAGAGAAAGGGACGGTGAGAGGGGGAGAGAGGGGGAGAGAGAGGGGAGAGAGGGGGAGAGAGAGAGGGAGAAAAAGGGGGGAGAGGAAGAGAAAGGGGGGAGAGGGAGAGAAAGGGGGGAGAGGGAGAGAAAGGGGGGAGAGAGAGAGGGAGAGAGAGAGGGAGAGAGGGAGGGAGACGGAGGGAGAGGGGGAGAGGGAGAGAGAGGGAGAGAGAGAGAGAATCAAACAAGTTACACGAAGCTGGCTAAAACTCGGAAGGCGTGTGGGAGTGATTTTGACACAGGGTCAAAAGTGTCGCGGGGGGAACAGAAAGAAGGAATGCGGCGGAAAAGAAAAAAAATAAATACAAGAGTTTTGAGTATGACAGAGTGATTACTTAGGACAGTTCTGTTCCTGCCATGTTTGCGTGGGCGGAGTCCTCGCGGACTCGAAAAAAATATATAATGTGCGAGTAGGAATAGGTGTGACTGGGTGGGGGGGTGGGGGAGAGAGGTGGTACATTACAAGCGTTGTTTGTCGAGTCGGAGGCTGTGTGTCTGTCTGTAACGTGGAATGGAATGGGCTGGGCGTGAGGCGGCGACAGCGAGAGAGAGGAAGCACGGAGCGCGAGCGAATGGAATCTCATTACCATCGGAGCGGAAAATGGGTAATTGGAAGAGTGAGTGTGAAATGGCGGAGAAAGGAATGGAGAGGGAGAGAGAGAGAGGGGGGGGGAGAGGAGGGGAGAGAGAGGGGGGAGAGAGAGGGGGGGAGAGAGAGGGGGGGAGAGAGAGGGGGGAGAAAGAGAGGAGGGGGTTGGGTTGGAAAGGAGTGGAAAAAGGAGAAAACTCGATGAAATGCTCTATGGGATATATAAAAGGGGATGGAGAAAAGAAATGAACAATTAAGGCCCTCCGCGGGATTTTTTTGGAGAATTTTCGGAACTCGCAAGAGTTGAAAGGCGATTAACGTCGGTGGAAAAAGTTTCCAACTTATTATAGATCGTACAATAACGACGGAGAAAGGTTGAGAGCCGAGGACGGTTATTAACCATATAAAATAACTGGAATGACTGCATAAGAATATTAAAAGAAATGAAATTGCACATGAAGAGCACGCAGTTGGGGGACGTTAAATAACGGGAAAAGTTAAATTATTCTGCGAGACACTCCTATTAGGAAGTTGGAAAAGTATTAAAAAATGAAATATAATAAAAGATAAGATTTCAAAAGACGACCAAGGTAGGTACTTTAAAAGTGTAAAATTTTTAATAGAATCACAATCGGTTTTTTGGTAAATGTAGGCGAACATACAAGTCAACGATAACTGCAGTCAGAATAACACTGAATCTGTGTTAGTTAAAACAAGGTTCTAAATATTAAGACAATCGATCTTGGAATTATAAACATTGAGTATAATTTGAATTTGAAACTTAAGGATAAGTACTATAGACTAATTAGGCAGCGTATAAAGCGCATTATTTAACTGCGATGATATCTTGATTGCATTATCGAAATTTCAGCGATTTGTCATTTAGATTTGCTGAGGTATCTTTAAAACTCCAACGAGATGAGGCGCTTTATTTTTTGGCTCAGAACGTCAGAAATTAACTCTAATGTAAGCTAGTTAGACTTTATATTAACTTAAGCTAGTTAGACTTTATATTAACTTTTCTTCCATTTTCGTTGCATGCACGAAAGAAATTTGAATACTTCGTTCAGGGTGGAGTGAGAGCGGCTTATTTTTTTATTATTTTTTATTATTTTGGACACAAATAATGCTTTTTCTATCGCAGCAATATTATAGTCTACGCTTCGAGGGGGAAAAAAAGGTAAATTTTATCAGAAACTCCCGTTCTGAAAGTATCGTTGATTGTGATGCAACTGATTCACTAATGCCACATCGGCGAGTATCTTCTTCCGTAAGCTCTACGATGTACTTGCTCGCGCATTATAAAAGGCACGAAGAGACAACAGAACCCCTTTCGTGAATAACACGTCAAGAAGGGCTTGCCGAGTCTCACGTGACCGCATTCGCGTAAAATTCAAAAGGGAATTTAAAAAAAAGGAAGAAGAGGATAGGGTGCGAATATTAAAGCGCGGTAAATTGATTTGCGGTGAGGGATAATCAAGGTAAATGGGTTGGGTACGAGGAGAAGGAGTTAATCACATGAAAGTGGGAGAAGGGAAAGAAGAGAAGGGTGTTGGATGGGAGAGAGGGAGTGAGAGAGTGAGAATGAGATTGAGAGAATGAGAGAGAGGAAGAGAGAAAATGAAAAAGAGGGAAATTGGGAAATAAGAGCATGTGATCGAAGAAGAAAGGGAGGTCGGGAAATAAAAGGAGAGAGAAATGAGGGAATGATGGGAAGGTTGGTGGAAGACCGGCGGAATTAAGAGGCGGCGGCAAAGTTCGAGAGAGAATTTCGAGCGAAAGTGGGAGGCGTGCGGAGGAAGGAGGGAGAGAGGAGGAGGGTAGGAGGAGGAGACGGAAAGGTTAAATGAGTTTCGCAAATGAGGGGAGGAGAGCGCGCATAAAGAATGAAGATCGACATCGCCATTAAGAGGGAAAACCCCGGAGAGCGGGAGGAGGGAAAAATTAAAGCCAAAGCCAAACCGCGCCACGTATAGTCCCACTTACTCCCTGCTCGTCACCTTTCTCTCTCTCTCTCTCTCTCTCTCTCTCTCTCTCTTCTATTTCATCCTTAACTCGCCAGTTCTCTCGTCCCTGTAATCCTTTTTTTGTCTCTATTAAAAAAAATCTGCCCAATTTAACTTTCGCTTTCAGTTGATCTCGTGTTATCATTCTTTTTAATCTCCTTAATAGTTACATTGGACTATTTACCATCGACGTATGTTGCAATCTTCATTATTCGTAATCCGGAGTCTTTACTTGTTGCGGAATGTAATGTTTGTGTGATTTTGTTATTTGTTATTATTATGTTAACGGGATACCGCTATTTTTAATCGATTCAATTCCTGCTGCTGATTGCTTCAATGTTAGATGTGACGGTTATGGGATCCGTTTCTGGATAATGTAAAAGAAACCATGCTCTCATAGTTTTCACTTTTCATTTCCGTCACTTACGGATCCTATTCGCTTACCTCCCTAGGGTTAAATGTAAGAAGGGACTATGTAGTCTCAATTTCGCCGTAAATAAAGTCGTTTTTCTGTCTGTCTGTCTGTGTATTCTGTTTTCTCCCACCTTTTCATCCCTCCTTTTCAATTTTAATCATTTGCCTTTTATTTATTTATTTATTGGCAAGCACAGGGCCAATTATACTGAATATCGTAACAACAACAATAACAAGTAAAAACAATAACACGTAACAACAATAACAAGGACAAACACACACGATCATGCTCTCGGCAGGATTCGAACCTGCGACCCTAGCATTGGGAGCATAGACACGCTAACCACCCTTCTACACGAACGATAGTAATGTTCATCTTTCATTATACATATTTAACTCTATCCCTCTTTCAAATCATCGCATTTTCCCTCAGGAGTTGTCTTTCTCTCTTCCGGACCTTATCTCCTCTCTCTCTCCGAGCCGCTTTCCAGAAAATTAAAAACAAAGTCGAAGGAAACTTTCAGAAGCCCCAGCGGTGTAAAAATCTGAATAAATTGGCATTAGAAAATTATTAATTACTCTCACTCTCTGTAAGCGAGCGAGGATGATGAATTATTGGCAGGGAATAAGATTCAAATTGTTAAATGCACAGTTTATGTGCCTGTTACGCACCAACAGTTTGAAAACTAACTTTCGTGACTAAGTTTGAAGGGGATAAAATAGTCCACGGTTGCTCCTGTTTGGAGGTGAAGACGAAAGTTGCCTCTGCATAATGATCGAGAATGACTATTGTGAGGGTCGTTTATGGCGAACAAATTAACATTTTTCCCAGGAAACTCCACTTCACTCTTTTATTTAAATCAGGTCAAAGAAATTTTCCCCCTCCTTCCCATCTAGCTTTGCTCAGCCCTATGATGTAACTCCTATTTATTCTCATTTCTCCTTTCAGGTTCTCTAGCTTTCCTGCCTTCCTCATGGTTTTTACATTCCAAGTACCTATGCGTAAGTTACCTTCGACAAATGCTTTCCTCAAGACAGTCCCCGCCCGGAGATCCGATTGGAAGACTATTTTACCTCCGGAATATTTTACCTCGAAGGAACTCATATTATCCAACCATATAATCATTACTAGGGAATTGTAATGTGGTAGTTACCCTCTTTCTTTCCACATCGCAGTACTGTAGCGGTTCAAATCGTCCCGGTCACACTTACAGCTCTATTGGATATAGACCCAGCCAACATAATTTGTTGTCGTCTCTATACCATACTGACAGTACTGCTGCCTATTGACGGGCACCGATGAAAGTTTTTTTTAAAGAAATCTCCATTCGCGGGGATGGAACCCCGGAACTTTGTAATGGAAAGACGACACGCTAACCACTATACTACCAGTGAGTGCACTTATACATAATAACCTGCAAATTACCGTGCAAATGGGTGGCAGGGGGTGCAATGCGCAGACTTCCTAAGAAATTTTAAATTCGGTTTTTAAAATCCCATTAGGATCTCTGGTCGTTCTAGGAAAAATGGATTAAATATGCACACGATTTTTACGGCTATAATCGATTTTATTAGAAGTCCTTTTCGTTTTCTGATTTTAACTTGGTTTACACCACACAACAGTATATTACACTGCATGTTCCATCAAACCTCTGAGCTAAATTTTCACATTTTCCTAGGATTGGATTCAAACTTTCGGCCCCAAAGCAAATATTACCTTCACTTAAGTTAAAAATAAGCGGCCCATGCAAAAATAAGACGACTCTCGGTTTTTAAAATGCTGAGATAAGATAAAATATCGTCTCGTATCCAGCAAATATGTGATGTTTTATTAAAAAAATCAAGAAATGAATGATAATACCTCATCTTTAAATACAATTATTAATTTAAATCATATACAAAAGCGTCATTAGAAATTCATACTTCTCAAGCAATCACGGCCTA
Organism: Uropetala carovei; assembly: GCA_036926305.1. NCBI lineage: Eukaryota > Metazoa > Arthropoda > Insecta > Odonata > Petaluridae > Uropetala > Uropetala carovei. The sequence continues at coordinate 13,428,100 of JAXCHB010000235.1, forward strand.
TATATTTACGGTAGCGTGAGCGTAGATTAAGATTTGTCAAGCCGATCCCTCCAAACGTTCCCTAGCTATTACCCGAATCCACCTCTAACTTTCCGTAACATTCCTAAGAGGCTTTCCCCGAGCAGGTGAACTAGTGCGTCACGCCGCATGAGCACTGGGATTAAGAGAACTTTCTTCCCCTTATCACGTTACCTTTACCTCAAATGAGGAATTCATGAACTCTCGCATCCCATGAGGACGTCAAAAAAAAAACCTCGAAAGCCCACCACTACCAACCTCCGCAACCTCACTCCCTCTTACTTTTCGATAACTCTCTTTGAGACGTCAACGTTTCCTTCCCAAAACTCAAACATGAAACCTTTCGAAACGTTTTCCTTCAACGAATAACTTCCGAAAAATTATCCTGTGGAAATTATACATACCAGCTGTACAATCGCAATGTCTGCACGTTTTTTAAATTAATTTATAAAAAATTAAGAAGTGCGTAAAATAAGTTGTCAATAACTCACATTTAACTCGAATAATGCATTTCCCCGGTATAGGATTTTAATGCATATGCTTCCAATGTAAGCTTCGCAGGTTCCATTTGATATTATGAAAAAAGTCTGTGTGAGTGGAATTATCAACGCGTGAGAAAGAACGAAGGGAAGGATATTACAGATGGTGAAATGTATAAACATTTAGTGGTCCTTTTAAATTTCCGAAGATCGGAAATTTGCATTATAATTAATGATTTTTGTGAAATAGAATTAAGAGGCAATTTTTATTCGCCTCATTAATGTATTATGATGCCATAAAGCTGTTTAGTTTGTTTGAGAGGAGCTACTTTTAGTTTTATAAATTTTTATGCAAAAATTATAACTGAAGTAAATGATCATAAATGCGGAGAAAATTCCTTCGAGATATAATTTGAAAGCTTAATTTATAAGTTAATGATCATTCTTTAAAAAATGTAACAATTATCAGGGTATATATAATAAACTATTTCAAACAATACGTAACTAATAAACTCCCATAGTAAAACCAGCCATTTATCCCTATTTTCCCCTAATCTATTCGCTTATATTGTTCTCATTTTAACGTTGAAACCGTAAATAACACAAAAAATTTCACAACATTATTTATGTTGCATTAAGGCTTTAATTTATATAATTTAATTTATAAGCAAGAAAAATAAATTATGGGTGGCAGCATTGAGCTTCAACGGCAAAATATGTTTTAACAATTTTGTTTGGGTATATTAGCAATATTTTCTCAGCTTGTAAATTTAGATAAAATACGTGTAAACACTAAATAAAACACAACAAACCTCTCTTTACCTACGATAATACATAGCCTCAAATCGATGCTGGACTTATATTTCTGCTAGTCACCCAATACTTCGCCGAAAAATAACTGTCTCTAGAAGAGTTTATGTAACCCCTTTTCTCAGCCAACACAAATATTTGCCCTCTCATTCAACCTCTCTCCTTCAAGTTCTGTTGGATGGTGCTTCTTGCTATTCTTGTTCAAAATCATATTCGCTGAGGCATCGGAGCAAAATACGACGGCTGCAAACAGGAATTCTTTCGAATGTGAGGATTTAATTCAATTTTTTTTAATTCTGCGTTTTGTAAATAGTAGTAGCTTAAGAGTATTTCAATGCGATCTTTTGAAAACATTAGAAAAATATTATAGAGTGCATGATAATCGTTATTTATAACTTTTTAATTTTTTTTCATAGATTAGCATAGATGATAAATCCGCTAAAAATAACTAATCCGCCCGCGAATACTCCTCAGATTTTCTTACGTGCGAGGAAGCTCCTGCGTCATTATGCATCTAGTTTTATAATCCAGATGTATGCAATTGAAACTTGTGATGCCTGGCAATTCGAAATTTAAAATGCCTGACTACTACTGAAATAATAAGACATTACAGTAGTCAGGGGCTATCGATTTTGAATCCTCACATTTGGCGCAACGTACGATGGCGCCCTTTTCCCTCCACCCTCCCTCCTAACCCCTCTCTCCCCTCCCTTTTGTCTAGCCCCTTTAAACATCTCCAAACGGGATCATCACCATTATGCCCTCTGGCTCCGAAAATGCCTTACTCTCTCTCTCTCCGCACGCTGTGGAGTGTTGAAGATTACGCAATGGGGGCGCTGGATGGGAGTAGATTAAGAGTCGATGGCTTCAAAGGGGAGTGTTTAGAAAGAGCGAGGAGGAGGAGGAGGTGGAGTGTTCTGGCATGGAGAGAGAGAGAGAAATTGTAGGTGAGAGGGTGGGGTAAATGGTGGGAGGGAAGGGAGGGAGAGAGCGATAAGTGAGAATGAATGGCTATATAACCGGAGGGGGATAGGAGATAGAAAGAGAGAAAAAGAGATAGGTGTTGGTGGGTGTGTGACAGAGAGAGAGAGGAGAAATACCTTTCACGTTAGGCGAAGTTGAATGCGAGGGAGTTGGCTGTTGATGTTTTCAAGTGGGCGCATGAAGAGCGGCCGGGCGATCTCACTCGAGCGGAATGGATCGGCCTCTTTTCCCTCCATTTACCCCTCTCTCCCCCTCCCTTTTTCCCCCTCCCTATCTCTATCTCCCCATTCCTCTCTCTCCCTTCCTCTTTCTCGCTCCTCTTTCTTTTTTCTCCACCTCCTTGACTATTTCTCTATCCCGCACTCCCTCTCTCTGTACCTCTTTTTACCCCTTCTCTCTCTCCGCTCCCTCTCAATCGCAGCGTGGAATGGACAACGATGGCACTCTAATACGGCTGTTAAAGTGAGCGGTGCCATGCGCAATTAAAATCGAGAGATGTGCGTTGTTCCGCGATTAGGTGTCCTCAGCGTTCGTCGTTTTTTTTCCTTACTATTTCGATTTTCTATATTCGTTCGACACGGACATGGAAAATAAATTTTCTAAAGGAAAAAAACAGTGAAATGAAGAAAATTTAACGGAATATCTACTTTACATTTTATTAAAGTGCAAAATAAGTGACACCTTCTGCGATAAAATGGTCGAGTAATGATTTACTGTTTCAAATTCAAATTAGTGCTACACGGTGGCAACTGGAACTGAAACAAATGATTGGTGAATTACAATTGGAGATGAATACACTGTAGCAGACGAGACAGAAAGGTAGTTTACTCAACCGTTTGATATCAAAAGTAGATAACCTTATTACTAATGAGACAAATTAAAATTTGAGGTCGATAAATTCTGTATTGAAATTTTTTAATTCACTGCACATTTCGGTTCTTGGATTCTTACGAATCTTCGTAACCCGAACAGCTACGTACTTTTGATAAGTGACACTGTGCACTTTTATTTTATAGGAACAAATTTCATGTTATTGCTGCTGCGGTGGAATGCGAACATCCCATCTTTCTCTAAATAAAACCAATGAAATATTTTAAGAGAATGCTGCCACATACAAAACGTACAATTCTACTTAACCAAACCCGGCTTCACACCAACGGTAGGAGATGTACTCATCAACTACTGAAATTAACCTGATCAAAACAAACATCTCGAAGTCTATACCAAAAGCACGGAACGCTGCCGCTGTTGAGTACATATTCCCTAGGTGAATTTTTGCCAACACAGTTAATGATTTAAGGTAGGAAACATGCGCTCACCATTCACTCAGTAACTTGGATGCAAATTATGCTTTTAGACTAGAAACCACTGATGATACTTCGAAATTTGTTTTGAAACATATTCACACTCTCGGATTCTGGTAGAATATGTTCAATATAATTACTAGCTATGTTGATTCGCATTAGTATAGTGGTAAAAAAATGGTCATGTTTAAACCGCGGCCCGTTTTCCACTGACAAGCGGAGCAGAGTGAAATGGAACAGAGCCAGGTGTTTTTTCCATTGAAATCCAACCAATGTGACTAATAGTAATACGATCATAAAAAAATTCCCGTAAAATATTGAAAATAATTTTTTTATGTTCACCCTTACATCAATATCGTCGTGTATACGTTCGTGAAAAACAGGACGCAAACTGAAATATTATTTCCCTTAGGAAATAACTAATATACTTATGTTTTGCCAATTTCATATTCATTCAGCCCAAAACCAAATGTATTTCTAACAGAAATTTTAAAATTATATAAGAGTTATAAGAAGACTTTCAAATTATATTTATGTTTCATCCCGGTTTAAAATACCTAACTCAGTTCAGGTGCAGAATCTTCATTACATGGAATTCGACCATAGAATTTTCTGCCGTGTCATCGTGCGGACCCAGCATGATCTGAGTTTGAGAACCCTGGTATAAATAATGAAGGAATATATCGTGACAAATGAATCGTGATATAAATGGAACGGAAGAAGGTAAGAAATATTTATATTAAAACCCATAAAACACCGCTATTATATAGACACAAATTTATGAATTGTATAAGAATTCAGATTATATATTTATTCCATAGCATTTTATTTAATCATAGTATCACGAGCATGATTTGACGAAACGGCATCGATTTATGATCCAAAATATCTCTGTGGCAATTTTTTGTTTTTTTGATCGATGGTAATTCATTTACTAATGTTACCGGAAATTGTGACACGCAGTCAATTCATGAAAATACATGAATTTTCCGAAGGGAAAAGCGTTGTGAAAATGGATTCACAAACCCACGAGATCGAGAGTCCCGCAACGGAATTATTTAACTAATGAATATTCATGTTCTTCGCAACTCAATTGAACAGTACAGGTTAGTTCTTCAAAAAAAAAATAAGTGACGCCGTCGTTGGCATGGGATGTAATTCCAATATAATCTAATTGTATACTTTAGCAAATGGAAATAGAACAATATATTTTATTATTCAGGGAATTCGCTTTCTGAGATTTATATTCATTGTCGTGCAGTTTTCCAATTTTGTAGACTTAAGGGAATTGATTTGTTACAAATACAAATCCCATCTTAACCTTTTCGAGCCTGTTGGGACACATATGCCCCACAGACATCTCTGTAGAGTCTGTTTGGTTTTACACGTCCCGGTTTCCAATTTAATCGGATCATTCTCGTCCTTTGTGATTCATTTTTGCATTTTAGAGCAAAAAAAGTTCGCAATATTTATTGTGCCATATTGGCTATTATGGTGACTGTATGCTTGGTCCTACTTGATTAATTCTTTATTTTATCAATGGAAAGTCAGTATTTTATGATTTTTGACGCATATGAAAAATCACTTCGATATATTATAAATCACGAATAATTCTATTCTGTAAAATATTTCGTTATGAATATTCCACTTAAAAGTAAATAATTTGAATATGACGCAGATGAAATTTAATTCATAGAATTAGAATTTCAGGTAATCTTTTTATACAATTAATTTATTATTTTTATTGTCATTGATCAATAGATTACAAATAGGCCATACTGACCAGGTAGTAAGAGCACTCTGCAAACTATTTTCAAGGTTCACCGCGACCTCCATGCTTACCAAAGCGTCTCGGAAGTTCCCACCGTACTTCACCTACTTCTCCAACACCCTGTCGATTCGCATGCATATGTCACAATTAATCAATAAGCACACACGTATTGATACATCAGTACTTCTACAATTTTAATAACAGCTTTTGAGCCTTTTTCTAAAAATTTGGATTCGAAAAATCCGGTGATATAATCTGCTAACTTAGATAAAAACCAAGTTCATCTGAAAAATTTCCTCAAAATGCATGTATTGGTTCAGAGCTCTCTTAGAGACAAGCCCAACAAAAGAAATCTATTTAAGAAATTATGACTTTGCTTAACTATAATAAAAATACACTATTTTTGATGCAGCATGTGGAGTAAACTTATCAGGTTTATTATAAAGTATAAAATTTCAGACTACTAGCCACCGAAACGGAAAATTTGGAAAAACTTTACAGTTCAAAGAAAAATGTTTCGGCTTAACTACGACTGGCGTCGGAAGTTGTGATTCAAGGAGAGATAAGACAACGCTCGCTCACTCTTACATGAAATCATTAAATTGAGAAAAATATTATTTTAGTGAGAGATTCGCATCTTGAGCTGGGTATGTTAACGCGAGAGAGGGAAAATATACCGATATAATACAAACATTAAATAAAAGTCAAATCATAAAATTTAATATTGTATCATTTACTTTACAAAAAATCTACCATATGATAATAATAAACCAAATTCCTGATGATTTAGATTACATTTATCGTATTATTAGATAGCTATTAACCAATATTATTTGTAAAACACAAAATAATTTTCACGAACGCGAAGTTACTTATGCAATCTTATTAATTTAGTTAAGAAAATGAAAAGACTCTCTCCGTGGATAAATGAGTTATAATTGTATACATAAGTCACACTCGCCTATTTTAAGACTAGGTAATGAAACTGAATTACTTTATAAAATTATATGCCACAACATCTTTCCTGGCCTATTAATTCTACATATTTCAAGAAAGCAATGTAAAAGCCTGTATTTAAATAAATGTTAAGTATTTAACATCAGTAACAGATAAAAAACTTAAATATAGATGCAAATTGTATTATTCCATTATTGTGTCACGGAATGATTAAAAAGAGCACCTGGATATAAAAAATTTTATTTGCAGAGTTGATACAGCTACCGAATTTGAAAGCACAGAAAATAACAGCGTTCGTTTGCTTTTTGACAAATCTCTCTCTTGCTTGGCGACATTCATTTATCGTGACCCAGAAACAATTCACAGACGGAGGCATTTAAAAAACGCCGAACTTTTGATCTTTTTATCCGTCAAAAGCAATAGAAAGGATTCTTGTTTGGTCGGAACAGCATGAACAAGCTTTTTAAAAATTTCTCTTTGACAACATTCGTATTGAAGGCAATTTATGAAACGACCTCACTATATTAAAGGAAACCTGAATTTAAAATTCTCGAGTTGTAAAAGATTTCCACAATAACCGACAATGGCTATAGTAAAATCGAGTGCGAAAAAGCTATTTACTTTTTTGTAATTTGAGGATTCCATCTATTAGTTTACTAACAACGAAACATTTATAAATTAAGAAAACCTCTGTAAAGGCTTAACGCAAAACGAAATTGTATACACACTATTACACAAATTAAAATACGCATGCACATGAATACATACACGCATATATCACGCGCACATAAATTAAACGAGCCAGAAATGTCGAGTGCATTCCTAAACGCGCCGGGAAAAAATAAAATAAAAACCCAACTCCATTAACACAAGGTTCCTACTTCGTTCCCAGAAAATCTCCTTCACCTTGTATCTCGGTGTGTTTTCAAATGGAAGTCAGGTGACGGGCCAGATGAAAAGAGAGGGAAAAGAATATGTGAAATGGGATGATCTCAGGAGATTCTCCGCGAGGGTAAGGAAACCACACTTCGTAGCGTAGGAGGATGAAAGAGGGAGGGGGGGAGATGGAGGAGGGGAGGTGGACGGAGGAAGGGGGGAGCGAGCGGAATCTCGTCCAAGACCGCGCAGAAAAAGGAAGAGAATAACAGAATGACTCTCGAAGAATAAGAAAAGAGGCAAATAGCTTATATTTTTTCGCTGAGGACGCACGTCTCTGGAAAAAACGTCGAGTTCCGTTCGAGTCTTTTTCATCCTATATTGGGAAACGAGAAGAAAAAAATCCATGTCCCGTCTGCTTCCTTCTCATCTCACTATAGCCTCTCTAAAACCTTGGCCACCTTCGCCCCTAAGCAATATCTTTCCTCCTCCTCTCGATATGCTTCGCCCCAGATATGCCCGTCCTGCGTGCACTTCTCTCTTCGACCTCTCCGTTTCTTCCTCCTCGTAAGTTCTCAGACGTCCTCTCCCAATATCCCTCTTTTTCCCTGCCGTCACCGGAGCTCTCTCATTTCCCACAATTCTCGGCGCTGACAGATGGCGCCTTCGCAGAGAAAGAGATCAATTGTTGGAAAGGGAGTGTATAGAAGAGGCAATGTGTGTGGCGAAGAGGCGGGTACGATATGGCGGAAGTGGAGTCAAGAAGAGAGAGAGAGACAGAGAGAGAGAGAGACACAGAGAGAGAGAGACAGAGAGAGAGAGGGAGAGAGAGAACGCGCGTAGGATCGAGGCATGGGAAGTGATGGTAGATTTAATAAATAAAAAAACCGCCTTTATTTGGGCCAAACAGAGGCTTGTAAGTTCCTCCGTAGGTTTTTCACACACCCGTCTTATGTGGAAATTTTCTTGATCTGGGTATTTTTCCTGAGTTAAACTAGTTATCCCTACCACATTAGTGAAACCAGGATCGACTTTGTGGAATATACTCGTAATAAAAAAATGAAGAACTTTGTATCTTCCACTGAAAGGGTTTTAAGAAAACACGACCGGTTTCGCTACGATTGTAACCAACAGTTCAATAACTAGGGAGGAAGAAAGAGGGGGTCGAACGGAAATCAATTGAATGGTGGTTTGAGTGAAGGTTAGGAGAAGTGAGAGTGAGTGAGGCTAGTGAGAAAGGAATGGCAAATAAGAGACAAAAGTTACAAAGTACGAGGGCTGTTCAAAAATATCCGGGACTGAATTTTTTGCGGAGGAACTACCAGTAGTATCGAAATGGCAACAGTATAGCAAATTCGGCAACATCTCATGATGCCACACAGCAGAGAAGGATGTAGCAGCTAGACTCAGTCGTGAATGAGTTGATCTACAGTGCAAGCGTGTTTTTCCCTCCGCCGTGTCGTGAAATGAATGTTTTGAAGGAGCATCGTGTTTGTATCAAGTTCTGCTGGAAACTTGGTGAGACGGTCACAGGAACGTACGAAATGTTACAAAAAGCATTCGGAGAAACAGCAATAAGTCGGTCCGAGATATTTGAGTGGTATTCCCGTTTTAAAAATGGCCGCATTTCCATTGACGATGATTCACACACAGGCAGACAATCAACGGCGTGAACCAATGAGACTGCAGCACGAAATTCTTCTCCAAGTCCAGACCATGAATCAGACTGTCTACATAACCGTCCTTCAACGCCTTCGAATGCAGTTCGTCGGACATGGCCTCACAAATGGTCGTCAGACACTTGACTTCTGCACCACGACAATGCGCCATGCCATGCGATTCTACGTCTCAGGGAATTCCTGGTCAAGCACAGAATCCTCGTGGTTCCCCACGCACCTTATTCACCAGATTTCGCACCCTGGGACTTCTTTCTATTCCCCAAGATGAAAATGATTTCAAGACGCCTCGGAGATAAAACAGAATACGACACGGCAGCTCCAGGCAGGGGCGGATTGGGAGCAAAAATCGGCCCGGGCAAATACTCAGATATCGGCCCACCTAAAAACTAAAATAATGTTGCGGTCCCCTAGGAGGCCGCGGCCCATGGTTCGAAAAACACTACTTTAGAATACGGAAAAACAACAGCTCCTGGCCGAGGTATCAACGACTCAAACAGCCCCGGCCCAGGAGCAGCATCGGCCCACCGGGATTTTGCCCGGTGTCCCGGAGGCCCAATCCGCCCCTGGCTCCAGGTCATTCCAAAAAAGGCCTACCAGACACACATTGAAAAGTGGAGGGATCGCTGGAATCGCTGTGTATACAATCTGCAGGATCGTACTTTGAAGAATATAACTTCGACTAACTTCTAGGCGCTTTAGTTTTCCTACAAAAAATTCAGTCCCGGATATTTTTGAACAGCCCTCGTATATAGAAAATTTTTAAATAAACTTAGCAAAGGAGAATGGTTTTGAAAAAAGACCCAGTTTTGAAGCATGGAGTCCTTACAATTAATTATTTATAATTCTTCTAGGGAATCTAATTTGCGCCCTATCTGTTGAACGTGGAGGAATTTAGGGTTGAAAGCAATAAAATGATTCAAGTCCAAAAGGCGCTTGGCAAATTGGGAATTCAAATTCTTCAACCGGAATTAGCGCTTATGTTCTTGAATCCTCTTCTCAAAGCTCATTCCGGTTTGGCCGATGTAGACCGCTACGGAATCATCGCAAGAAAGTTTATAAACGCCGCTTTTTAAAGAATTCTTAATAGGGTCTTTAGCATTCAGAAATAATTCAGAAAAGTAATAGGTGAATAGAAATCAGATTTAAGGTTAAGTATAGGAACAAGCAATAAAGAATTTTTAAAACATTAAAAAATAAAATCTTTTTGCTTTGCAAAAAATAATTTACCTTATTCGCTATCTTAAAGTGATTCATATATTTTATGTCAAAGTTGCCCGTCGTCAGAAATAATCTCTGTAAATACAACTTTCATATGAAATTAAATTGAATTGGTACTCCATGACTTCAAACGACTTGCTGCTAAAGGCAGGGTTGTTGATTCTTGACAACAAATCAAAACGCTCCCAGACCCCTGACACGAATTAGATTTTTGGAAAATTTGCACTTTCACAGTTTAACTTCTAGATAAGATATGAAATTGATTATAGTCTAAAAACCATTTAAAACCCATAAGCTTTCAATCAATGCAACATTCATTACGATCTGATCATTCGTTCAAGAGATCTGAGGGAACAAAAAATGGTCTACCCCAAAATAAAAAAAAATATATATCGAAAGAACGCATATAAAAGATTTTATAAAAAGATTGGATGATTCATAAGAAAGGTTTTCTAAAAATGGAAATCTGCGCCAGCAAAGAGGTTTACAAGTGAAGTTAGGCGGGAAATAAACGATTTTTGAGAAGCAATGAATCTACGTTTTTATAAAATCTTTTTTGTTAATAATTTTGTCGATCAAAAGGGTCTTGCAGCTACTGTTAATAGAAATATGCTTAATGGTGTTAAGCTCTTTTGTGAAATTGGGTTTAGAGAGGGGAATATTAAGGAGCCAGTGGATCACGGAATGAAAAGCAGCTGTTTTATTTTAATTTCCACCTCTTTTCTATGAGATATATTAATTTTTAACACGAATATACGTGAGAAAGAAAAAAGATTTTCTAGTGTCACTCTCTCTCTCTCTTAATAAAAGAATAATCTAACCACCTATCGTGTACCTGAACTAATTCGTCTTAAGATTATCAGAAATAGTGAAACGCAACGAAAAACAATGGTACACAATAAGAAGTATCACGTAGATAAAGATAAAATGTCTGCACATACAGTACGAATAAAATGATCGTTTTTATGTATGAAAATCACATTATTTATTTGCTAGATTTAATAAAAACCTACTTGGATAGATAACATGATGTGAAAGTGAGAAAAACCCTTTCAAAGATATCTATAAAAGCTTGTCAAACTTATCGTGATTACATATACACATACACACATAAAGGAAGTAGCCAGATTAAAATGTAGTATTTAGTGTGATAGTAATTAGGGGAGCATTTTGAGATTGATCCGAAGTACCGAAATCCCCCAGATATTATCTTTCCTTCCTCCTTCCCCTGCAATTGCAAATGTTTTTCGCCTCGTCAACATTTCACCGTCGTTAGGTACGAACCGCAAACGCGAGATCATCAGAACTCGGTCCGCTTCGCGTGCATGACTTACCCCGAGGAAGTAGAGGACGCGGCGGCGCCCATTTCACCATGGAAAGCTATTTAATCGAATGACGAAGCTCAAATAATTTATTTCCGCCCGAGTCATTCGATTTCGAGCAATTAACCTTTGTGTTTTCTTGATGATAAATGGCGGATGTGATGAACGCGTGGTATGCCAAGTTATTGGGTGGAAAATAATCACATTATTGTTTTTATAAGCTTCAGTGTGTTTTTTGTAAAAGCAATTTCGACAAGAAAATGTTTCAATAAGTGATAAGGGTGGCTACAAGAGAAATGCTAACCTCAGCGGAAGAGTGAATAGCGAGGCTGGTCACTATTTCCTATACTAAGATTTCCGGATTGAGTAATGTTGTGAGCATAGACGTTCCTGCTTGTATTAATGTGTTGTTAGCTACCTGTAAAAGGTCGTGAGGTTCTCCTTAAAGGTTAATGTGAGTAAAAACAATATGAAGACTTCAATGCGGTCGTACGCTTGCCAAGCTCTTAATTCCGAAGAATAGGTGTTGGCAGAGTAATACGGTAGTATGAAATGATCATTCAGACATACTATTTTGCCGAACGTTGTGTAGTTATAAAAATTAAAAATTCATTGCCGCAAAAATATCAAGAGAAGAAGCATGTGCCACCTATAATAATTAAAGTAGATTGTCGTACGTTTAGATTAAAGACCAGTATGATTATCACGAAAAACTTAGCGAGGCAAATAAAATCGACATTGAACACCAAATGTGGTGAAACGAGAGATGGAAAGAAATTTTTTTTTGATTAATGACTTAGGAAACACCATGAAATAACGTAATGTTCCTGCAAATACGAATACAGATGTACAAACAGATTTAACGTTTCTAATGCGTAATCTTGTGTTTCGGAAACGTTCCAGGTCTGGAAATATCGCATGGATTAAGTTTTGATTTACCTTGCTTTGAGTTTCCAAAGTCGAAGAAAGAATTTTCCAAATCTAAAAATAACTAATCGGCTTTGGTAAAGAAGAAAAAAGTGAACGGAAATTATGTGATCTATAACGAACAAAGTAAGTGTCAATCTAAATATATATTTTACGAGCATGCTTTTCAGAGACTTGAATATGTAATCGAGTTATCACAAAAGAGTTAAGTGCCTCAAATAACTGACTCTAGAGCTGTTCAACGATCTTATAACGAAGGCAAGCTTTGTTATGTTAAGTGGAAGAAATCTTATTGATGTAGCATGGAAAGGATCTTTCTGCCGACTTTCAAAGGATTAAATGCTGCTAATGATCTCCAGATTAATAGAGATACAAATTTAACCTCAAAGAAGCCTTTTCATGACGACTCCTATTTTCATTAAAATTTCAAAAAGAATGTGTTTGAGAAAATACCTTATCTTAATCATTCAAAAGAAATCGCAGCCGCCTTACAATCTCTTTGGAACACGTGGCAATGACTAATTTGGCAACGTATGAGTATTTGCAGTAGTGATACACAAATACATGGCAATCTAAAAAATTATGAAAACGAATCTAAAAGCAGTACAAATACTCGGTTATAATGGCACCATAAAACTTATAAATGACATAAAATTAAATTATTCGCATTTTTATCTGAAATGTTAATTGTTACAAGGAGGCAATAAAAGAGTAAAGGTGTGCATGACGTCATCATTACTCCTTATAATAATAATAATATTTTATAATAGTATTATCAGTGCAATCAATACTACATACCTAAGTTATAATTTTTCACTTTATTTAAAGAATAAATTGAAAAATACTTTAAAAATAAAATGGAAAATTAGTTTTTGTAGTTAATACAGGGAAATGGCACAAAATATCGCCTGAAAACATTAATTTTATCTTGCACTGGCTAATCATGTAACTAGATGTTACGTAACAAATACCTACTACAAAACCTAGGTTCAAATTTGGATGATATGAATAAATGTAATTGAACCTGAATTGAGTTGAGCCATTTTTCAAACGTATGGCTCACAATGGGCGTCGTTGACGTGGGACCAGTACTATACCGTTCCACCGGAGGAGAGGAGGAATCGCTACCAAGACCAGAGGAAATACGAGGAAACGGGAGGAATTTCGTCGCACGTTCGCCTACCTCCATTTCCATCAGAAAAAATACGGAGGCGCCACATCTTTTATTGCATCCGCACTCCCCTTCTTCGGCATCATCTTACTCCTCCCCAAACCATTCATCTGTATCATAACAGCCCTCCAAATGGCTCTCTCTCTCTCTCCATCGCCCAGCCACTCTCACTCCAAAGACGTCGCATTCGAGACTTTTTTCCATTCATCCATCTCACTCTCACTCTCTCTCTCTCTCTCTCATCCGCGTCCCTCTTCATCTCGGAACCGAGAAAGAGGTAGGGAAGGGAATAAGGTGACCCGCAGAATGGCCGTTTTAAATTCCCCCGACGGCTGTTTCATGCGAACGACCTTTCCTCTCCCTTTTTACCTTTTTCTTCCGTCGAGGAAACGGCTTCGAAGTCCAGCGAATCATTCCACCTCTCCCGCAGCCTTCTTTCTTACTTTTTCGCATCGGACCAAATGGTTCGAAATATGTGGCGCGTTCTTTCTTTTTCCTTTCCCCCCATTTCATTCCGTCCCCCTCTTACTTATTCCTTTTCCGTCTCCTCTAACCTCTCCTCTTTCCGCACGTCCGAACAACTGATTACCACGGGCGAAATGCAAGGGAGGACCACGTTGTCTTTATTTTCCCCGAATTACGACCTTTATCTACCCGACCATGCGTTTGTCTGTCTATTGCCCTTTCCCTTCCCCTGGCCATTCATACCTCTATTTAGCCATTCCGCGATTGTTTAATCTCTCCATATAAACTTCGCGAGGTTTCGGAATTTCTCCTCACATGAACTGGCCGCAAAGAAACATTGTCGGGAGGAGGAAGAATACATAGGAGGATGGGAGGATATAAAAAAACAATACCGAAGCAGCTCGAAGAAAAACAATTTTTTATTGCAATCCGTTTTTCTCTCGCACCGTATCTCCTGGTAGCGTGCGCGTGACCCAAGAGTCAAACGACTTTTTGTTCCCGTGGTGCGAGAATAAGGGACGGAAGGAGAAAGGACTCTCGGAGAGATAAAGGGAGCGAAGGAGGATGCTGTAATGATTGAAATGGGACGTCGAATTTTCCCCCATCTTCGAAAGGGGAAAAGTTCGGTGGGAGAAGAGAAGAAGATAACGCGAATGAGGAATTCTAATCATTCTGATGTAGCTCTCTCGCACGAGGAGGAACAATATTACCCGAATCATCAAAATTTTCTTCACCGTAAGTTTTTTTTTATGGATTGTTTATGCAGAGAGTGTGAATCAGGGGTAAAATTGAATTTACTGGAGAATGTGGATTATAACAACCGAGACAAAGTTAAATCGTGTAAAACGACATAAGAACAGATCTCGAGTCGTTACGGTAGAACGCTCTAAAAGAAACTTGAATCGTATGAAAGTTATCTAATTTTAGCTCAGCTACAATATATGGAAATGAGCGAGAAAGTGTGAAAAATATAGATAGAGCTTTCGTCCTGTATCTGATATTAAATCAAAACTCTAAAAGAAAAACACGTTTTAAGGTGTATGATCTTGTTACTTAGAAAAAGACATTTAGCTTGAGTTCTGAAATGCAGAGAGAAAATTAAATTTACGGAACGAAAAATCCATTTGTAGATTGCATACTTTCCGAGTCACAAATTATGTAATTTATCAGGTAGAATATTACTCGCTATGAATCAAATCGAGGAAGAAAGGAATCCTTTCAAAATAAGCCATCCCATTAACTTATGTCAACTCGTAATGCATACAGTATCTCTAAGCGGCGACGCCTGAGTCATTTCCAACGACTCCAGCGGATTCCTTTTTCGCTCATCCAACCGACAAGAGCACGCTGACCGTAAAATTAGCATGCGGTAAGATTTTTTTAACGTTCCAGGATCTCGTACTTCTGGCTCGTTTGTTCGGAAACTACTTGACCCTACGAGCCGTTTTGGAAAATTAATTTTAAAACACAGAATGCGACCTCCTCCTTCGGATAACCCTTCCACTCGCCTCCAACCTTCCCCTTTTGCCGGACCGCGTATCTCCGGCGGCAAACGTAACGAGTTATCGCCCGGTTTCCTCGTGGTCTGAAAAATTGCCCTATTCTTTCGGATCGGGAGAGGCAAAGGGAACGCGGTCGGAAGGGATGGAAAAAGAAGAGAATAAACATTCCCGTCTCATCAGCGGAAAAAATCAGGGTCCGAGATGGGTCGGGTCCTACGTTTGCGCCGAAAGTATTATTTTTTTTGCGCGCGGTCTAGGAGGAAGGAAAGCATATTTTACACGAGGCAGGAATTTGAGCGGCTTATAAAGCGGAAGGGAGGGAAAAAATATGGAAAAAACGGTTTATTCTTTTTGTCGGCGGAGTCCTTTAATGAGGCGAGGTGATGAAAAAGGGTACGGGAGAAAATGAATGGAAGGAGGTCACCAAAAGGAAATGTGAGAAAAGGAAAAGGAAAATGTGAGATAGAGAGAAGATATATGTAGGATGGCATAGAGGAGATAAGGTTAGCGAAAGACGGAAATAAAGGGAAGAGAGAGAAAAAAAACAGAAATGAGACAGGAAAGAGTTGATGAAGAGAAGGACCTTTTTGAATTATATGAGGAATATTTTATTAAGCCTTTTGCCGAAGGAAAAGAAAGGATCGGATGTACAAAGGCGGGTAATATTTAAAGAAAGAAAAACGAAAACTGCGGAAAAGTGGCAGATTTAACTGTTTACGGAAGATGTAATTCTATATTAGAATGTTGTCATTTATTACTCGAATTAAGAAAATATTGCTCAAAATGCACGACAACTTCAATTAAAGTTTGCACGCGTCTATTATCTTTAATGTGAATTCAATAGAAAATTTAGAGCGTTAAATTATCCCAGGGGGAGCTCACATCAGAAGTTGAACTTATCAATCATGGAGCAGGCAATACAACGTAGTCTTTAAATGTTCCCCAAGCTCCGACAACTCATTTAAGTTAGCGAGTTATATTTTAAGACCCATCTTAGAAATGTCTTAAAAGTTGCGTTTCGGAAGTCCAAACAATGTTTTTATAATTCGGTTACCCGGTGTTCGCAAGCCATTTTGGAAATTTGTTTCGCTCGCTGATTGGCTCGTAAAAAAGTTATCGCTTTCATAATAAAATGAAAAATTATCTCCGCGTTTCACGCGAAGTTATAGTATAAGATGAAGGAGGCAATCAATGGTAAAGGAAAGTTTCTAGCAGCGTAGGAGGTGAGGATTTTAAGAGAAGACGCACAAGAAAGAAAATAAAACAAAGACCCGTGAAACGGAGATGCTCAACGAAACACGAAAAGGCATCATGATAACTACAATTACTAATATTATCGCATCCATAAATATAACGTACTCATAGTCCAATGAAAGAGATAGAGATAGAGAGAGAGGATGAAAGGAGTCAACGAAAAGGATGGAAGAATAAAAGAGGTGAAAGGTTGCAAGATAATTATCGGTGAGAAAACGTTCATTTCACCCAAAGAGGAGTAGAAAACGAAAAAAAAGAAGCAGGCGAGAATGGCAATAGAGTGACGGAGAGATTGACGTTAATAAGTGAAAGAATTTGAAGACGACGCAAGCCCCGGCAGTTAAAGTTGACGCTCGAAAGACGTGATATGGAGGAAAAGGAACATCGCGCGACAAGGGACAAAAGATAAAATTGAAACTGAAAGTTGAGAAGGAAGAGTGCGGGCGACAGACTCGTGCGATGCTTGACAAAAAGTTTCAGTTGGAGTGGCAGTTAAGGAAATTAGAGAACTCGCGAGACGTGTTTTATTTGTTTTTTTTTTCCAAGTGATAATTTAGTTATGCTTGGGCTAAATTAAGAATTAACTACTGCTATTACAACCCTAATACATGAAAATGAAGATGAATTTACGAGCTCTACGGAATACGGCATAAAATATGAGCTTTATTGTGAGGAAATAAGATTAAGTTTACATTAAAGCAGACTGATAATGCCACGGAATTAGAAAGGGATGGAGAGCCATAAGTGACGATTTTTAAATGAATCGGTGGACAGACAAAAATTTAATATATGGCAGAAGGAAAAATTGTTTCATTTTATTAAACGAACTAACCAAAGTTCATCGCATTTGTAGAGAGGCGTAATTATTGTTACATTTTGGTAATTAACTGCCATAATCTTAGTTAAACTACAATACGCTGACAAATTACAAAGTGACTTTATATCAAGACCCAGATTAATTGCATTGCATTCCATGTTACGTGTGCAAGATTATTAAAACGCAAAACTTAATGATTTATTGGTTATCTCTGAAGATATTTCGTAATTATCATTTTCTACATCGGGAGAAGAACAAGAAAATAAAGCACTTATTTCAATATCGTTCGGCCATTTACTGATAAAAAACTGAAGAAAGGCAGATTCTTTTTATTTTATAACTAATACAGCTTATTCCGCGCTTCCACACAGTTTATGTCGATTTTCACGTTTGAATCGAGTATAATCTGAGAATGGAAGGGTTTTACATATTTTTTGTGGATGCTGAAAATTTGAAGACTTTGTGAATTACATGACGTCAGAAAGTTTCTGCCATTAAGAAAAACTGCTTCAAAATCATCGTCACGTTAAAGCACACTTTCTACGAAAAAGCCATCGAACCCTAAAAATGAAAACTTTGCATAATCCAGTCCATTAAACCTAAATCCTATAGACCAACTTGCCAGTACCCCGGCATCCCATGCCAAACTTACCCACACATTCCCAGTTAAGACTAAAGTTTGGTGTTTAGCACTCGAGTAGGAAGTAAAGCCCACTCAGTTTTTTTCTTCCTGAAAACACCATTTACCAGGCTCAATAGTTTGACGACGGCATGAGGAAGACATACAACACAAACTCTCACAAACAAACCCAATCCACCCATTTTTCGAGAGATGTGCATCAGCGAGCGAGAGAGAAATACAGAGAGAGAAAGAGAGAAACAGATGGAGAAAGATAAAGAGAGAGGGAGGTAGAGAGCGAGACAGAGAGAGAGAGCGAGACAGAGAGAGAGGTGGAAATGAGGTAGCGAGGAGGAGGCCGCAAGGGTTTGCAATACTTAAATCCTTAAACTCCACACACAATCAACTGACGCCCTTAGTGGAATGGGTGTAAGAGTTGGAAGAAAGAAAAGGGGACACTTGGCGAAGGTGGGAGAAAAGAGAAGGAAATTGGGAGAGAGAGAGAAAGACCTCGGGCAGTAAGGGGGAGGGGATGAGAGGGGTTAGGGGCGAATACAGCCGGTGATTTTACCCCGTGACCCAGAATTCAAAGAGACTGGGGAGTGAGAGGCGGGGGGTGGAGAAAAAGGACTCGACATAGAGTTTTACGAGCAGGAGACGTCGAGCAGTAGTGCTGGGGAAGGGGTTTTAGGGTGGGTGCGGAGGAGTGCAGTGGTTGGGAATGGTTTACCGCGAGTTCATCTCTCAAGCCGTCTCCGTTCGGAGGCGGAAGGAATCAGAGAGGGGATGGGGACGGTGCCCGGTAGCGAAGGCCGAATATGTCGCGGCATATACTGAGGAATAGAGCAACCTCTTGCGGAGGAGGATGCGGCGGAAGGAGGCGAACATGTCTGGGAATTGGCACAGCGAGGGAGAATAATAAAGCTTGGCTTCTCTCTCTCTCCCTTTCTCTCTGCTGAGTCCGCTTATCACGAGCGAAAATCTTACGTTTCAGATTCGTCTGCCAATATCCGCAGAAACTCCTGAATCTCAGATTTTCCCGAATTAAATAACTCCCGTACTGTTTAAAGCCACCAAGGATTTATCCACAGCATTTTCCCACATGGCAAATCAAAATAAATGGAAATTACGTTTATTGAAATCAAAGCGGAAAGACCGTAAGTTAAATGTCATATCGATAGAAGTATTTATTCTAAAGTTAGAAGCGAATCTGACTTTGGTTTCCTTGCCAAATAGGCCTGGGAAAATACACTATATTCTCTCATAAAGGATGGGGATGATTTTTGAGCAGAGGAAATATAAATTCTTATAAATTCGACATTCCCGGATTCATTTGCGTAAATTAGTGTTAGTTATTGCTTGGAATCTTTAATTTAAATATAAATGTGAAAGATAAGAAGACAATGACACGATAATTTATTGCTCTATCATTTACCATTTTAATCAATCATGTAGCTCGAAATTTCCAAAATAAATATGGGTCGCTCAAATGAATCTCATTTTAAATAGTTTTTCTGTTACGTCTACAAGATATTGTAAAAACTCTAAAATTTTTAACATTTCAATCTCGACAGAATAAAGAAAACCTGGGAATTTTCTTTACTGCTCTTCTTTATTGCTCATCCGTGCATTAAAGGTGGCAAGTTACCTCAAGAAAATGACGGGAATTTATTAAAAATCTGAATATGGAGAGAATTACCACGTTTTTGAAAGATTAATGAAGACAGAGTACAATTTTAAACGAAAAAAACAATTAATCCACGACTAGTGCCGATTAAAAAATAAACAAAAAAACTCCGAGGATCCTCGAGCTCGACGACTTGCTCGGAAAATGGCCTCTTAATCGAGTTTTCGGATTACAAGAAAAGCGAAAGAAAACAAAAAAAAATAACAGCTCCTGAAGACGGATTCCGCGATTCTTATTGTAGAGGAAAAGCGCGTTTAAATTGAAGCGCATTAGGGACAACAGCAACAACAACGCGAGATTGAAGTTTCCCAAATTAGTTTAAGGAACAGACGAACTAGGGTAGATTGGATCGGAGTTAATGGAGCCACATTCCACGCGGTTTACGCACACCTTTTTTTCCGACGGATAATGGGAGAGAATAGTTGCCGTGGCGAAGGAAGAGAGAGAATTTTTAAGATCTCTTCTGGAAGAGGAAGAGTAGGAGAGAATGGGGAGAAGTGGTAATTGAGAGAAAGATAAGATGGAAAGAAAAGGGGTATGAGGAGGAGGAGGTGGCGGGAAGGGGAAGAGGGTCGGTGAGGGGGAGAGGCGAGGTGTTTGATGCTCGGAATACCGCAGCTAGCAGGCGAAGGAGTAAATGGAAACCAGTAGGCTCGTGCGGGTTTAGGATCCCTTGCGGGGTTTACCGACTCGACTTAGTTGGCTTAGTCTACCGTATTCTAACGGGAAGAGAAGAAATGGTGATTAGAAAACGAAAGTGGAAAAAAAATAAAGTTAAAATAAAAAAAATTGAATGGGAGGCAGATAGAAAGGATTTAACTTTCAATCGAATAACGATTTCCAAAATGTTTGTTGCTGCATAAATTCTCGATTGACCGTGAAATTTCATATTCTTATCGCACGAATCCTTAAAATTAGAATAGTTTAAAATAAATTCTCCAGAAAAATATTAACGTTCCGATTGATCTTGTTTAAATTGTCATGAATAAAATAGTATTGTATAAAATGTTATCTAATTAAATACAATATAAAATTATAAAGAGGAAAAAAGCTTTCAATTATAAAATATACGACTGAACATACATTACACCAAATGAATATAAAAAGTAAAACTTTATAGTGAAATGTTCAAAGTTTCATAATTAGAACTAAAATACAGGCTAAAAGCATTTAATTTGCATATCGTCCTAAAGTCCACATTACACAAGTTTTTCTCTTAAAATTTATTTATAATGCTTTTCTTAGTTATGAGTCTTCGTATTATAACAACTACATTCGAAGTGGAAGCAAAAACATTGAAGCAGGATTAAATTAGCAGGATTCAGTTACCATGTAACTTTATTTCTTTCCTCACTTAATTAAACAATATTTCCTGTTTAAGCATGTTTCACGATTGATACTAGCTGTTAGAACATATTTATAAACGCTCAACTTACGTCGGATGACGGTCGCAGTAAAAGAGCTATGGAAGCATTCTTACGCAAACCCATCCAGTCGAAAAAAAAAATCTATGCAAAAGCCAACAATCGTATTTGAAAGAGAAGCATCCCGAATAAAGTAAGGCAAGCAGAAAGGACATTATAGTTCTGCGATCGTTATGAGTGCACGGGTGGCCTTGTATTGCACTTATATAATACGAAAAAAAAAAAGACGCGAGACAAATAAAAAAAATTTAAGAGGCGAGACGGAACGCGGACGACAAGAAATCGGATAGGACTTAACGAGTTTATAGAGAGAAACGCTTAAGAAGGGTGCGAGGGAGGGGGGGAGGGAGAGAGAGAGAGACGAAGAGGCGGGAAGGATAAACAAGATATGGGAGAGGAAGAGATGGAAAGAGTGGGCATGGCAGGGGGGGTGGGAGGGAGAAAGGAGGCGTAGAGGAAGGAGGGGCAAGATAGAGAAGTTGAATGAGGAGATAAGTGTAGTAAGTGGAGCGCCCTTGGGGATTTAAATCTCGCGCAGGGAAGAGTGTGCATCTCCTCAATCCGAAAAGGGTCCCTTGTTGGGTAGTGGTGGTGGGATAAAGGAAGGAGGAGACCGGATGGATGACGAAGAGGATGACGGCAAAGAGCTCGATTGCTTGCACAGTCAGTCTTCTTCTTCTCCCGCTCCTCTTTTCTGCTTCTCTATATCCTTCACTTCCGTCTCCATCTCTCTCTCTCCCACGCAGAAAAATATGCCATCACCATCTCACCCGCCTCCTCCCTTCTCTCTCTCTCTCTAGGGAATGGAAAGTCCTGTTTCTCCTCCCACTCCTGCCGCCTGTCGGATACCTCTTAGACCGAGGAAGGAGACGGAAAAAAGAAGGAAGGGGTTTTCGCGAGAGGCCAAAAAGGGAAGGAGAGTTGAGGTAATCCTCTCAAATGAGGGAGGTAGCGAGAGATGTCTGAACGTGGGAGGGAGGCATCGTGGGATGAGAAAGAGCTTGGGTCGGTTTGTTGGGGGCGCGAGTATTTGGCGGTTTTTGAGGGAGAGGAAGGATAGAGAGAGTGTGTGTTGGAATGAAGGATTGGTGGGTTCGAGGGTTTTGCAGGAAGAGGAGGAGAATTGAGAGGTCGGAAGCTGTCAAATGGATGCGAATTGGATTGTCCTCTAAAGGGTTCTTCTGGAAATGACGATGAAAGACAAGGATGGAAAGAAAAAGTGGGAGGAGGAAGGCATGAAAAACGCATTCGCGAGAGGTTACGCATACGAAAAATATATGAGGTCGGTTTAATCAGGGTTATTTTACTTTCGGATGGATTAAGAACCTAGCCGGGAGTAAATCTCTCACCTCAGTCCCTGTCAGATTAGTTGTTTAGTATTACGTGGTGAAAGAATTATCCGAGGGGCTTGTGAGTTTTAATTGTTCCGAACTATTTAAGCTTATTTTAGGTTGACGTTATTCGGAGATTAGAAATTGTAACATCAATGTTTGTGCTGTGTACGACTGCCCTCAATATGGAATGGTTCTTAAACCTTCGTCAGAAGCGTGGTGCTGTTCCAGCGACAATAGCCCAAGAGGACGATTTGTTTAAAACATTGTGTAATATACTACACTATGATATATAATTTTTATTACATCTGTTTTTAGAACGTAAATTAAAAATGCACCGCGCACATTCTGTTGTTGGTCAAACAGAGAAAATAAACATTAAAGGCATATAAACAGTGCCACGTTTCCTAGATTTTAAATTTATTGTTTCTTTGCATGCGTACAATTTCAGTTTTATATTTTATTTATCTGGCATTGTTTTAAAGCACCGTGACAGACAAGCGCTTCAAAATAATAATTTAATATGATATAGGTGTTGTTTGTCAAAATGTGATTATAAAGATAATATGCCATTCTATTATTTTTAAATTGCATAAATTACTTATTGTATTTTCAACTTTATAGGTACTCTATAATGGTATTTGTGTGAAATAAATAAGCAACCTTTAAAAATATATGACACTTTTTTATTGACTAGGTTTTCGTCATTGAAGCAATATTAAATATTTATAGGTAATCTACCATTTTATCCTTCGCAATAACAAAACGCATTAACAAGTGAATATTCAACCAAAAGCAAATATACTTTAGTACGTTAAATCTCGAATATAGGTCACTTAAAATACAGACGTATCACAAAAATTTGCAAAACTAACAAATTCACCAAAATAAAAAAATCCCACCCACCCACAGAAAGCAGCACAGTTACAAAAAAAGCGAAAGACGAGCGACTGTAAGGGAAAAAAACCGGGAGATTAATGACAGAGCTGCTTACACTGACGGAATAAATATCAGGATGCAAGAGAGCAATTTATTTAACGGGAATTCCGGAATGTGCGAGGAGATGAGATGGCGACAGCAGTGGAAGAAGGAATGGAACAATGAAATAGAACGAGAGAAATGAAGAGAGAATGGCGATGAGAAGAAGGGAATTATAAGGAAAAGACGTAATAAAAAAGAGGGTTAAAGGAAAAAAGAGAGGAAGGAAAGATAAAAAGGTTTGTCGAAGGGATTGAGGACGAATACGAAGAGGGTGAAAGTGGCAAGGGGGGAGAGTAGGGGAAGGAGGATGACAACTGGAGTGGGAGGAGGAGACGAAAGACATAAGACTGGAGGAAGGGGTGAGGAGGAAACAGAGGAAGAGAATAGGAAATGGAAAGGAAAGACAAAAAGACGTAGAATCAGGGGAAGCGCGTAAAAAATAGTTAAAGCCATACAAACAGAAAGGGAAGAGAGAAAAGGGAAGACGGATTGAGAGAGAAATAGGACCAAAAAGAGAAGATTTCAGCAGAAGCGAGGAGAGGAAAGGGGGAAAGAGAGAAAGGAGAATCGGATAAACAACAGAAGGAGAACGAAGCAAACTCGGGGGTGACGTGAGAAAGTTAGCCTAGGAGATGATTGTCGTTTTTGGCGGACTTCACAAATGAGCGCCTTAGACCGTCATTTTGAAACCCCATACATCAACTCGGTTTCGCTGACTGCGGTGGTAGCTGAGAGACATCATTCGTCCGCGGGTGGAGTGAAGGGAAGGAGGGAGGAGGAGGAGGAAGAGACGTGGACGTCGAGAGTTTTTCGAGGAGCAGGAGGACGTTGAGATAAACGAGGAATGTTGGAGCGTTTTGGTCAAATGCGGTTTTGTCGGGAGAGGAGGGGATGACGAATGCCAAGGTTAGTGCCCTATCCATGTCGAAGGAAATTTATGTGGGAGACGGGTGCAGCGAAGGAAGGAGAGAGAGAGAGAGGAGGGGGGAATTGAAGTGAAAAGGACGAGGGAGTGAGGGATAGGGGAAAGACAGAGAGGGAGGGAACTCCTCTATCCCTCAACAAGGGGAGGATGCGGGTTCAGAAGGCTTTTGTAATATATCACTTGCGCGAATTCTATTTGAGTTTTCTTTTTCGAGAATTTGAGCGTCGTGAAAGGGGAAGATTAGTTTTGAGGAAAGGGAAGGCAGTTATTCATCGCCGATATCTATGGGAAATCACAGTTTCTTCATTTTAAAGGGTTCCGAGGTGAAGTTCGTTGCTCCCTCTCGATGAAGATTTAAAACTGACTTTGCGGAATTTATCCTCGCTCATTTCCACGCGACGGGTTGACTTGCTGGTTTTATATTCGGAAAATGAAGTACCAGTACTTCTAAGAGGGTTTTTATTGGGTATTTCTCATAGTAGCAATATGATATACTATATGCGATGGTAGAAGTGTAACGCGTGGACCGTACTATTTATTACATGTCGTGGACTTCGTCTAGATGGTAAAAATTTAATTTACAGAGAATTTGACTAAGATAACATTTCGCCCGCTGTAACACCTGTCACATTTTATTATAAAATATTTTCATAAATATAGAGGTAATTTTGGTAACAATATTCGGTATGTTACAACAAGATTGCGG
This sequence comes from Uropetala carovei, assembly GCA_036926305.1. Lineage (NCBI taxonomy): Eukaryota > Metazoa > Arthropoda > Insecta > Odonata > Petaluridae > Uropetala > Uropetala carovei. The sequence goes on from JAXCHB010000235.1 coordinate 13,453,327, forward strand.
AAGTTATGATAAATAAATTCCTCACTAAAATTTATAAGAGCAATCTACCTTTCATAAAAAATATTTTCCCCTTCTTTTTCTATTTTTTTTTATTTGAAGAAACTAATCTTCAAGGATGAAAATATTTTAACGTATCGCTAACAACTGGCGTACTACCTGTAAACTAAAATTTGTAACACATGAAATAAGTTTCTGATGTCGTTGCCCGAAAAATCTGTTTTATTTATCCATTTATGAATGATTAATTTAAAGTTAGAAGGTATTCGTGAAACGTGCGCCTTGATAATGCCGCTAATGCGGAGTTATTAGGTCTGAATGCACCCGATTGCAATAAACACTGTTATTACAGCTCACCGAGCGTAAAAGATACATCGAAAACCATAGCGACCTCTGCCAGTAATATATATCGTCTCAATAATAACAATTTGCGAACAAAGCGGTTTCAAATCGGAATGGAAATGAATGTATGAACCAAGATTTTCACCGAGTCCTGCTGAATTCGTCGAAATTAAAGAAAAAATAAAATTTCTACAACATTCTGCGCGGCACAAAGCGACCGTCGAATAACACACAGTTTCCGAATCAAAGAAACTCATTCCCATGAATGCTATACATTACCTTTCCCTCATTGCAATTTAAACTTAATGGAAACAAAAAAATAAAGGTTTCAGACAGGCATAATTAAATTAATTCTTCCAATTTTACTTGAGACACCGAGACTCCCGTTTTGTCCTAAGTAATGATACACGGCGAGCGCGTAGGAACGGATGATGCATCGGCCTTTAAATTCCACGGGAAATTGCATACCGCAAAACGGCATTCACAGTACGGTCCGGGAGACCAGGTTTCACCCTGGAACGCATGAAACTTCAAAGTGAATGCATACACACACACATACACACGAGACCATTAGAAAGATTTTGAAGAATAGATCGCGAGGCACACAAAAGACGTTCACAAATAAGGCCTCACGAGCGAACAGTAAACGGTAGGAGAAAAAAAAACGAAAAGTGGCGAGTTTCCCATGGCAACATACAATGGAGAGCTGAGAAAAAAATAGTTGGTTTCCTTCAAACAAGGGAGACGGGATATAAAACCCTTGGATTTCCGGACAAAGTATACGTATTAAACCTTAACCGAAGGGAGTGCGATGCAGCGGTGAGGGGAAGTAGGAAGAGAAAGGAGGAAGGGAGGGAAGGCCATCGCAAAAGCTGGAGTTTCTCAAAAGAACGGTCATTTCCAGCTCTGGCTGCGGAGAAATATTTTTCTCGTGAGAGACAAAAACGCTGACGTACGAAGGCGTGAAGGAAAAAAAATGGGAAACGCGAATGGGACGGACGCGTACGGATCGATAATTAAGTTTTTTCCCCCGTGAAGAGGAGGAGGAGGAGGAGAACGCGTGGTATACACACGAGGAAAGCGGCGAACGGCGTATCACGAGTGACTGATTGTTAAAAGGATGGAAGTCCTGTTTTAAATATTTAAAGGAGAAGCAGCTGGCGTGCGGCGACCGAATTGCCAATCGAAAGCTTAAAAATTAACCATCGGTTAATCCTGGATAAATCGTTACGCGGCAGGGATAATTTTGAATTATGAATGGGCAAAGTGAACGAGGGGAGGCTAGGAGGACACAAGAGAGGACGCTTTATGACGGATGAAAGGATACCCGAGGAGGATTACGTATCGAGCGGGGATCCCTAAGATCGATGTTATGGATTATGGGCATAAATGATGAAACAAGAGGGGAGCGACGGAGATGTGACGAAGGTTTTTTATTTGTGAAGAGGGAATCCGGTCGCCAGCGAAGGATATGGGACGAAGTAGCGGAGATTCTATAAATGCGTCTATTCAACCAAGTGACCTATAGATTTATCGGAGAATTTGTGTGTAAACAAAAGAGAAAAATCAAGATTTATGGAGTTCGAAATAAAGGATTTTTCAAATGCTAATTAATTCTATGCAAAGAGATATATTAAATGGAATCGATGGAAGAAAAATTGAAAATCGATAAGACAAAATAATAAAAACAAGAACTGATTTATTAGGGAAAGTGACAAGTTAAAAGAGGCAAAGTTTTTGGCGGTGCTTTTCGGTTGAATAATTTTATTGGCCTCAACTAACTCGTATGAATGGAACGCGATAAAATAGGCAAGAGCACAAGTAGAAATGACAGAAATGATAGAAACTACGTGGAACGAGGTTTTATTTCCGTTCAGACATCAAGCAAAAACCTTGTGCCATGGGTTTTGTCTCTCAATAGAGACAAAGGATTTGAATAGAAAGAGAAGTTTCAGAAAATGAAAAATGGAAGGAAACTCAACGAGTCTTTGTTACGAGCCCGATTGAAATCGAGTCTCTTTTTACTTGTAACAGGAGTCAACACAAAGTTCCGCTTGAAGATGCAATAATGCCGCTATAAATTATGCAAAAGGAAAAGATATATTATTAAAATTATATTTCATATGAAAAACATATAAAGACTGCTCAAAAAGAAATAAAGAGTAAATATTTATCAAACAGACCTTCCTCTACGAGAATTTGATTACGATTAAAATAAGTTTGATACTCAACACGTTTAAAATTTAATTATACGCGATCCTTTATGAGTTTGACTCGAGAATGCTCGCATCTTACACAAATTCATAACTTTTCACATTGAATTAAATTTGCTCAACGCGATCTTTTTCAAGAATGTTAACACTGCATCGCATTGCTGTTTAGTCAAAATAATCCGAGGTGATCATGAAATTCACGCATATTAGTCAAAATGAACTATTTTTGTTATTCAGTTTCAATGTGTGTTCCATACAAAGTATTTAAATAATTTTTCGTCCAATCTGACTTCCAAATCCACTTGGACTTACTTGAACAATACTTTGTCATCAAAATGTGCCGTATTATTTCTGATCAAGTGCCATACCTTCTTATCAATTTTAAAATTTCAAAATTCAAGTTGATAATTGAAATTTTACTTTCCATCACTAGTGACGTATCTATAAGAGCTATTAGCGAAGCCCGGAGTTAGATCTCTTAAATTGCCATAATTAGGCCTGTGTGTATTTTTGTATAATTAACCTCTTAGATTATTATAGCCGCCATTATGAGTACAGTACTCCCTCGGTTTTCGCGACTTCAGTTTACACGATTTCACTTTACGCGCCGTTTAACTTTAGGACAATGGTCGGAGTTAGCTCGACACGTTTTGGTTTGCGCGACTCGTTTCGGTTTGCGCGAAGCTTTAAGACCCGTCCACATCCTTCAAAACATTAGTGATTCCTTACAAGATGGTATGAAAAAGAACAAAATTAGTGCAGATGTTAACAGTGAATTAAAGAAAGAGGAAAGTGATTACTTTAGAAGTTAAATTAGATGTAATTTAAATATCGGAAAATCGGTTTCGGTTTACGCGGTTTCGATTTACACGACATTTTTCAGGAACGCATTCATCGCGTAAACCGCTGGGGTGGTGCAGTAGGAAAAATACTAAATCGTAAAATATCCTGCTACGCCAACTACTGTTATATACCAATGAAGCTAAACTACAAAATACTTCATTATAAAAAAAATAATATAAATGTATTTTGTAAAGGTGGGAATTGAAAGTCTGAAGCAAGTTTGACCGTCACGGAAAACTAAAGTAAAAACAACAGGAAAAGGACCAGCGAAAAAAAAAAGAATGAGTGAAATCTCCTCTTGCAGAGCAAACCGAAAAACGTAAAAAAAAGGCGACACAATCCCAGTTCTCGTGTCAAGCGAAGGGAGGAGGGAAGGGACGTTCTTGCAAAGCGAACTCGGAATGAAGGAAGGCTTGCCGAGAAAACGACGTGAGTGAGATTTTTTTTCAGGAGGAACTCGGGGGAAATTCCGAAGTACAGAGAGGGATACAAGACCTGTAAGCAAATGCACATAGCAGATATAAATAATTGAGCAGCGGCTAGGCGAGTGGAATGGTGGAGCGTAAGGGACAGGGAGAGAGAGGGGATGAAGAGAGAAAGCGGAGGAAAAGATGACTGACTGACTGACTGCCTTTGTACAAACTCGTTTCGAGAGGAATGTATGCGCAGAAATGGTTATTTATCCAGATCGCGTTTTATCTCCAGCTTAACGACGCAGAATCGTTGCTCGTTGGGCGACAGAAGGAAGTGTCATGGACAATTTATAATAAAGGAGCCCTGCTGATACAAAAGGGCGGAGAGAAAAACGACGGGACATTAATTGGAAACTCGTGCAAAATAAAGCGCAGAAGGTTTACATATGTCGGATATTTTTTTTCTAGCCGAGAACGAAAATTGAAGGAAAAAATGAATGTACGCTGCAAATTCTTTAAAAGCATAAAATAGCGTAAACTTATTTCACAAATTACACCAAGAATTTAAAATTAATTAAATGCAAAGGAGAAACTCGTAAATATGATTACGCTTATTATTTTCACATAGCAAGAAAAAACTCGGCTACGCTTAATGGAATAAAATAAAAATATTACTGACGACATAAATTCTATTATAAAATTTAACTTTATAGAGTGAGAACTGTATTCAATCATAATCAAATAAGACAAGAAAATGTTTTACTAATGAAAGGACATAATAAAGCACACATTGCCCAAAAGTTTCTCAAAGGCCGTTTCAGTAGTTTGTTTGTTTCGTCCCCTCTTGAACCTTTATTATATCGCTCCTCTGCTCGTGCGACAAGAAACCTCAATTTTCTTATTTACTCGGCAACTGCGTAATCACAGAATTGAGCCTAAAAAAACTACCAGAAGTAATTAGGTCCTGGCATTGTCGACCTATATGGAGGCGAAAGAAACCACCAAATATTCTCTGAATGAAATAAGGAAAGTAAGTAAAAGAAACTTGAAGAGTGCTTCTACAAAACTTAAACGAATAATAAGGAGGTCGTCTGAATATATTACGTTTTTAACGAGATAGAGAGAGAGAAACGCGTCGTAAATGAATTTGGAAAGGGGTTTCTTTTGCTCATCTCCTTTCATAATTCCACGCTACTCTCATAGACTCATATTGCGTCGAAACATCGAGTATGCGCGCAGACATAAAGAGAAGAACCACGTTTGTGGCGGAAGGAAGAGATTAAATAATCTTTTACGAGAAAAAACGAAGAAAATATTTCCCCTGTGAAGGCGTCGCGACGCGTCGACGGGAGTGACACCACGGATACGAGAACTGACGCAGAGGATATAGATTATTGCGGAGCCTGTTTGATCTCGAGTGGATCGTATTTGCTTCGCAACACCTGCAGTATGGTAATGACGGTTTAGCCATTGTAACGAGAGATGATGATGATTTGACGAAAAGTCCTTTCTTTGACACCGTGACCTAAAATAGGTATTGGGAGTAGCTAGGTCATGAACTAAAAACGTTCGCTTTACCCGGAGGCACTGACTGTGACCGTTTAACCGACAAATTATTATTTGACAAATTTGAACACAAGCGTAGGTCATGAAAAGTTTTCAGGAAAGCTGTTTGTCTGCTATGTTTTCTGTAGATTATTATAGGTCAACTGTTGCTTCATCAATTTCTGTTTCGCAAATTCGTAATAATTTTACCCGGAAAACCGCAACATATCATCAATTTTCCATTGACTAACTAAAAGAGTAATTCAGTCAAAATATACCTTTAATTACAAGAATTTTCATGATTTTTACAGAAATCCAGTCATTTATTTAAGTGAGAAATTTGTTTTTTTTACTGCAAGGCTAAATACGTCTATTAAATGTAAAAATTTCCACAGGGCTTCAGTGTATATGCGATATTGTACGTATAATGGAATTAAAAATGATGTGATATATGATGTTGGTTAACAAGAAAGTAAATATTTATGGCTTTCGGGTTTTATTACGTTAATTCCACAGTCTGAATAGATGCCGCAGTAAATTGTTATGATACAAAACCGCATTATTTATCAACCTAAAGAAAACGTATAAAATACAATTAATTTCCAAATTAGCATACTCCTGTAATATTCGAAAGACCATTTCGGAGAGGAAGTTTTGAACGCATTTCGGCAGGAAAATGGCTCATAAAGTCTGATAACCTTAAGCAATTTAATAAAGCCGCTGTAAACAAACAGCTGGGAAAAGATCACAAGGCGATTAAGTGGAATGAAGAAAAACTGTGTCCCCTCAAGAGAGAAAAACATTTCGATGGGAAAACGAAAATAGAGGAGATTTGAGAGAAGAGCGAGCGAATAGAGACAAACGAAAGGAAGCAAGCGATTTGGATCTTCTGAGCAGACAGATAGCCAATATGTTAAAATAAGACTCTGGACGAAATGAATATTAGAAAAGAAATAGATAAAATTGACGAAGACGGTAGTGATAGAATGAAACAAAGTAAATAAAGGAAGTCATACAAGAAAGAATACAAGTTAATTGCGCTAATTTCTGATTCACCCTATATTTTAATCTTACAAACATTTATTGACCTGATAAAATCATAGACAAAGTTTTTTCTCTAATTAAGCCTGTGGCACAGCGTTTAACATTTTCACCTGGGTATCGAGTCGTAAACCTCCGTCGGATAAGCCCAGCTTAACCTTAAAATTAATAGCAAAAATAAAACAAAATCAAACTTTTCTGAAGTTGATTGTCTATCTTATGTTATGGTCTGTATCCCGAAAATGTTGCAGGTAGCACTGCAACCAAGAACGGACGCTACTTCTATAGTTATCGGTGAAAGACTGAGTGTATTTAAACAAATGTTATAATAGACACCTTATCGGCGATTTCTCTGGATTTCAGCAACTATTAGAGGTCTCTTTAAAATTTAGGAAGAGAAACAGCTTTTAGAGTTAGTATCAGAGCTATATTCTGCATAAATTTAATATATAGTGATAAAATTCCGGCGCACCGATACGTTACATTTCTACAACAAACTGAAGGATTTATGGATTATATAAGTAAGTAAATTACTGATGACAACATACAAATTTCATTTCAGCTTTACGATTAAGGATTGAAAGTTCAATTTTACAGGTACAAAAAAAAACAAAGTTATAGCTAGTATTAAATAAATTATTCATTTTCAGGATGATTTTAAGCAGTTACGGAACTGAAACTACACAAAAGTATGATAACTTTTACTGTAAATTAGCGAACAAAAATTGAACGAAAAATATATGTACATGACAATTGGTAGAAGGTAGAACTTTTAGCAAGATTTGATATAGGTTTATGACATTCAGCGAATGTGTTAATTAAAGGGGTATGCGTATATATCTTGCATACAGATCGACAGAAACATTTGACGCATTGGCGGGAAATTACAGTAGAGAACTGTCTACGGCAGAGGTTCTCAACGTGGTGCCCGCGGGCACACTGGCGCCCGCCGAGACATTTCTAGTTGCCAACTTTCCTCTGCAAACATGATGATGTTCATAATCCCTTATCCAATTATGCAAGTCTTGAAAATTTCATTACCAATATTTTTGTTTGCAATGCTGCCGAAAACGTTGTTAATGCCGTAACTAACAGTAGCAATATATCATTTGCTTCATGAAAATAATCGTTACTGCGAGAACAGTGCCCAGACATCCTGTCGCCTATGACGAGATATGAGCCATTTCTTTCCATCCAAATTCCTCAGCTCGAGCTTCTCTCCCTCCTCTGGCAGAAATAAGTATTAAAATCAGTTTGTTTTATTTTCATAGAATTTAACTGTTTCAAGAATTATTCAAAGATATTGGTTGTTAAATATATTCAATTATATAACTCAATGTGTCATTTGTCGTGATTTCTAACATTTTTGTAATGCTTGTGCCCGCCACCATATCTAAGAATTTGTTAAGTGCCCACTGGTGGTAAAATGTCGAGAACCACTGGTCTACGGGAATAAGGGTTGGGGGGATAAGAGAAAAGCGATAAAGAAGTTAACGCCGGTTGGATCTGTGGAGAAAACAGCGGAAGAGGAAGATAGAAGGAATGGGATCGTAAAACGAAAAGGTTAAAATAAAGGGAGATACGTGTCTGAGGATGGAAGGGAAAGTAAAGTGGGAAATGGGCGTGAATTTTTGGAAGACGGGTTGGAGATGAAGACAGAGAGATTGCTAGGAAGAGGAGGAGTCGGACGGAGTGAGAGAGGGAGAGGGAGAAACCACTGACGCTGGGAATGGAAGCGGAAGATGAGAAGCTGCGGGATCAGGAGGGGAAAGGGAGAGAGAGAGAGGGAAGAATGGTGAGAGCAGAGTGAGAGAGGCACATAAGACGCAGGATGGCTTCCGCGTGACAGGGGAAAGGAAGAAGATAGACGACGTGAAGGAGGCACAGGATGAGCCAACAAAGGCTCCAGGGACCCGACGCGAAGGAAGCGACACGCGGACGAATATTTCACGTTAGCATCAGCATTTGCAAGAGCTCCCGTCCTTAATGAGGCACACAGGCGAAATGTAATAGCTAAGGGAGGGTAAGAAAAAAGAAAACCTGCATGCAACGCTCTACGCGGCGTTTCATTCCACATTCGCTATTGCTGAAGAAAATTGGGACAGCCTGCGCCCGAAGAAAAAATAACGTTAGAATGGATGTTAAATTTTCGCAGACGCTACTTAATAATCACCAATGAGAGCTTTGTTAAAATGCAGGTTTGAAAAATTAAATAAAGAGTGAGATACACTGCACAAGGATAATATAGTGTGTGATTTAATGTATAATTTTATTTTTAACTGCTTTAAGAAGTTGTGTTCACTTTCACGTTACTTGTATACTGCCACGGGCTCGAAAGAATTACTTTTAAATGTATATAATGATAATTTATTTAAATTAAGGATATTTTCTAATTTTAATTATTTTAAAAATCTGCACTCTTGGATGTTTTCTAGATTTAAGACAAATATCATTTACTTGGCTCTACTTCGCTGAGCGTATACGCTCTGTAGTTGGGAGAGAGCAACAGTCAACGGTGTCAGATCAATGGGATCGTCCGTGATATATCCCGATTTTCGATCGAGACAAGATTTTTTTTCGTTCTAAATCTAATACTACTTGCTTTCACATTTTTGCTCTTAATCTTATGCGCACCAAATGTACATAAGTATGGAATATGTAAAAGGGTAAACGTATTGTGAGATTAGCGAGTGATTGTGAAGCCTCTGAAAATTAATAATGGTACTAATTGGAATGGTCATTAAATTTATTAAAAAACAAACAAAAGAATAAAATTTAAAAATGAACGCCTGAAACGTTAATGAAATCACGAGAAAATAAGAGGAGAGAGATAAAAATACTGGTGAAAATTTAAAGCAAAACAGGACCGCGCTGATATTAATGTAAGGCTAGATGAAATTAGAAGGTGGCAATTAAATCGCAGAGGATGTGGTAATGACTGAAACAAATGAAAAAATATGAAACACAGCTCTGCCGAAATTATGAAAAAGTGGTTAACGCGAAACTGAATGTTCACTGTAATATGTAGAGCTAGGTCAAAACATAACTTTTTCGCTACTATGAAAAATTGCGTTAGAGCTTAAATTTTAAACTGCCGTTGGCCGTTTTTAATGAATTATAATAAACACCGACTGAGAATATTTTTTCGGAAAAAAGATAATCCATCACATTTATAAATTAACGTAACTTCGTTTTTGTCGACATTGTTATGAAGGTTTATTCGTAAATAAATGGAAACGGGTCCCAAGCCAACGTTGTCTATCAGGATCTCAAACTAGTGGCGAATCGATTATCATATTTCCCACTTAATACAAAAATATATGAAATATTAATGAAAAAATAATTAACCTTTTAAATATGTTTCAAAGGTATTAAAGTACCGAAGAAGTAGGCATACCATAATATACATTTGAGTACAAAGCCCATAAACTGCCAACCGTGGGACTTACTAAGAGGTTACCGGTGTTTTCAGTTTATGTAATACATACGTATATACTACGTATATACGATGAGTGAACTGAAATTAAGTGAATGTTCATCTTCAGAATCGGGCCAGAGAGTATTTTTTTTAATGATAGTCATAACATTTTACTACATGTCTCATGCACTGCCAACTCAGTAGGCGTGTTATATATTCATGTCCGTTTCAATGCAACACTCATAAAGTGTTGTATAACATACCCATCATGAGCTTCCACATATAACTACGATATACTATAATAATTTGTGGGCGTTTGGCAAAACAGGCATAGAAGCGTTTTGAAATAATCAGAAGAGCATTCAACGGGAATAAAGTTTTTCGGTGGCATAAATGATTTTCTTAAGGATGTGAAGGAATCAATGACGAACATTACGATCTAAGTCAATCAAATAGGATGAATTGATAATAAATAAACGTAGTATCAGCTTTAAGTAAATAGTCGTTACTTTTGGAGTATTTCATAATATTTTCCACGATGAATTAGGCTACTGGATACAAGTAATCATAAAGGATAAGACAAAAGCACATCTAGCGGAGTTCTGCATTAACTTTAAGCAAATACCCACCTTGAGATATTTTTTATTGCTGTCATAATACTATTTATACACTGTCAGCATTTTTGCAAAAGCCTTTTCAGTATAGCACAACACAAAGTTTGCCCTTCAGGGGGCTCCTCCTATGTGAACTCCCGCAACCAATACATATCAAACTACTCTAGTTTTCCTCAGAATTATTAAACACCGAACGGACATCAAACCTTCCCTAAAACGGAACGACTGAAACTTGCACCAAAAACTTGCCTAAAATGTTCCCCTAACATTACACCACACATATTACACTTATTTGCCCCTAAAACTTGCGTTTTTTAAAAATGCCCACTAATCTTGTGCCACTCATCTTTCATTATTTTCCTTTAAACGTATGTACAATGTACGTATCACTAAACCAGTGGTCTTCAAGGTGGGCGATAGCGCCCACCAGTGGGCGTTTTTGGATTTTTGGTGGGCGTTAAAGAACTCACCAAATGCTATTCTAATTTTTACACTGAAAAATAAAATTCTATAAAAAAGTACACATTCTGTACTACTATTTTATATACAACTATTACAGTTCGTTTGTCCTTAACTATAGTGTCATATCATACTATACTAGCGAAAATGTATCCATGCTGCGGTAAAATCGAAAGGCACATGAGGGTGGTCGGAGTCTATCGCAGAAGCAGCGAAGCGTTTAAGTTTAATTTTATCAAATATAAAACATCATAAATTTTTAAACACTGTTATTATCAATGAGACCGTATTCGGTCTCATCTAACGACAATCCCGCTAGTATTAGGGTTACCTTACCTCCATAAATCGCTTTGCTACTGGGAGCGCAAAATTAATCTTTGCCCCGGGCGCCAGAAACCCTCACTACGTCATTAGGTGGGCGGTGAACTTATTTCAAAGGACAACATGGTAAAAGTGGGCGGCGACACAAAAAAGGTTGAAGACCACTGCACTAAACGGACAAATAATGCCCCCTTGATTTATGCCACCAACTTAAATTTTTGGGTGCCCCTACAACGTATACCACCAAAAATACACACTTACCCCTGGTTGTATGCAACCCAACTTACCTTTGGTTGCCCATATAAAGTATACCACCAAACAAAAATGCCTCGCGATTTTATGCCACCTAATTTATAAAGCTATAATTTGAGAATGAATCAAAATACCATACAATCACCTTAGGCCCTTAACACTTACGCGACCTACTGCCAAGCCCCGGAACCTTATGCATTTCAAGTAACGCCTGTAAATATTACTACTTGGAGATCCAATGTTTTTGGACAAAGTTATTATTTGTGACGATTTGTAATTTCGCGATCCTGAATTGAAATCACAAAATTGCCACTGCAAACGCCCATGGAGTTTCTGACTACAGAAGGCGGAGGTTTGCCAAAGCGCCGGAAAACTTATGTATCTTGTTTATTTGACAAAATCTTGGTCATTTTCGGCCACTGTGTATCAATGGGTCAAGAAGTGAACGGCAAGCATTATTCCAACTTGCTAAGTGGATCAATATTAGCGTAACTAAAACATCGCCATATTAATGAAAACGACTGAATTTTGCATCACGATAACACATCTACACATCCCTCTCAGGTTTGCTGGAAAACCATAAAAGAATTTGTGTTCGAGGTCATAGCTCATACAACATATTTACCAGTACTTGTGCCCTGAAATTTTTATATTAGTGGAAGTTTCAAAAATAATTGAGCGGTTAACGTTTTTCAGTCCAATGTTCTTGCGGGTGTATACAATAATTTATGATATAATGATTTTTAAAGTCTTTGGTAAATGCAAAATAAGATTTTATTTGTGCATTGAGATGAATGGAGAGTATTTCAAGGCCAGTAAATTAATTTTCAAATAGCATTGGCATTGCTGTATCACTGTCAGGAGCAGTGTGGTTCAAAGGCAGCGTCTTAATTGTAATGTTTTCGGAGTGTCCAAATTTCTGCTCCATACTAAGAAATAAATATTATGAATTTATCGCGCATATCTTCCTTTATTTTCTCCGTCAGAAGGAGATTCTACCATCTGAAAGCGACTTTTGCTTTCGCTATTCTAGTCCTTATTTTATTGGTGCATTTTGGACTAACCCTCACCACTTGATTCACGTATACTTTCTTGAATAGTCTCTTGCCTTTCTAATCTACACCTATATTCTTTCATATCCTCATCAATATTATCCAATTTATTCTGCAAGTTGACAAAAAATAAATTACACTCTGCTGCCTTTTCTGATTGATTTCACTACCCCTACAGCATCTTTGGTTCATAGTCCTTTTCTGAATCCGAACTGATCTTACCTTAGAATTTCTTCGGTCTTCTTCTCAAGCCTTTTAATAAGAGTTTTTGCGATGATCTTCAACACTTGCGACAGTAGGCTTATCGTTTTACAGTCTTTATAATTGCCTTCGGGTTGGTTTCTTCTTTAGAAGGATCACTGTTTCCTTAACAAAATTCTGACTGATGAAGGGAATCAATTTGCTAGAGTTCTGTGGCCGATTTGGAACAAGTGACGAAGAGGTTTGCAAAAGCCTTCTAATGCGATTCCATATGAAAATTTCTTAAGAGTATGATTTGAAAAGTAAAAAAATTGTATAAAACTGGAGATCAAAATAGAAAGGAAGTAAAAGAGACGGAAGAAAAATGAATGTGAGAAAACAAAGAAAGTTAGGGTAAGAAGAGTAAGAGTAAGATCTGGAGGGAAAGAGTGCGCGTGTTGCGATGCGAGACAACGGGAAGTAAATGAGTCCGAAAAAGAAAATTACAATCAATGCATACTTAAAATTGTAGGGTATAGGGTAGAGAAGAAAAGGAACAGAATGCTGGAAGGGTTATGACCAAAAGTGATTAAAATAGAAAAAAAAACAATTACAGAAAGAGAATCGCCGTTAAAATCCAACCACAGATAAAGGGATTGGGAACCAACCTCGCAAGTGGCGGTCAATATGCCTAAAATGATCACGCAAATATTTGTATCATCAGGTGTGTATTTTCACTTTCACAACTTCACAACATGTATGGCTCCGTCCAAATAAGCAATGCTCCCTCTCCCAGCAAAATAACTGGAAATTCGGGACGATGACAAAATTCTACGCGCCTCGTAGAAAATAAAGTGAGTTACAAAGTACTTTGTCCTTCTCATTATCCCGCAGTGGATTTTGGGATGGGATGTTTACCATCACTTCCCTCCACACACACACACGTCCTATCTTCAACGAGTTGCTTGTTTGCAGGTGGAAACATTTTGCCCAAACCATTCCGCAGAGGCGAGAACATTGGTGCCCGAAATTAACACTTCCGGAGCAATTCTATTTTTCTGAACGGATAAGTGGATCTGGAGAAGAAGGAGAGGGACGCTGTCGTGGTAAAGGAAGGACAAAAGGAGAAAATGGAAAGGAAAGAAAAAGCACGGAAAATGGAAATGTGAGTGGAGAGCAAAGAGGTAGGACAGGAGGTTAAAGGTGGTCGAATTTTCGAATGAGAGAGAGAGAGAGGGAAGATTTAACGAGGCAGCAATGTAGGAGGGTAGAGAAAGCGGAGAGGAGAAGTTTTACAGAAGGGTTTGCGTTGGTTTGTTGTACATTGTGGGTGACGGAGCCTGAACCGTCGGCTGAGAGGAAGAGGCGAACCACAGGCAAACAATAGAGACGAGTGAAATGGCACAGTTGGCAAGGATGTGGAGTTTCGGAGCATAACGAGAAGAGGGTAGGAGAGGAAGAGAGAAAGACATAGGGAGAGACGGAGAGGAATAGTAAAGAGAGAGAGAGAGAGGTGGGAGACACACGAAAGGAAGAGTAGATGATAGAAAGTTGAAAGGGAAAATGAATAGGGAGGAGAAAGAGTTTAATAAAATTAAAAGAGAGAGAAATGTATTGTTGAAAAAGGTTGAGAGGCCAGGAATGGTTACGATGGAAAGATGAACGATAACAGGAAATATTAAGAGGATTTGAGGGGGAGAGAAAAATACGGAGGAAGGTTGACAAGATGTTTCTACAGCGGAAATTGTTTTTCGGCCATAGAGATTTCCGGACGATACTCGAGAACTTTTCTATGCCTGAGAAAAGGTGCATGAATAAGTCGCGAGAAAGAAAGAATTGAAATGGAAATGAGTCGGAGAATATATGGAACAGAAGTGAAGAGAATGGAAGAATATGGGAATATAAATGGGTAAGACATGGAAGAGGAGAGAATATTTAAATAAATACGAATTTTTTAAGTTAAGGAAAAATACGGTGGCGAAATTTGCGTATAGTAAATAGGTCAAGGCGAGTAGTAGATGTACATTATGGCATGGAAAGGGTAGAAAAAGAGAGAAACGCAGTTGAATCAAGTTCGCGAGAGTCTTATAAAGTGTAATAAATAAATAAAAATGTTATCCAAATAAAGTTAAAGCTAAAATAAAATTCTACCTTTACAAAATAAGCGCCTTACGGTCTTACTGAACATTATCATACGACAATATAATATTATGCAGCCATCACACCATTTTCTTCTCGAGGCATGAAAAAGATACGGCAACTGAATATGAAAGTGGTCCAAAAATAATGATAGGGAGAGAAGTGAAAGGCTAGAAAAAAAACAACTTTCAGAAGACGCGGTAAAAAAATCAATCGGGATTTAAAGGAGAAAATCTATTTCTCTTGCGAAGTTGCAAAAGGAAGAGTTACAAAATATAAAGGAGAGAGAGATAGAAGAGTAGGCGAAATTGGAAAATATAGTCCGTGGCAGTTTACGGTCAGATTTCGAGCAACGCGCGTTAACTCATCATTAGCATCGCCTGCGCTGGGAAAAATTAAAAATATGCGTCCGCAGTTTACGACGATACCGAAGCCCCAGTAAAAATAAATAAAATGGTTCATCGGAGGTGGTCAAGGCGCCAAATGCGGGGTGCTCAATTAATATATGCCGGCACATGCATAATTAAAAAGAAAGGACATGTTAAAATGGCATTTTCGGAGCTCGGATCACGTGCTTGTTTAGCCAGGTGCGACTGCGTTGGGAGGGGTTGGGAGGAGGGAGTTTGTTGAAAGGAGGGAGTGGAGAGGGAGAGAGGAGAGCGCGCAACGGTCTCTCCCGAGTTGGGTTAGCATCTCGCTTCCATCGAATGGATTTGAAAGCGCTGTGTGCGCGGAATTGCAATTCGACGCGGCTTCGAAACGGATAATCCCCGGTTGATTTTACGAAAGAACCAAAACGTTTATATCGATCCTAGCGCTTGGAAAGTATTAATGTTTTGGAAAAAGGATTATTTTTCTCCACAAAGGGGTAGATTTATTTCAGCGATGATGTAGGATTCGCGATGTAATGAAAATATTAAATCTGGATTTTCGGTAGGTTTAGGCAGTTTAATTAATTTTGGAGCTATAGAAAAGAGCCCATTTGGGCATACATATATTGTTACTGTTTTATAAGGAAAATTGAAAAGTTATGTTGGAAAAATATCGATCAACAGCAATAAATTGAATTAAGGAATTAAATCAATAGACAAAAAAGAGAAATAAAAGGAGCGCAAACATAACAGTGAAAACGACAAAACAGTTCATTGCTCCGCACTACAGGGTTCGGGGATTGGCAAATTAATGATGACACAGGTATTGGTGTTCCGGGGCGGAATCAGCGCAGTTATTCCTCCCGAAATACAGGCGTTTGCAGATAGTTTGCGCTCTTCAACTTGTCTCCCCTTCAGATCTCCGCCGGCAACTGTCCTCGCCTTGGTGCCCGCTCATATATATATATATATATATATATATATATATATATATATAATACATAGGGATGATCCCTTGGTCAGCACAAGAAAGACACAAGTTGTGTCTCTCTTGTGCCGACGAAGGGATCATCCCGAAAGCTCTGACCTCTACTAATGTGTCTCTCCAACACCCCAGCGGCTCTACTTCCGGTAAGTGTTCACTGGGTTTCCTTCAACACCTACTTGCCCTAAATATCCTTATTTACCTTTCCTCTTCCGTAGTATTTATATATATATATATATATATATATATCATCATAGGTAGTCTGTCCGTTGACAGTTCCGTGATTATTCATGGTTAAACTTCGTTCTTCATATATTCCTATTTTCCGCAGTTTTCTTCATGTCTTGATAGCTCTCACTCCCTTTCAAGTCGTCTACCAGCTGAAACCTTTTCCTACCTATTTCTCTTTTTCCATCCAGTTTTCCTTCTAGCACTTCTTTAATCATGCACTCTCTCCTCAGGTAATGCCCAACCCGGTTCGCCTTCCTCTTTCTGATAGTTGTATAATCGTTCGCTTCTCTCCTATTCTTCGTAGTACTTCCTCATTTTTCACCCTATCTGTCCATTTTATCTTCAGCATTCTTCTCCATGTCCACATTTTGAAGCTTTCCAAGTATTTAATATCATTTTTCCTTAGCGTCCATGTTTCTGCCCCATACAAAGCTATAGTCCATACATAGCATTTTATCAACCTCTTCCGGATTTCCTGCTTAATATTTCCCGTTACTAGGAGTTTCTTTCTTCTGAAAGCGGCTTTTGCTTTTGTTATTCTAGTCCTGATTACCTCGGTACGTTTTTCTTCTCTCGTTATGATGCTTCCAAGGTATTTATAATCTGAAACTTGTTCTAATGGATTTCCTCCAATACTTATTTTCAAATTTTCTTCTTCTTTACTTGATATTCGCATAACCGTGGATTTTTCTGTAATAATTTCCATACCGTATTTTCTACCTGCTATCACTAGTCTATTTATCATTTTCTAGAGTTCCTTTTCCTTTCTTGCTAGAGATCCTTGATCATCCGCGTATTTCACTGTTCTTATAATCCTTCCTCCGATTTTGAAATCTCCCGTGCCTTCTAACGCTTCCTGAATTAGCCTCTCTCCATATATATTAAATTGAATCGGCAATAGACAACAGCCGTCTTACTCCTCTACCGATATGTAATCCGCTGTTGTCCGCATTCTCCAACCTGACCTTTACAACTTGATTCACATATAGATTCCTGATCAGTCTCCTGTCTTTCCAGTCTACACCTATATCCTTTAATATCCTCATCAGCAGTACCCAATTTACTCTATCAAAGGCCTTCTGGCAGTCGACGAAACATATGCAGCAATCTTGGCTATACTCTATTGCCATTTCTGATATGATTCTCACTACACCGATAGAATCTCTGGTTCCTCATCCTTTTCTAAAGCCGAATTGATCTTCCCCTAGCATTTCTTAGGCCTTTTTCTCTAGTCTTTTATTAAGAATCCTCGTGATGATCTTCGAAGTGTGTGACACAGGGGATATAGTTCTGTAGTCTTTACACTGCATTGCCTTTGGCTTCTTCTTTGTCAAGAATATATATATATATATATATATATATATATATATATATATATCGCGAGTGGAATTCCTCTGTAAGAGGAATTTGCGCCTGGGGGACGGGCGCGTGGCCGGGACTCTTCGAGAATCTTCTCCGGCCTCGATCTGGAAGGTTATCGCGCAAATTCCTCCAACAGAGGAATCTCACTCGCGACCGGTGCTCCGTTGGGCGTTACAGTTTATGTTGCAAAATCATAGTAGTTTTATAATAGGATCACAATAATTTCTGGAAGAATAATAAATATATATTATTTCTATTATTAGGAATATTAGTAATTAAATGTTCATTCCTACTTGCCATTTATGACGTGTTATATTTATCATTTAATCTTGTAATATTCATTAAATTTTGACTACGACCCTTGAATTTATTATTAAATTTGGCCATTTGAAATTTGCTATTTTGAATTTTGCTTAGCCAATCTACATTTTGAACTCTTTTAATGTCGATTGAATACTGCATTCGTGCCCATCCTCGTGTTTTTAGTTTACACTAGTAAAATATGATAAGTACAAAAAATTTAAAAGAAAGCATAATAAAATTATATACGTAAATAACTGACGCTCGCCAACCCACCCCCGTTTTTTTACACTCTGTTTCTTCAATCCTACAATGTACCTATTGGATTTAGATTAGTTTAAAGGTAATATGTTTTGAATATGTGTTTAATGAATATATTTTATTAGGGATGTATGTTTGGTTTTTAATCAAAAATTAAGGAAATTAGTTGAATAACTCGATAAAAATAAACTTAAGACGGCTGAAATTCCCGGATATTTAAAATGGCTGAGGTATAGAGCGTTAAAGAGAGAAGGAGACAACCAGAAATAGGATTTAGTAATATAGATAAAAAAATATAAATAAAATGAATACTGCGTTCGATTTATTTGCATTAAATTCATATCTTCCGTCATTTCGAGCAAGTTTAAATCTTATTTTTGAACTTTAAGCCTTTATTTAAGTGCATATGCAAGAATATTACCGAAGACAACAATACCGGTAACCAGAGAATATTATTTAAATGTTAAAATAATTAACAATATTTGAGTATAAATTCAAAATATGAGCGAATTCGAATGAGACTGAGCATTCGATGGTAAGAATAAGAATCCTCATTCATTTTGGTGTGTTTTAGCGCAAATTTCGAGTCGATAACTTAATTTTAAGATATTTTAAAGAGTAAAATAATGAAACCCTTCAAACCAAAAAGGTGATTTTTACATGTTATCTTATGGGAAACGACATTCATCCTCTGGGGTCGAACCCATGACCTTCATGAAAATTTTTTTAGTCATAACGTAAAGTTTCATCAACATTGAAAACCTGAGAAATTTCAGGCTTCTAAGTTTATTTCTAATCTAGTTAGTCACAAAATTACAGCGTTACGCATTACGATTTTATAATATAGAGAGATTTGGACATTTTGAAATTCACAACAATAGCATAAATGGAAAATGATTTAACTAACCTAGCACAATGTATACATATATATATATATATATATATATATATATATATATATATATATATATATATATATATATATATATATAAAGTGATTTATATACACATTTTAAAAACAAAAAATACACCATGTATTTAAAAAAGAGTTTTACCAGAATACGATGGAACAAGGATTAAATTCAAATGAGCAACGCTCATAAAAATTTTGTTAAGCTTACCAAGTAATGAAAAACTCTTGTACTGAACAGAAATAGGATTTTTCGTACCCTCCCCCTTTTCTCCCTCTTCCCCACCTTCGTAATCTAAATTTGCTAATTGATTGCATTTTACTATATTATTTTAAACATATCGAACCACCATTAAAGCTAAATTTAGTTCACAATGCAACATGTTCAATTGCTTATACATGTTTAATTGTTTATACTACTCGTGTTAGTATTTGCCGTTCAATAGTTTATATAGCTGGTGGAACAATATATAAATCTGGTTTAATTTTCATACTATCGGTGGTTAAATTAACAGATTGAATTGTTTATACTGTGTAATATAATTCAAAATGTAACCAGTTAAACTAAAGAAATTCTTAGCGGTAAACATCAGTGAAAAAATGGCAGGTGGGGCTTTGGTCGTATTTTCACGGAATGGGGCTTCTGTCAGTGGGTTCCCTGTCGAGGATGTCGCGGAACCTATCAAAATGTCTTATTTTTTTGCCTATCTAAAAATAATAATTAGGAAATTATATGTTAAAAGCTTAATATTTTCAATTTCAATAAATCATTCTAATTTAAATTCAATTATTAAAGCAGTCCCGTCTCACAGATTCTATTCTATTTATTCTCTTTCTGAAATTGACATTGTCGGTTAAATATTTATCTATTTCTGTAAATTTTTGTTATAGGTTAAAAATTAATCTATTCCCGTAAAGTGATATTGTCGGCCCTTGGTTGTCAGCTCTATGGTTTTCGGCCCTTTGACTGGATCCCGAACGTGATTATACAAATTCATACTTATAATGGTCATGAAAAATGTGACGTATCTAAAGAGAGAGAATGTTTTCAGTTAGACACCAAATCAAATAATGGCCGTATAGATATAAAATCAATTTGCTATTTAATTTTTTTTAAATAAAAAGTATTCTATGGGAATCATGTTTACCCTTTTAGTTAATTTCGTGAAAGAGCTGCGTTGACTTTATAACTAATCCGCATACTGAATGCGAGAAAGTTCGACCACGCAATTTTCATTATTGTCCGTAACTTTTCCCTGCTGAGTAGGCTGCATGATAAATAGATTGGAGAGGAATATAGGGTGGAAATGAGAGAGGGTGACGCGGGTGTGCTACGCCCGAACAAAGGGGGGTAGACGACAGAGATAGGGAGAGGGTAAAGAAGAGAGGCAGGAAAAAACAATGGATGATTCATAGCGGGTGAAAGAGGGCGAAATGTAAAATGAAATGGGATAACGGCTTTGGAGAAATATTAAGGGGTTGGAATTTGAGTCCAAAGGAAAGGTTACGGGAGTGTGGGACTTGTAATAACTGATTGATGTGCTCGAGTTCGACTGCGCGTGGGCGGGTCAAAAAAATGACCGTCATAAATCGTGGCCAAGATATATAAATATATACACACGCGCATGCACGCACGCACGAATGCACGCACGAACGCACACACACACACACAAACATATATATATATATATATATACACACACTAGTATAAGTGACCGTCAAAAATGACGGGGATGATCGATTATTCTGAAATGAAATTGAGGCAGTCTTCTTTGACCTGAAATCATACCTCCTCCTGTGAGGGTTGCCTTCGATCCGAGGGAAGGTTTGAAACCCTCGCCGCGAATATCTATTGTGCTTCGAAAGCTGACCTTAGCCCCCTCTTGCCAGGTATATTTCCATTTTTCAGAGCGTGACATAGGGAGTGACAAAAGGACAAAGGGACAGAATAAGGCTTTTATATATTACCGATATATTAAAACGTTTTTTTATTATATCATAATGTTATCCTGAAAATTTCATCAAATTCGGTTGATTCGTTTGCGAGATATTAAGCTTCAAAAACCATTACACAACGTTTGCTAAGACTTTTATTTATATGACTAGTGTAATGCCCGTCGAAATATCAACGGAAGAATTATAGATAGATTGATTATTAATATTTGCATTTAAAATAATTATTAGCACACTTTTACATATGAAATATTTCGTCATATATTACACTTCTAGTGAATATTCTGTTGTCGTTTAGTAAATGCCAATGGTTTTTATTTTCGGCTATAAAATTCTGATATTCTTCTCCCGCCTTGTTCTCGTCAATGCTACATGTAATTGTCGGTGTGCAAGGACAGGGAAATAATTATATGTATACATATATAACGTAGGGAAAATAATTAAATTTCTTACACTTAACATTGTTTGTTTT